>VBSM01002608.1:1892832-1987278 GCA_008086735.1 Cheirogaleus medius
TTTTTCATGTTTGTTGGCCATTATTCTGCCTTCTTTTGAAAAGTTTCTGTTCATGTTCTTTGTTGTGTATTTCTCTAAAAGAATGTCAGAAGAAAAATATTTTTACATGTTCAGATTAAGATATGTTTGGAGCATGTCTTGGAACAAGATACTCAGGCCACTTAGATAAGCAGAAGTGGGAAGGAACAAAACCCAAAGGAGGTAGAAAATATAAATGCTCTGGAAGGAATCTGAAAAACAAAGAAAGAAAAGAATGGCTAAAATAACCACAGAATATTTGCACAGTCAAGATAATGGAATATAAATTATTAATATATTCTAAGTGAATGCAAAGTAAAGGAATGGTCAATTCTGTGTTGAAATATCTGTGAAAAATCTTAAACTTGAATGGGAATATATTTAAATACAATCATGACAGAGGAAAGATGAGCAAAGGCTCAGATGACACATTATAGAAAAAACGGATATTCAGTATGATCCTTGAGAGCTTCTTAACTATTATCTATCAGCTATCTCTATATCTGTCCATCGACCTATCTATTGATCGTCAGTTTATATATCCTACATATCCAACTAATACTGGTGGGAAATGACTCAAAATGTTATTAGCAGTTGCTTCATTACAACTGTCATTTGTCAGGTGGTTGGCTCTGTCCTCATACATGTCTGAAACTACTGGTTACCTAGCTAATTCATTGGTCTTTGAATTCTAAGTTCAATTGCCATATGTTCACAGGGGCTTTTTCTAACTCTCAGGATTTGACTAAACCTCTAGCTCTTTCCTTCCATATGTTAACCTGTAGTTTTCTTTGTTAATAGTGATCAACTCTCATTACTTGTTTCCTGTATGTCTTTCACACAAAAAATAGAGGTGATGACTTCTTCAATGATCTACCCTGGGTCTAGCTCAGCAGTTGGCACATTATTAGGTGATTAATAATTTGTATTGAATTAAATTGCATGGCTGTGGAGCCTCAGTGAATTTCATAGAGCTCTGCCTCCTGAATTCCCTTGCAAAAAGTCTGGTTCTGGTTTAGTATTATCAGTTTAGTATTGTTTCTAAGGCTTAATCCCTAAGAATAGATAATTAGGTAAGGTTGTCTCTTTAGCTTTTAATTTTCATTTTGTCTTAGATATATATTAAATACTTGTATTTAATATATGCAAATATAGAGATACATGAAAGACCATAGTATGAATGTTTAGAAACAAGCAAAATGTAGCAGGAACAATGTGGTGTTGGTTTGGAAGACAGAAGTGTAGCCACACTAGAAGCCAATGGAAGAGTTATAATAGTAAAAGTATTAATAGAAAGGAAGAGGATCTGACTCATGGTAGTATTGATGAACAGGAGGAGACAGATTTAGGAGATATTTAAGAGATAGAATAAGGAAGGCAAAGTGACTGCTGTTTGTGTGTGTCTGTGAGCGCATGTGCACCCGTGGCCATGCTTATGCACCAGAGGCTGAATGTCAGCAGCTCCCTAGAATAGTAATGAGATGCAGGGGTAAGTGTCATTGATAATCACTCAATCCTTAAGAACACATAAGCTGGAAAGAAGATTTGGCCATCAGGTCAAAGGTCACAAAACAAATGAAAGGGGTAGTTGGATATGTGTCTGGTCCTGAGGAATATGGCCTGGGCGAGAACAGATCAGGGAATCATTAGCATAGGATAACAGTTCAATACATAGTAATGGATGACATTTCCCATGGAGAATAAGTACAGTGAGAAGAGAAGAGACCGTAAAGATAGACATTGAGTTCTACCAACATTCAAGCTAGAGGTAAAAGAGTTGGAGCCTGAGAAGAAATTTGAGAAGCCAGGAGCAGGAAGGTAAGAAGATAATTGGAGACAAGAGTCAGAGAAAGTCAAGAAGGACTGTCAAGTACCACTAAGGGGTTAAATTAAATAAATTCTGGAAAGTGTTGACTAGATTTAGAAACAAGGTGGTTAAATGACATTTACAAGATTTATTGTTTATCTATTTGGTTTGTTTCATTTCATTCTATTTTTCTGTTTTGTTTGTATTTTCAAGGAATGGAAATACAGTTGAATGGAAAGCCAGTTAATACAGGGTTTAGGAGTGATAATAAGTGAGAAAGAGAGAAAGAGAGAGTGAATGTAAGTTCCTCTGTTCTAAAGTCTGTGAAGGTAAAGGGTAAACTATGGAAGTAGCAAACATAACTGAGAGCCAAGGGTTGGTTCTGTTTTGTTTAAATTAAAATGTTTTGGTCATGTTTCTTACAGAGAAAGAATTTAAATTTACCAACATTAGTGAGGATAAATGATGTAATACATTTTTAAATTATCCATCGTAACATGAAATTCTGAACTTGAAGATTGGTGATAACATCACCTACCTAATTTTTCCAAGAAGTTAAAAATAAAATTATTTTTAAACAGAGAAGTTTCAGCAGGATTTTCTCTAATTCTCCATTATATCTTTTTTCTCTCTAATTCTGTTAGAGATTTTCAGGTTCCTCAGGTTATTTCTATAGCTTTATAGTACCAATAAGTAACAGTTACTTTTGAAATTGTTTTTGGTTGCAGTGATTCCCTTAGGTGAAATATCCAACTGTCAGACCTCAAGAAACCAGAAGGAATGTTCTCAGAGTTACAACAGTACTGTAGTTATGAGGGAATTTCTTGGGCATCTGCCACATTAAACTTCATGCATTGTTTCTTGCCTTTTTTAGTTGTCTTTTCTCCAGTAGAATCAAAGTCTGATAATAATTCTCCTAAATTTTCTCAAGCAATTTTAATCCATTATTAATCTGATAAACTATAATTTATAAGCTATCTAATATACAGCATTTATATGGTGGTAGATTGCAACCTTATGGTAAACATTGACTTTTTTGTATAATAACTATGTCTCTCCTCAATAATATTTATGGCTAAAGTTTTAGAACCTCTTTCTATTTCCATACGCCTCTCAATGACTTCATCATGAGCACAGTTCCTCATTGCTATTTTCATTTAAATAGTCTGCTCATTTTTGTATGTAAGTGCTACTATTCAAAAGTATATATAAAAGCATAATGAAAGAAAATTAAAAGTATTTTTAGGAAGAATGTTTTCATTGGTTCTTATATTTTCTGGAGTTTTAAACTGAAGTACAGCCAAAAGAAGTTTTGCTTCTTTTTTACACGCCTGCCTGGATAAGGACATTTCCATTTTCAAGATTTACCCTTAACTCTTTACTGTCAAATATTTAGCATTTTGGAAAAACAAATGAGCATCTGAAAAAATTAGGTTTTGACACATAACATCTAATCCAACACAATGAACTAGAAATGAAGCTCCCAGAAAATTGTAACCAATCTTTGGCTAATAAGGCATCATTTCCCCCTTAAGAATATCAGCTAAATAATTGGAATTCATATCACCAGAACAAAAATATATATAATTTCTAAAAGAATATCTTTTATAAATTCTGAGAAAAATGCTAAATCATTGGATCAGGATACGAGTGAATAGCTCTGGGACAAAGCATAGTGGTTAAGATCCCGGGCTCTCAGCACAGTTCAGTTCAAATGTCACTTTCTCAACTGAAAAGCTTTTTGTCGTGACCACCTAACCTCTCCATAGCTTGGTTTTCTAAGCTGCAATAGGACACAACTAATACCTGTCATAGGGTTACTCTTAGGACTCAGTAAAATAACATGAATAAAGTAACTTAGAATAGTGTCTAAGCACACAGTTAGAACTTAGTAAGTAATACTATATTTTGATCACCTTTTATAGAATATCTAACTAACTGTGCTGCTTTTCTTATGTGTGATCAGTTAAAACATTTCAACAGCAAATCTTTCCCCCACTACATTAACGTAAAAGTAACTGACAGTGATTAAAATCTCTATTTATTATGGGCATTAAAGTCAACATAGAAGTATTCATTTCAATGAAAATAATAGACATAATTTTAAGCACACAGTATATTTTGTGAACTTCATTCTAGCTCAGATGAAATAATGGAACCAACTCATGTCTAGTTGCTGATTATGAAAGGAATTTGAATGTGTGGGTGTTAAGCTGGTTTAAATAATTGATAAAAAAAATAAAAGTGAATAGTACAAAAGTAGATATTTTTAAAATCACATTTAATGAAATTATTTTTCTAGGAAGGAATACTACTTTCAAATGTCACTAGTTTCTAAGTATTACCTTATATGACTGTATTTCCTAGTCATTAAGTGTTTATAGCGACGTGCTCACACTAGCCGTGACACTGATTTAAGAACACATTTTGGTCATTACTATCTCTTGCTGTTTGCCTGCAGTGAGCTCTCACATAATTAGGGCTGAATACACTGCACTTTTAAAATTAAACCAAGCCTCTGGGAAAGAATCATGGAAATAGATGGTTAAAGGACACCCAGGCAATTAACAAGCATGATAAAGTTAAAAATTGAAGATAGGAAAGTAGGTTAAGAGCGTTTCTCTCTCTTTCCAACATGATATTGTTAATATAGAAGGAATATATATATATATATCAGTTTTATTTTACACAGTAAAGAGATACAAAGAAAGTCCACATTTCAGTCAATAACTAAATTCCTTTGCCATCTTCAGTGGATTTTTCTCCATTTTAAGTGTACAATTCTGAAATAATTCTCCTGAAAATGCTTTCTGCTTTCTGGAGTCACAATGGTGTAACAAGGAGCTAATAAAGAATTGCTTTTGAATAAATATTATATACAAAATATTTTTCATCTGTGATCGTTTACAAAAAAGAACTAAATAGCAAAAAAAAATTCCAAATTTTAGCTTGGAATTCTGTAAATATCATAGAATTAAAGCATCTCAACTTTCCCTAGTGGTATACTATTTTGTACAATTTCCCTATTAAAATTTTGTTCCCACTGTTAAAGGTACATGCTTGTGTGCCTATTTCATTTACTAGACTAAAAGACTCTTGAAAGGCTACGACTTTGTTTCATTCCCTTCTGTGTCTAAGGTACGTAAGAGTCCTTGAAAACACACTCACCACTCAGTAAATATTTAATGAATGAGTGAATGCATGTCAATAATCTTATATCTCTTAGATAAGCCACTATTATTTCTTTACTTGTGCTTGAATATTAATCATTAACAGAACAAAAAAGTGATAAAAGAGAATTTAATATTTAATAAATATTGGCTATGTGTCAGGCACCCTTCACATATTATTTTTTATTACAACATCTTTAAGGAATAGACATGATTTTCTCAAATTGTATAGTTTAGCTTCCAAGAGATTAAACATCTCCTGTTTCAAAACAGCAAATGAATGGGTGGGAGAAAAATAGGTATAAATTTATTGGGTTTCTTTTATTTCACTACATAATACCTCCTTTCTATCTGAACTACATTAACCAAATAATAGAAACATTTGCATCTTAAAATGTTGGTAGCCACAAGAGTTTTCATTCTTCAGCAGAGAGGGAAAAACCATTCAAATCAAATTAAAAGAGTTAAGATTTTAACTGTTTTGAGACTATGTCTGGGTCATTTGCCCTGCATAAAGTTACCTTAAGTTGCTTTGACTAAGCATTATCAGGGTTTTGTTGCAAATACAAATCAGATATCTGAGTAAAACAGAGATAAATAGTAATATTGTGCTGTTCTTTCATTACAGTCTGATCTCTCTTTTTCAGAATTAAGATCTCTTCCTTTTCTATGTGATGCTCAAAGTCTAGATGCATTAATTAAATGGGGGTAATAAAATCATGATTTTTCTAATTATATTATGATCTTTTCATGTATTAGCTGAAATAATTTTATAAAGACACACTTTTCCTCTTCTATTTGGTTACACGCTGGTTCAGATCATAAAGAAAAGGTACCTTCACTAGGTAGTCATTTTTTACATCATTATGAACTCAAATTTAAACATCTAATGGGTTTGAATTCATTGAAATTCATATCCTTTTTGATGTCTGTCCTTGGCTTCTTCAAGTAGGCATCTGATTTTTTTTGCTATTACCCTGGTAGTCTTTGATAACTTCCTTAATATCTGATATGTCAATATCTGGTATGTCAAGTTGTTCCATGCTCTTAAGGTACATTTCCTGCCCCAGACCTGGGATCAGCCATTTCTCCTCTTCAAATGAATGCAAACCTCTTGTGCGAATCCCATCTCAGTTTCAGCTGCTGCTCCAGTGAATTCTTGTTGGCTATGTGGAAGGCTTGCCTATTCTGAGATATGTCAGATGCCTTTGCTTACCATTGCTTCCCTCCTCCTACAAAGAGGTTCAAAATACACAGTTCTTGCAGTTGAAGGTTTGTGCAAACTTATTTATCTTTTAGGTTCTTTGGAATAGTTTTATTGTAAGAGTTGAGCATGGTTTTTATTTCTTTATTTGGTTTAGTTTTGGGTCTAGCTATGTGCTCTGTTTATAATGCACAAAACTAAGCTGCCACTACCACTACAATCGTTTCAGCCCCAAGTTCCCTTTGCTTTTGAAAATTATATCAACTTAAATTTTCATTTATCAATATCTATGATATCCCTTTTATTAACAATTATATACAAAGAACTTAACAGTGCTCACTCAGGAAATTTTTGGTTGGAATTTTTCTTTACCATAAAGTTTGCGAACATAATAAAAAACTAGTTACCACAAAGTTAAAAGTCAAAATTAATCCTATTTTGAAATATTGATTTTTTTTTATTAATTAAACCTAGTGGGACACAGCACTAATTTCCTATCCCTGTGCAATAGTGTTTTAAATGTGCACTGTTATGTCAAATAACACTATTTGGCAAAGTGAGAACAATAGATGATACATACCAGAAAGTAACATCATTCTTTCTAAATGTTACTGCCCAAAGAGATATATTCTCTACTTCATTTTGATTAAGACAGCATTGATTCCAAAGGCAATGACATTTAAATAGATTATGTAGGGCTGTGAAAGAAGAGCCATCTCAAGTGCAATGGATTGAATGTTTATTTCTCCCCAAAATCCTTATGTTGACATTCTAACCCTGGGAATGGTGGTTTGGGGTGGTCATTAGGTCATGAAGATAGAGCTTTCATGAATGGGTTTGGTGCTCTTATAAAAGAGACCCCAAGAGGTCACTCACTTCTTTCACCTTGAATGGTTACAGTGAAAAGACAGCCATCTATGACAGCAGGCTCTCACCTGACAGCAAATCTACCAGCACCTTGATCTTGGACATCTCAGCCTCCAGATTGTGAGAAATAAATTTCTGTTGTTTATAATATACCCAGTCTATGGTATTTTGTTATAGCAGCACAAATGAACTAAGACAAGATATCCTCTCTCTATATATCTCTCATATATATAGAGAGTGTGTGTATATTTTATCTATATAATTCTATATAAAGAAAGATAAAATATACATCTCTCAAAATATAAAATTTTTAAAACTACATAAAAGCAAGCATTACAGTGAATAAAATTAATAGAAGTATGCATATATGTTATTTTAAATGGCTTCAAATCTTATTACTTTTTAATGCATGTTTCTATGAAGGGATTAAAAAGCAAATTAGGTTAAAATATGGTATTTTTGTAGGGAATATAGAGAAAAAGACAATCTGGCTGTTGGAAATTATACATCAAACCAAGATTGAACATAATGTTTTGAAAAGTCTCTTAATTTATTCAAATTTATTAAATGCTTACTTCATGCCAAACATACTTCTAGCCCTGGGAGTGCAGTAGTTAAAACAGTATAAATAATACTCAGAGTAAATAAACAAACATTTAGTATGATAAATTGTGATAAGTTCTATGAAGAAAAGCAAAGTGGAAATATGGGAAATAACTGATGACCAAGAGTTTAAGACAGGGTTGAAATCTTACTGAGGTTTTGTTTATAATTTTTCACTATTATGAAAAACACCATAGGACTCATCCTTGTTTCCATGTGTTTGCAAACTTGTCAGATTTTTCCTTTAATATAACTTACCAGCCCATACATTTTCAAGAATTTTTTTTTATGTAAGGTCAAATTGACTTTTAGAAAACTTGCAAAAATTAAAGCAGCTTTCGGAGTCATATGGCAGCAAGCTCATCCCACAGCAGTATTACTAAATAATTCACTAATATTTTTCTAGGAATTCTGATTTCAATTATTTTTACCATTTATAAATTTGAACCTAACTTTAACTTTGCCAAAAACTGATAAATATGAATTTTACTCAATTATTTTAGTTTATTAACACTGTTTTTCTAATTTCAAATTAGGGTATACAGTTTATGTTTTTGGTTTTTGTTGTCAGTGATATTTTTTCCTCTGTGTGTTTATATGTGTGTGTATATATATGTATATATATGTGCACACACACACATACATACACACACATACACATATATATATATATGAAAACAGCCATCTCACTGAACTTTATAGATAACTCTAACATTTATTCATTGATTGAACCAGTCTTTGAAGCAGATAAACATCATTTGCAAAAAAAAAAAAATTTAGCCTCCTCTCACTTAAGTATATTTCTAGTTATAATTCAGTGCCTCATAGTACTTGACTGACCGATCCATAACAAATCTCCTCTATACAATCCCTCCTGACCATGTATCTAGCCTCAAAACTAAACCACTTCATTGACAGGGAATGCTCTCCCTTTCAAGGCAAGTGTTTATAGCCTCAGCTTTAATTTTTAAATGGCTTGTCCAACTGCAACCCTCTATTTTTGCTTCTTTTCATTAATAGTTTTTAGTGTCTCTATTTCTGCATTACAATATTAATAGATAGCTATTATTATTAATAGATAGTTCAGCAATATCTCAACTTGGGGTCCAAAAATAAATTGCCTGAAGGGAACAACAAACCTCTTGAAATAATGGACAAATATTGTAAATATATTCACTTTTCCAGGGCAGAGAGGCCACAGCCTTAATTGATTCATGGAGTTTTCTATGAGCCCAGAAGCCTAAGAGTCACTAACACAAATGGATAATCATGAATTATTAATATAATCAAAAATTATAGCAACCAGAATTCTGGTATTATTTATATTGTTCAATATGTACATATATACACACACACACAATCATAACTTGGTGCTTCTAGCATATATTTCTGCTATATTATTTATTAAATATATATCTGAATCCCAAACAATACATATGTCTCCAGTCTTCATTCTAATTCACTTACATACTTACATGGTTATTCAACATAAATACAAATTTTATTATTCAGAACAAGGAAGCTCTTTTGAAATAATTATTTAAACAACTAATGACTCTTCTGTAGGAAAAATAAGGAACATTTGTGCACCATATAAAAACTAATCATACAACTTTCAATATTCATTTCTTAAGTTGTGCTCACATCCCTCAAATCAAGGTTGCCTAATTTTTTAAAAAGTGCATTGTCTTTAAAAAAAATAATAACAAGGCTAAAACGTTCTGCAAGGATTATAAGTGACAACTGCTCTAGAAATGATGTAAAAAAGACTTTAAAAAATATTCTGTCAAAGTTGTAACATTTCTCAAATTTTTAAATTATATTTCTAAATAATCATTTTTCGAAGACTGCCAAATTTGACAATACAAAGAAAATGCAAGAATCTATCAGGTTATGACTCATCTTATTTGGCTCATATATAATATTTAACTGATTTGCAATAAGATGCCAAATAGTTTATGCCATTTTCTGATGAAAACGAAGATGAACAGAAAGTAGTACATCCACACAATGCCATTAGAATTTTCCCTAAAAGCTATTTCCAATTGTTCAACCCTGTAGCATTCTATACCTACTGAGAGGATAAAATTTTATATCTGGAAAATTTTGCAGAAAGGGAGTATATTAGTGCTTATCCAATGCTAATTGCCTCACAAGTAGACCTATTTCACATAGCACACATAAAACATGCCATTGCACATCAGGGCTTCTGCTGCCCAGACTTCAATGAAGGTAAAAAGCAAACAGCAACACACCATTTACATGGCCCTTTCTTCACATGTGCATTTTCTTAAAGAATTCTGAAGGTTGTCAGTGTATGTACTTAGAGAATATTTTATTTTCTCCAACGATTCACATGGCTGAATTATATTTTAATTTTATTTTCATAACAACTAATGCTAAAATATCATTAAGTAAAGAGCATAATTTATAAGAATTACATATATAAAAATGGGTATAAATACATGGCATATATAATGTATATATAATACTATATATACATATAAAATATATATCTTCTCAACAACCCCATGAGATACATATATTATTATTTTCCTCATTTTATGATTGAGGAAATTAAGGCCCAGTTACTAAGGTGGTGGAGGTGTGATTCTACCCCAACAGTCCTTAACAAAACTATATGTCACCTCAAAATAATGTATGCTTATAGTCTTTTTTTAAAGTAAAACATAATTAAGGAATTATAAGAAGAACATATAAGCCTCACCCCATTCCTTTCACTCTACACACCCACTTTTCAAAGTCAACCAACCTAATTGTTTTCCATTTGGCATTTAGTTTATATTTCAAAGAGAAATCAACTTATCAACTTCAAACACTATCCATTAGACTCCAATTATGGAAGATGAGGACTTAGCTTCCTTATACCACCAAAGCCACATTTACCTTTTCTACTGCCCTCCCAGAGTAATTGCACCATAATCTTTGCTTAAATCACTCCACTCCATAATAATTACATTAGTATGACCAAATAAGTATTACTCACTGCCAAACCAAGCAAGACACTGTGATTTCCCCCCTTTTCTATATACCTTTAGATCATGCTGGTATTAGTAAAGGTCCATTATCTAATTGTATCCAATGTACTCCTCAAATCTTTATATGGCAGTTATAGATAATTTGTTCCAAATGATCTGTGGAAGACCTGTTAACAATACTTTTCAAATGTTGATATCCATCCATTTTTTTCCTACCCTGAAGGCCTTCCTTTAGAGCCCTTGCTTTCCTGCAGCAGTCTAGATGGCTTTCTTCAAGGTCAGCTACTCAGGCTACTCCTGAGACTTCCTATCAAGGTTCTTCTGTGGCAGATCTCATTTCCTATCTTCTACGCCTTCAGGTAGTTTGGTATAATTTCTTGTTTTGCTAGAGCACATCATCCAATAACTTTCTAAGAAAAGGCACATGGGTGGTTAATATTAGAGTTCTTGAATCCGATTGTCTTCATTTAATCTTCATATTATGGCAAGGTATAGAATTCTTTTAGAAATCATTTACTATCAGCATTTTTAGACTTTGTTACACTGTCACTAACTTGAAGCATTGTTCCCATTTCTCTATATGTAACTTTCTCTTTGGAATGTTTTATTAATAGTATTTTTTTTCTGTTTCAGTGGTGTTCTGAAGCTTTTGCGTGATGATCCTTGGTGGAGTCTCTCTTTTACATGGTGCTGAGCACTCTATGAATCTCTAAGAACAAACATTTCATTTGTTGCTATCTGGAAAATTTTGTTTAAAATGGTTCTGCTAATTTCAATATATCCATTTTCACTCTTTGTTCTATTTTTTTAAAGAAATTTTGAAATTTATTCCCATATATTAAAAAGAAAAGACAATGCTGATACAGTTTTTTAGAAAGTGATACCATATAAATTTCATTTAAAAGCATTTACATGAACACATTTTATTTGCAGCTAGATATACAATGGCTAAAATATGTACTTATAGTTGACAGATTTGTTAAAAGTGGATAAATATATTTTTTTTTATTTCAGCATATTATGGGGTACAAATGTTAAGGTTACATATATTGCACTTCTCCCCCGCCCCCCTCGAGACAGAGCTTCAAGCGTATCCATCCCCCAGATGGTGTGCATCGCATTCATTATGTATGTATATACCCCTCCCTTCATCCCCCCCACCACCTGCCCAACAACAAATAAGTGTTATTTCTACATGTCTACTTAGGTGTTGATCAGTGAAACCAATTTGCTGGTGAGTACATGTGGTGCTTTTATTTTTCCATTCTTGGAATACTTCACTTAGTAGAATGGGATCCAGTTCTATCCAGGAAAATACAAAAGGTGCTATATCACAGTTGTTTCTTATAGTTGAGTACTACTCCATGGTATACATATACCACATTTTATTAATACACTCATGTATTGATGGGCACTTGGGTTGTTTCCACATCTTTGCAATTGTGAATTGTGCTGCTATAAACATTCAAGTGCAGGTGTCTTCTTTATAGAGTGTCTTTTGTTCTTTTGGGTAGATGTCCAGTAATGGGATTGCTGGATCAAATAGTAGATCCACTTGTATCACTTTAAGGTATCCCCATATTGATTTCCACAGAGGGTGAACTAGTTTGCAGTCCCACCAGCAATGTAAGAGTGTTCCTATCTCTCCACATCCATGCCAACATTTATTGTTTTGGGACTTATTAATAAAGGCCATTCTCACTGGAGATAAGTGATATCTTGCAGTGGTTTTAGTTTGCATTTCTCTGATGATTAGAAATGTTGAGCATTTTTTCATATGTTTGTTGGCCAGTATTCTGTCTTCTTTTGGAAAGTTTCTGTTCATGTCCTTTGCCCACTTTTTGAAGGGTTATTTGATTTTTCCTTGTTGATTTTCCTGAGTTCTAAAGAGATTCTAGTTATCAGCCCTTTATCGGATGTGTAGCTTGCAAAATTTTTCTCCCATTCTGTAGGTTGTCTGTTTGCTCTCATGACAGCTTCTTTGGCTGTGCAGACGCTTTTTAATTTGATCAGGTCCCATTTATTTATTTTTGTTGATGCTGTGATTGCCTTTGGGGTCTTCTTCATAAATTCTTTGCCTAGGCCAATGTCTAGAAGAGTATTTCCAACATTTTCCCCTAGGGTTCTAATAGTTTCACACCTTATGTTTAAGTCTGTTGCCCAGCATGAGTTGATTTTTTTGAGAGGTGAAAGGTGTGGATCTTGCTTCAATCTTCTACATGTGGCTATCCAGTTTTCCCAGCACCATTTATTGAATAAAGATTCTTTTCCCCAGTGTATGTTTTTGTCTGCCTTGTCAAAGATTAGATGGCTATATGAGGATGGTTTTACATCTGAGTTCTCTGTTCTGTTCCTCTGGTCAATGTCCCTGTTCCTGTGCCAGTCCAGGCTGTTTTAATTACTATAGCCTTGTAGTATAGTTTGAGGACTGGTAAATTAATACCTTCCATTTTGTTTTTATTGCCTAGGATTGCTTTTGCTATATGGGATTTTCTCTGATTCCATACGAACCATAAAATTCTGGAATTCCTTTTGGTAGATTTTGACCTTGTGAATTAGTCCTTTATTTCGCTATGTTTCTTTATATTTTCCATTCCCTTTTCTGTTTTTGGCTCTGAGAGACTTCCTATGCCTTATTTTCTAACTCATTCCATTGAAGAGCTGTTTCTTAATCTCTTGTTATTCTTTTCCTAGCATATTAGTCTTATTTTATAGATAAAATATCTTTCTGAAGATTTCATTTAAAGAGTATGTTTTTAATAATTCCTCTTATCCCAGGCCTCTGGACCTCTTTTTCTGTTTGATTTAGTCTTTCTCTTTTAAGAGACTTTTACCAAATGTCTGGTAGTTTTTTGTTTTAGTTCACATTAAGCAATGCAATACAAAAAAATATATAATTATAGCATCTATGTACATACATGGGAATTTTTGCAGACTGATTAAGTAATAAATATGATTTTTTTTATTGGAAGATTTCAAAATGTCTCCTATTGGAACTATTTTTCTCTAGTTTCTTGCCTGGAGAGAAATGCCCTGCCTCTAATGTCAGCATGGAGAGTTTTGTTTTCACTATGGAAACCCTTATTTAATCTTGTTATCAGTAGGGCTTTCCCAGAGCTATTTCTTAACTGGCACTTCCAAGTCCTGAGCTCAATGAGTAAAGGATTGTGGAAGTAGAATAATGTCTCCATTATCTTTCTGTTTTCCAAAATTCTTTGGGGATCTATATCCTCTGCAGTCTCCTCTTTCTTCTATTTATCAATGTGTCTGTGTTTTTTCATATTATTCTGGAGTGACTTCAAGAAGGAGGAAGTATAAATGATTAGGTTTAATACATCATGTTTCCCTGAAGGTTTGGAGATTTATACTGGTAGCCTTGTTTCTTATGGGGTAAAAGATTTGGAATGACGGCATTAAAATTCAAAAGAACTGAATTCCTGGCCCAGTTCTTACTATCTATCTATGTCACTATATGCATGCTACATAACTTATCTGAAGTTTCATTTATCCATCTGTATTTTAGGCAGGGAAATGTAATAGTTGGGGCACATTCTTGCAAGGTGAAAGGGATGCCAGGTGTTGTAAGGAAAGAGATTGCACTGCTTTCATCTGGATTTATTAACTCTAAGATCAAATGTGTGTATAACCTGGTTGGATGCTAATTTCTTGTACCTTCATTCAATAAAAAATTATTTAAAAATCTGTTATGCTGACCCAGCAATCTCACTCCTAAGAGGAATGAAAACACTTCTGTACAAAAACTGGTACAAAAGTATAAACATCAGCAGCATCCATAATAGCCAAAAAGCAGAAACAACCCAGATGACCATCATCTGACAGATGGATAAATAAAGGGGGTATATTCATAAAATGGAATGGTATTAAGTAGAGATAGGAATAAAGTATTGATACATGTTACAACATGGATAAACCTTTAAAAAATCATTATGCTAAGTTAAAGAAGCCAATACCAAAAGACTATATATTGTATAATTCTTCTGATATGAAATGTCCAGAATTTTTAAAAATCTATATAGACAGAAAGTAGATTAGTGGTTACTTAGGTCTCAGGGAGTACATGGGAAGGGAGAGATAAAAGTAAGTGCTAATGGGCATGGGGTTTCTTCTCGAGATTATTAAAATGTTCTAAAATTGATTGTGGTGATGGTTACACAACTCTGAACTTACTAAAAAACATTGAATTGTAGAATTTAAATGAGTGAATTATATGGTATATGAATTATATCTCACAAAAGCTGTGAAAAATAAAGCATCTCAAAATCTTGGCCAAAAAATGTCTATTATGTGCATTTTTACAACAGTGGGAATGTAAAACTAAATAAGATTTATGAGGTAGCAAAGTTTGAATTCTAGGGAAGGGAAATACATAAAAATAATTATAAATTCTGATGAACAAGAGGCCTACATAGAAAATAAGATGATCACTAGATTACAGTGATGGCCTAGATAGAAAATAAAATGCGTGTGATCTCAATGATTAAACTGAAATCTAAATGATGAGTAGAAACTAGCTATGTGGAGGGATAAAAGTGAAAAGAAAATTTCAAGTAGTGGAGTTAAATGTGACATTAAAATCTCTATGGCAGGAGAGAACTCAGCTTGTTTCAGTAGCTGAAAATTTACCTAAGTGGCTGGATTATGCAGGGTCTTGCAGCTCACATTCTTGCAGCTCACATCTGTCAAATGTTTTCTAAGAATAACAGAAAGCCACTAATTGATTTTAAACAGAGTAATAATATTATTAGATTTGCTTTTGTAGATCACTCTTGCGACCCTATGATGAATGGAATGGAGGACACTTTAAACTTTCTGTTCTATTTTTTTAAATTTTTATTTCAGGATATTATGGGGGTACCAACATTTTGGTTACATGTTATGACTGCGAATTTCTTAACAGCAACATCAACCTTGGGAAACCTACATTACTCTTGTCATTTTAACAAGTATCTCAACTGGTAGCAGTATTAATTGGTAAATCAATATGCACAGAACCTCTAAAATGTTCATGCCAGTAATTCCATCACTTGACTTTTTCCCATAACATAATGAAAACTAATACACAAAGATGTTTGTTGCAGCAATATTTATAATACTGAAGTACTGCAAACAAACTTAAAAGTCCAAAATTAATAAATATTGCTAACTGTCTTGTGTAGAATTAGCCTTATTTTTTAAGAGATGCAGCTAATGCGTTGAAAATAAAATCAGGTAAATGAGATTGATAAATTGTAAATCTAAGGCATACATAATTTTGCTTATTTGCTTTAACTGAGTAGTTAATTGTCAGGTAAAATAGAATACTATGAGGAAATTAACTAATAAACTTGAAATGGTCATGAAATCAATTTTGTCAGTCAAAGTTGGGTGAAATGTATCAAATAAATGTTCAATTTAAAAATAATTAACTTCTCTATATATATATGTTTATGTATACATAATTGCATATGGATATCCCTTAAATAGTTTCGGTAACTTATGCAACACACACACACACACACACACACACACAAATAGAATTAATAAGCCATTAACGTTTATTTTGCAAAAACAGAAAATTACAGGGTACACCAGGGATTCCCTGATTTGTTTTCTGGAAAATCAGTGGTAAGTTTTACATCGACATGCCTTCACAAAGAAAATTATTTTTAGAAGAAAAGTACTTGTCTAGGCAAAAAGTTTTTTCTAGCACACGCTGATGTTTTTCTTCATCACCATTACCTTTGCTATTAAAATAGTGTCAAACTAGCTCATAGTTTGCTGCTTCTTTATACAAATGATAAAATGAAAATTCATCACAGACCCTGAAAATTTCCAGTACTCTTCATATAGTGCTAATGATCTACCACAATTTGTACTGTATTTACAAGAGACTCTATTTTAAAGTCCTCATATTTTCATCTTAAGCCCAATTTTTGTCTCAAAGAAATGAAGTGAATTATTTGCTAAACACAAGAATTATCCTCAGAACAGCAAGAAGCTCATCTGAAAATCACATCAAATGTATTTTGCTGGTCTCATGCTCACATTAGGGCATAGGTTCATTGAGTGAAATAACACAGAATTATAAATACTATTTATATAGCTTTTTGGTGGCAATGCCAGTTTGTAAGTTTCGACAAAGCAGATATAGTTGAATTCAATTTTGTTAAATGAGCCTATGATAAAAATAAGTAATATATCTTCCAATTATTTAACAGGCAAATTCATAAATACAAGTCCACATAATTAAATATGATTGATGCAGTGCATTTGTCCACTGATTCTCCTTTTATATCAAGAGCCCCAAAAGTAGTTTTAAAGAAAGTTTCTCAGAAAAGAAAGGAACATGTTTTGTAATCTTGAAATAGTATATCACCATAATATCTATTAAGTTCAATTAAATAGTGAAACATCTGCTAAAATTCAAAGTTATAAAATTTATAACTTACATATATATGAAAAAAGTATCTGAATAAATTCACACTTCCAAATCTTTCAAATAATTTCACTTTAATTGGGCCTAACAGTTGCTAGACCCCTTCAGAGAAACTTAATTGAATTTAGGATAGAAAGGAAAGATAGGAAAAGGCTCACCTAACATAGCAGAAAATAAATAAATTCTTTTGGCTATGTTGATATGGAAAGCAAATAAAGAAGCATTGCTGGGAGAATATAGAGTGCATTCTGCCCAAAGACAAAGTAACAGTAGGCTAATTAGTCCTTAAACCCCAGAAGGTTGAACTGTTTTCTTGTGAGAAGCTCCTGGAGACAAATGTTCTCTTTATGACAAACTGTATAATACGGGTGAAGCCTCCTCCCTTCCCTAATGAACACATCAGCGATCTCTGACATCAGCGCAGTTGTGGATGCAATCCGAAGCAGACGTGGAAGGCCAGCAGTGGCAATATCTTCAGGAAATGACGCCTGTCTCTAGAGTCCTTGGGAACTTATGATACAATAAGCTTTTCACACACTCACACTAATGATGAAAAGATGCAGAAGAAATAAGAAGTCAAGATACAAAATCTCCTCCCTTTTCAGGAATAAGACATTGGCTGGCAATACATACATATGGAATAGGAGTGTTATTTTTAAAAGAGCCCTTGTGTAAGCATGATCCAACAAAACAATGTCAGAATCCCTAAAATGGCAAACAGCCTGGTGATAAATTCTTCCAAGATAAATTACTTGCATAATAAAAATAATCCACAAAAGTATTCCAAATATTCTTTCAATCTGAATTTGAATGATTATATTATAACTACTAATTAGCTATAGAAGCACAGTGCTTGGCCAGTGTCACTTTGTAGTAAGTGAATGGAAAGTAAAATTTTATCTGGTTAATATATAATCACTACTCAGTTCAAAAATTCATATTTAACTTCCATATTAAATGTATGCATATGTTGTTCATGTGAAATTCTATAAGACTGAGACCATGCTCTCACTACACAAAGATCGGTATAAATTCTTTTTATAGTAAGTATTCATATTTTCCCTAGTTTGGGTGCATATATACCATGGTATAAACAAAAAAATGAGGGTTTTTTTATTAAATTCTCTAGCTTCCACCCTGTCATTTCTAATAGTATCCATAATATTGAACTCTTCTGTACTCCCTGAAGATTTCTAACATCGTCCTCTCTTGAGAAAGAAGGGAAATACAGTGCCTCTGCCCTACTTACACTGGATGTAGGAGAAAACTACCTGCCAGACACAGCAGTAGCACTCTTGGGCTCTGGAGGGTGAGAGAGAGGCTAGCTAGCTCTTTGGAAATCTCAGTGGGAGGGCAGTGCTGCCCCTTAAGGTAAGTGGAAATAAACCAGCCTTAGAAATCAAGCTGAGAAGGGAAACTAGAACAATAACCAAAGTCACAACATGCTCTGGAGTAAGAGCAGACAGAGTCAACTTCTATGGCCATGAAAAGGCATATGAAAGTGTCAAGGAAAAAATCTTGGGATCTTCATTTCCAATATCTCCCCTTCTTCATGGAAATTATTCTTAAGTGTCACTTGCTTAGTTGCTAAACAATAAATGAACTTAAGTTTGGTATTTTAGAAATTGTAGCAAAGCACCTCCCTTAAAGCATCCTTCAGGAAAGGGCCTGAGGTGAACAGATCATGACCATAGACATTTCTAGAATCTTTTGAAGATTACTCAAACACATTGCTTTTGTTGTAGAATTGCCAGAATTTTGTCCTTCATATTTTTGCTTTTTTCATTATGTTATCTTGATATGTTATAGATTTTGGAAAATCTTACATTGGTTTTGAGATCATTTAAAAACATTCATGAAATAAAAATAAGATGGCAATCTTTCTTACTGCAAATAAGTCTATGATTATTTCTATAGTTTGTTGTTTTAGAAAACCAGTGTATATTGTAATTATGCATTTTAAAATCTATTAAAATCTATTTTTTCAGATACCTTACTATTAAAAAAATCTAAATAGTAATTGTTTATGTCTGCCATTTTCTTTTGTCCATTTATAGAAGGGAAAATCAAATATTCCAAACTACTCCACACTAAAGTCTATTTAAAGTATTAGCTCACTTTTTAATCATTTCCCATTTCTTTGAAATGTATCATCATCTGATTGGAATTCCTTCCTTTGTTAAGTAACAATGTTTGTTTTTAAAGAGACATTTTGTCTCAGAAGACTTCCTTGGGAATATATGGAGAATCTTTTAATTTCATGAATTTCATTCATTCAAAAGGTTTTGGCACACTATTCTAATTCCTGAATGGTGGCCGTGTGTTTTTATCCAGTGAGTCAGAAAAAGTTTATTTATTCTATATGTGCTACCATTTAGAAAAGTATGGTCCTTTTCACACTGCTGAAGAAATAAAAATATTATATGTAATCATTTAGTTGAGTGTGAATTTAAATAAACAAAGTTAAGCATTTTTTAATACTGAATCTCACATATATCTGGATATACCATGTTTAATTTTGTTATTAAGACTGAAGGCTGTTTATACATAATTTTTCATTTGAAATTGTAATATGAGTTATAAAATATTTCCACTGGTGATTGAGGAAGAGATAGTATTTTACACTAAATTCTGACCTTTAAAATTCTAAAGAACACTACAATCTTATGTATCTTAGAACAAGGTCATTTATAAATTTGCTTCCCTAAGTATCTTCCTAGTGGAGGAAACATGTTTGATTATTTAGGAAGTCCTTAAAATATGAACATTCTCTCAATCAAACTCTCAAAGCTCTAATGGACTATAAACATCATTGGGGTTTTTTAAGTTCTCCTGACTTTGTTATGTGTTTTTGCAATAAGTACCTTAAAATTATACACCTTCTAAAATCCATTCACTCTATGCATAAATAACAGAGGCAATTGACTTATGAGACAATAAACATCTCAGAGAAGGGGAAGACAGTCACTCCAAGCCTTTGTGTGGCGGCAGTATGGGTTTTCCACAGTTAATATCATTCAGAACTGTGGACAGCTCCCGTTAAGGCTTGGAGTTGGCAATTTCCCCTAGTTTCTAAACACAACTCAAAGTAATGCTGCTTTTTATTGCTATATTTGTTTGCTGTTTAGTAGAAGCCTATTAAGACTGCTTAGTGTGTGCACATACTCTTCTAGTTGATTCTTTTTTTTCCCCTTTTCCAACTAGTTCAGTTAAAAAATAAATAAATAAATATCTCCCTGAGTTACTGGTATCGGATTTTTAAATGGAAAGTCCTGCCTTGTTCAGAACTAATATAACTCTGCGCGCACGCTAATAAGAGGATCTACTTCACGACCTTCATTTGACAATCGCTAAACACGCTTATAACCGAATGAATCATACTTGGGAGACAAATAAGATCAGAAAACGCCTTAATTGTAATTCTCCAAAGCAGAGTTCTCCTGCCGACAGCTCTCCTGCCATTCTTTCCGAGCTGGGGAACGGGAAAGAGATTTTTTAAAATAGATTTGTAGTCAAGGTCAAGAAAGGGTGTTGCTCTATTTCAGCAAGGGGGCTCTGGAAACGCCCCCTGCCTCTGTTTCAGGAACCAGAGGCTTCCTGTCAGGCTCCTGCCCAGCCTGGCAGCGCCCGGCTCCACTGAAACCTCAAGTTAGCGAATGTCCAAGCGCAAATTACCCTTCTTCAGCCTGCCTACCACTATTTGGAAGAAATACAGCGAGGATACCCAGTTCCTATAAGCAGAAGAAAAACAGATTAACACTCCCCAGGGGCAAGATGGTCTGGAATAGGTAAGACTTGTGAGTCACTGTCTCCGGTAACACCATCTTCTCCTGAACCCCAGAAGCCTCTTTTTTCCCCTTTGGGAGGGATCCACGTCTTGAGGGAGCAGCGCGAGGAAGGATGTCTGCCCGCTTCCTTACACCTTCATCTCTGAAGTAAAAGTTTCCCTGGTACAACTTAGCAACCTCCCCTCCAGGGTCATCGTGCTCTCCATCCTTCCCCGGTATGTCCCCAAAGTTCAGAAGGCAGAGGACAACCTGCCTCGGGTCCCGGGCAACAGCAACTCATCATTCAAGCCCCTCCTCGGGGGAAACTAGCTGGAGACGAGTGGAGCCTGATCAGCCCGAGCAGAGGCTGCCGGCAGCGCCACCCCCCGCCCGCCCTCCGAGTCCCCGGGGCGCCCCACTCCCAAGACCACGGTAGCGAGTTGGAGGGCGCGCCTGAAAGGAGGGTGGGGCGGCGACAGGGAGAGCTCACCTGAAATCACTGTACGGGTGAATAATCCAGAAGCCTGCAGTTTTAACCCTTTCCTGCTCCTTCTCCACCGCCTTCTGGCTCCCGAACATACGGAGGGAGAATTTGTTGACCCCGGGTTGCAGCATGGAGGTGAATTGCCTTTGCATGAAGCCGTACGGCCGCCGGGACCCCTCGGCGTCCTCGAAGCCCCCCGCCGGCTCCTCGCCGCCACCGCCGCCACCGTCCACCTTGAAGCACACGGAGTTGCCATGCTCCTTCGCGCCGGCCCCGCCGCCCCCCGGCGGGGTACCCAGGCGCTTCTCGGCCCCGGCCGGCCCCGCGCCCGTCGCGGACGCCTTGGCTGAGAAGACGCTGTTGCCATCGTCCCGGCTGTTGGACGAAGAGTTGGGCTTGCCGCCTCCTTCCATGCCCAGAGGACGCGGCCGGCGACGGCGCGGGCTCCAGACTCGCCGGCCGCCCGGCGCCGGAGACACTAAGCCAAGCGGGCAGGGGCCCGAGCCGGCTGCCGGCTAACCCGGCTGTCCGTCGAGGCGGCGGCGGCGGCGGCGCCTGCTGCTTCCCTCCCGCGCCGCTGCTCGCTGCGCGCCTCGCTCCCGCCGCCGCCGCTGCCCTCAGTGGCTGCGCTCCGGGCTCCGGCGCGGCTGGTGCTGAGGCTGAGGCTGAGGCTGCCTCAGCGAGGCGAGACGAGGCTCTGCTCAGCCCTCGCGCGCCAGCGCTTCCCCTCGGCTGCCCCCTGCTGGCCGGGAAGGGCCTCTCCCCGCCCGCACACCGCACACGCTCTTCCTCCACTCCTGCTCCACTTCTGCACAGCGTGACATTGAACTCAGGAGCCCTCGGAGACATCTATTTGTACATGTTGCGACAGACTCGGTGTGTGTTTGCACGAAATAGGGGGCAGAAAGAGAGAGCGCGCGTAAGAGAGAGCAAGCCTGAGCTAGTGAGTGAGTGTTCGTCCAAAAGAAACAAACATCCTAAAACTCAGGAAGACATTGTCTGACGCCTGTTTGAATGATATTACAATTCAGAAAGGGAGGGCAGGCTGACTCTACGTGCCGAAAATTCACATATAAAGCTAGATGCCCATTAAAAAATAAAGTTTAACAATGGAAAATAGAAAAGAGGGGTGTGTGTGTGTGTGTGTGCGTTTATTACGCGTGCGCAAGAGAAAGAGAGGCAGAGGGCAAAAGCTACTAGGTCTGTGTAATCCTGTGTAACCAGCTGCTTGGGGCTTTTCAGATTAAGGCTCTGCACCTGGGGAAGGACAACTGACCTCCTTGCACTTATCCCTGTTTATTCTTACAGAGTTCCTTAAGCAGAGGATGGGATTTCTTTCTCACCAAAGGCACTCACTTCAACACACATGTGAGGTCTATCAGCCACCAATACTGAGAGAAAATTGTGTGAAGAAGACCTCACCTGAGCTGACCAATCTTTTTAGATAAATTATGTAATCAATAAAACACTAAGAGGCATGTGTGCTGGTTGATGTTCACCTGCACCATCTAAGGAAGTCAAGATATCTTGGAATCTCGTCAGAATGTAATCACCGTTTCAGATGAGGGTTGGGATTTGGGGGAGTATTGGCAAGTGAAATTTATAAACATGCTACGGATGCTGAGGAAAGCATTCTGTTTTTTTCTTATTCCCGCTGTGTCTCCCAAACCCACTGGATTAGCTAAAGGAAGCAAAATGTGCTGCCAAACCCCACCAGTCACTCAGCAGGGCAGCCCCGGAGTCTGAAGAGCTTCAAGACTCCAGAATGTCCCGAAACATCTGTTTCAGATACAAGCATTGCCTTCCTGCCCACAGCCTCTTCAAAGGAAATCTTGCCCTGCCAAGAGTCCCTGATCCCTTCGGTTCCTGTCAGCCACATTTTGCAGAGAGAGGGTGGTGGGCACTTCAAGGAGGGAATGTATGTCAGCTGGCAACCAGTGGCCTATCATTA
Organism: Cheirogaleus medius; assembly: GCA_008086735.1. Taxonomy (NCBI): domain Eukaryota; kingdom Metazoa; phylum Chordata; class Mammalia; order Primates; family Cheirogaleidae; genus Cheirogaleus; species Cheirogaleus medius. Next base: position 1,916,139 of record VBSM01002608.1, read on the forward strand.
AAAAAAAAATGAGTGGGGATAATTAAGGTGTTTTCCTGAAAAAGTGAACAGTGATGAAACTAACTAATAATGGGAGAGGCAAGGATAAAGACAAAGGAAGACAATTGGATGCTTTTCTGAGGGGTTCACAGAGGCTGAGAAAGGAAGCAGAGAACAGAGAAAAGAGTAGAGAGAAGCAAAAACCAGAAGCCATTAGGCCTAACTCTGTTACAGTTCTGTAAGATTTCCCTTACCATTCTACTTACCATAGTCTATGCTAAATCTTTTTCAGTGAGCTATGTCCTGACTCAGACACCATCTGTTTTCAACTAATCAAAAACCAGAACCCTAAGAAATAAGCATAGGTGGCCAAATTTTAATGGTAAGAGATGGGGGAAATGTGAACAATATAGAGTTCTGATCTATCAAAGAAGGGACCTTGGAAATCCAAGAGGTCAGATGAGGATACCAGGTGCTGAGGGCAGAAGGAAGCCACGGGGATGGATAAAAACAAACATTGCCCAAAGCACAATTCTGCCCAAGAAAGGCCGGATTACTCAGGCAGCTTTTCTTTATTAGACTAAAGATGTTTCCCTACTTTTCTCCCATTCTGCATGCTTCCTCAATCTCTCTATTTTCAGTCATGAGTGTGACAATGTATATTTTAACATAAATTTTAAGTTTTATAATAATGTAAAAATATACCATCTAAAATGTTATGCTGAGTTGAAGTAAGTTTCTCTTTTCTTTTAGCCAATCCCTCTATTTGTTCTATTTTGATTTAATCTTAATCATGACCAGGCAGTTATTTTAGTAAAAGTTTTCTGAGTTTCAGTGTCTGCACTAAACTAATATAACAAAATCACTGAAAAACAGGATCTCAAAATAGAGATAAGAAATGTCTAAAAAGGATCACAAGTCATTGGTTGCTCCAAGTATAGCTTTTAGGCCGTATTTTATTCATTCTAATTCTCAAAAACTACATTATTTTTTAAATTTGAGAATGTGTATCTTATATCAGTGTATTAACTTAAAGTTGTCAGCAATATGAAAAGTCAAATTTCTTCACTTTTCAGAGTGTTGATTTAAAGTTATTTAGAATTTGGAATTTGGATTCCTTTGGAAGAAAAATGAACTTGCAAAAAGAGTGGGCCAAAGTGAAAGCAATGAAAGAATGAAAGCAATGAGAGAGAGAGACACAGAGAATCCTTAATCTTGAGAATAGTTTATTTTTAGCTTGTTTCTGTATCTGTTCATTGATAAACTATCTCATGCTAAAATCCACTGAGCTAAATTTGAATATTTTCTTCAAAATTATCTTAGAAATAGGACTACCATGTTTGACTCTCTGTCATTAGATGTCCATGATGTCAATGTGCCTTGTATTTCAGAAGAATCTGATATCTGAGGACCCATCAGAGAATATCAATTATGAATTTATTTCATGAGAATGTCTCTTAAGTAGTTTTAATGTGTGCTGCTCAGTATATACAAGGATTGTGCATCTTTTAAAATGTTCCCTGTTTCTTGTAATACTTTGCTTAAGATCAAATTGCAGACAGCAGCAGAAGATTAATATGAATCTAAAATAAAATCTCCATGCAGCAGACGCAAGCACATATGAAATGAGACAAAAAAGATAGATGGGTGACTTGAAGTTTGACAATTTATTGGAAAATTCTCAGTGAAACTTAAAGGTTTAAGGGCTAAAACATTTTAGCTCTCTTAGTAGAACAGAGGAATATGTTAAACACATATTTCACATGTAAGGAAATAAAAGTCAGAAGGCATGTCTGTTGAAGAAGGCAATGGTAAGGAAGAGTGAAAAAAATAGTTCACCAAAGGCAACCTCACAGCTTTTCTGTGTCTAATGTACAGGCGAATTTGATTATCTATCTGGAAAGCAGTGCCAACTACATGGTTAATGTGAAACACTAGAGCTATTAAAGTCAGAACAAGACACTCATTCCCAGCATTTCTGTAATGCATGTTATTTTCAGTTGATAATATCGTCTCCCTGAAAACCCAAAAGAATCAACTACATAACCACCATAACTAATAATAGAATTTAGAAAGCTGGTATAAAGCAAGCATGGAAAAATTAGTATTTTTCCTAAGTGTCAACAATGACCCTTAAGACAATATAGAGAACAATGATTCTTTTTACAATTGCAACTAAAAAAGAAAACTAGACAGCAATAAATTTAATAGGAAATGTCTAAGATCTGTTTTAAAAAACAATTTTAGTAAAAGGCATAAACCACATTTGAATAAATATGTTTTATAAATATATCCTCTGTCCATAATGTAAATATTCATTATTATAAAGATGGTGATTATTCCTAAATTAATTTTTAAGTTTCAAATAAAATTGTGTGATTTATGTTATTAGTTTTTTATGAAGGGCAAATATGACAAAATGTTTTTAAAAGTTCATTTGGATCAGTAAGTTGTTTTTTTTAATAGTCAATGAGCTATGGATTAAAAAATGAAAATAATGAAGGGGTTTCCAAAGTATTAGAGCTGTTTAGTACCCTAAACAGTACTGGGCACAGAAAGAAACAGATAAGTCAATGTCATAGGATAAAAACCAAAAACACATTCTAGTATTGATTATAGATCAAAATTGTCCTTTCAGGTCAATGAGCACAGGATACATTGTGTCTCAAATGGTGTTAGAATAGTTGAGTAAATGTTCCAGGAAAAGGAAGGTAGAACATATTCTTATGTTATCTCCTAAAGTGAATTTAAGATGATTTAGTATTATTATAATGTAAAAACCAAAGTCATAATAGGTTAAAATGTAGGTAAATGTTTACAAAAGCAAAAACTGGGAAAGACTTTCAAATCATGAAAATCATGAATCAGAAAGTACACAATTCCTGTGTCAAAAATACCATAAGCATATTTAAAGACAGAGATAACTAAGGAATATGCAAAATATATATCATAAGAACAAGTGATCTTTCATATGTAAAGAGTTATTTACATAAGTGAGAGATTCTTTATATAAGGAAAAAGTTATGTATATTCCTGATATGTAAACTTTATTTATAAAACATATATTTATATATATAAACTCTTTATATATAAAGTTCTTAGTTAAAGCAAAAAGTGTTTTATATAAATAAAATGCAAACATTCCAGAGGAAAAATAACCAAGAATCAGGAGTTCAACAGAGAAAGAATGTCAAGTTTTAAAAAATATATGATAATATCTAAGAACACATGAAATCAAAATTTTAATTTAAAATAGCAATAAAATAAATTATTCAATTTAAATTTTTTAATAAAAATAATAATAACCAATGTCAAGAAAAAATGCCTAAAAAATAACATTAATTCTATACTCAGTAGTGATACAATCCTTCATATCAGTAAATAAAAGAAACCTTTAACAATATGTATACTCTTATCTAATGCTTCAAATGTATTCTAAAAAAATTGGAGTGTACAAAAAAGATATTTACTTAAGAATATTCATTAAAATTTATTTATCATTACAACAATTTGATATAATGATTTTATACATTTAGAATTTATGTGAACTCAAAAAATGCATATGTATAACTATGTACTTGGAGCAATATATATGGTAATTTTTTTGTATATATTACTTAATTTTGAAAAACAGCAAACTGTGATTGTTAAGAGAACATACTGAATAGTATGCTCTCAAAAGATCCCATCATCCCTTTCTTATACAGGCAAACACATAAACATCCACATTCACATACACTGGGAAGATCTGAGTACATATATGGAATTTTTACTACTGTACTGTTCTTCAGCTTGCTTTTGTTTTATATTTAAGAATATAATATAATAAATGATGGCAATCTTTCTTGCTATTTTTAAATTGTACTCTATCATATGTATGTATATAAGTAGGCATAATATATTTTATTAGTATCCTATTATTTGGTCTGCAGCCAATTAATACAGATATTTGAGATGTTTCTCATTTGTCCTATTTTCCATGTATACTATACTGCAATATACATCATGTTATAGATTATTTCATGTGGATTGCACAAATAGAAATGTTACATAAGGTAAGGTGACTTCCCAGTGTTATGAATACAGAGCCAAGCATTATGCCATTTTAAAAGATTGATATATATTAACTTTTTAGGATCTTTTTTCTGTTGATTGGTTTAAAGACTAATAAACAATATTATAATATTTTAATAGCTTTTGTATGTTTTACTATACAATAGGAACAACTTCTACAACTGTATTACTCTTCTTGAGTATATTAAACATACACATACACATTAAACATATTTATTTTTTCAGATACACGTACAATTATTTTTGACAAGTTTTGACACTTACCTTTGTAATTAAATTGGCATTGCATTGCATTTAGAGCTTATTTAAAAAGAATTACCATCTTATAATATTGAGCCTTTCTATCCAAAACCAAAATAGATCTTTTTTCTTAATTATTTCTTTTTAATTACACAAATACTAAATTATACATATTTTTCCAAAATTTGAATGATACAAAATTAGAAAGAGTAAACTGAAAGCATCTCATCAGCTATTCCTCATTTCACTGACAAACGTTTCTTTCCTGACTTTTTAGTATACATTCACATCTATGCCTAATTTGATTCTTATTATTTTATGTAGCTAATCTTTTAATATGCACATTATACCATCACTTGTATTTAACGTTTAAAAATATATCTTAGAGATAATACTATAAAAGAATTTGTAACACACCTTTATTAATGCCTGCATTTGTTTTGTAAAATGGATTTACCATAATATTTAACTTCTTCTTTACTAAAGATTATCTGAGGCCTTTTTTCCTTTTGGCTATTATGAACAATGCTACAATTAATATCTTCATAAATCTCTGTGTACTTGTGAATACAGATCTGGAGAAAAATACTGAAAATAAAGAGAATTACTAGATTAATGTATAAATTTACTTTTGGTAGTAACTATCAAATTGCTCTCCAAAAGCCATTTGAATATGGCTTAGATTTTTTTAATTAGATTGCATGAGGTTATCTGTTTCATACACTTGTACCAATATTATACATTAATAATTTTTTCCAATTTAAGATGAGTGAGAAAAAAAGAGGCCTATTGTAGTTTTAATTACATTTTCCAATTATTAATAAGGATGAACAGATTTCACATGTTCATTGGGTTTCTTATATTCATTTGCAAATTACCTATTTTTACTATTTGATCACATATGATTGATATATGTCTTATTTTAAATATATTTTATGTATGAAATGTATCCCATGTATATAATTTTAGAGTAATTAATTCCATGAAAAGAAGAAACAACACATAAAAGAATAAGTTTGAGATGAAAATGAAAATGTATTTAGTGTTTTTCACAACAAGACTTTAATTTCCATGTCTGTTTGAAATATTCTCACAATTATTCTTAGTCCTCAAAATGCTTGGCTGCTTCTGTTCATATTTTCCCTTTCCGATTAATTTGAAAATAAGCTTGTCAAAATTTTTTAAACAACCCTGTTGGAATTTTTCTTGGGATAAAATTAAATTAAATTAATGTAATAATCAGAGAATAATGAACATAGTTACAATCTTAAATTAATAATACAAGTTTGCTAAATCTGTCCATCTATCTAATCTATTTATCTAAATACAATGTAATCTATAGCATAGTTTTTTCATATGCGTCTTGAAAATTTTTTGTTTGTAGAGGTTTGCTGTAGGTATTTCATAGGTATTCTGTCTGATCTTTGTGAAATATTGATTTATATTATTAGACTCTAGTTTGCTATTTTGGTTATAGAAAAATATTCTTTTGTTGATGTCATGCATATGTCCATAGTATAGAATTATATGATTGTATCTAATTTTTTATTTCCTTTTTTTGGTAGTCTAAGTTAATGATCACATTATATACTAACTATATATTTATATATTTCCAATTTTTATTACATATTTTTCTGGACATACTACATTGGCAAAGACTGTCAATTAAATGCTGAATAGTAGTAGTTATAAAGGTAGCTGACACTATTGCCATACTGATGTTTAATATTAACAGTTCTGACATTATAGTGTTTGCTATAGGTTTCCAGTACATAGCTTTCATCATATTAAGATAAGTTTCTTCTTGCTAAGAAGATTTTTAATGAGAAAATAACAAACTGATAAATGTTATCATTAATTTTATAGCTATCAAGAAGGTCCTATGTTACTTCTTTTAATGTTAATGTAATAAATTATATTAATAAATGTGCTTAACAACCTTTTATTTATTAGGGTAAGTTTTGTATAGTCACATTAGTCTATTCATTGAATACATCGTTGAATGATGATAATGCTAATGGTAACTATTTTTATCATTTCCTATTCTCAGCCAGTTTTGGCCATGCTAGCTTTTCATAGACTGAGATCCAAAAGCTTTATTTTTTCTCCTCTATAGTAGTTTATATTTCATATAAGTCATATATCTATCAATGTTTAGGTAGAATTTATGTGTTCATTTAAGAGTATCTTTGATGGCCTCTTGATACTTATACAATTATGGGGTTATCTGATACTGCTCTTACTGAATTAAGTTTCATAGTTTATGATTATATCAGAAATGTTTCCAATTCATCCCAGCTTTTAAATGTGCAAGAGTGAATTTGTATACTATATTCTCTTTACCAACAGCAACAACAAAACTCCTGTGTCTGTAGCTTTGTTCTTCTTTTTATTTAAAAATATTAAGGGGGTACAAATGTTTTTGGTTACATGGATCACTTTTGTAATGCTTGAGTCATGGCTATAAGTGCACACATCACCCAAATCGTGTCCATTGTACCCATTAGATATGATTTTGTCCCTCCCTTTCTCCCCCACCTTCCCTGCTTGATTTCCACCGAGTTTCACTTCCCTCTGTGCACATGTGTGCTCGTCAATTAGTTCCAATTTAATAGAAAGTACATGTGGTGTTTGTTTTTCCACTGTTTAAATACTTCACTTAGGATGATGGTCTCCAGTTTCATCCAAATTGTTGCATATGGCATTAATTCATCTTTTTTTTGGCTGAGTAGTACTCCATGGTATACATATACCACATTTTGTTAATCCACTTATGAATTAATGGGCACTTGGGTTGATTCCACATCTTTGCTATTGTGAATTGTGCTGTAATAAACATTCAAGTACAGGTGTCTTTTTGATAAAATGACTTCTTTCCCTTTGCATAGATACCCAGTAGTGAGATTGCTGAGTCAAATGGTAGGTCTACTTTTAGTTCTTTGAGGAAACTCCATACTGTTTTTCATAGAGGTTGTATTAATTTGCAGTCCCACCAACAGTGTGTAAGTGTTGCATCATTTACCTTAAAGTGTGAGTAATATTAGTTCTATTATATTAATAATTATTGACTTGCATGCTTTATCCTAGAGTGTGTATAATATTAGTTCTATAATTTCTATAATAATAATAGTACCAAGCTCTACTGCATTGGGTTCTGTGCTCTGTGCTCCACAGATATCTCACTTAAACATCACCATTAGTTTTTAAGGCAAATATTGTCTCCATTTGACACTCTAGGATAGATAGTTTATTAATATAAAAATTATACATAGCTTTTATGTGACAGAACTACCTCTTACCATAGTCCGATAGTCCGTGTTACTCCAAAGATGCTTGCACACCTAACTAAAAGCTGTCTATTCTATTTTAGTAAAAAGCATAAATATATTTTCAAACTGACTTATTTCTTGACATTGAAAACTATTAAATGTTTCCTAGATCAATTAATGAATGAACAATATAAAAAATGGTTAATAACTTGTAAATACTGAACTGCTGAATTTTAATTTACTTTTTAAAATTGTGTTCTCCTTTAACCTTTCACTTTCAAGGCCAAATCTCATGACTAATTGTCTCAGAAAGAGGGGGTGGGGACTGTCACCAACAAAGAGGCCATTGATCAACGTCGAGTCTAAGAGCTGACTTTCTCCTTTTCTTTAGCATGAAATTTCAGAGTAAGTCTGGAAATAAAATTGCATACTATTATAAATGAGATTATTACTGTTTTGTCTCTGATTCAATTTAATTGCATAAGTTGGGTTAAAAGAGCTTAATTTTTGTGATTCTTTTTGTCCATAGCAACTAACAAAACCCTACAGTTCAAGGTTCTGTTTATCTAGTTATTTTATTTCCCTCCAATAGTGGCAATTACATTACACTTATCCATTCCCACCACCTATTCTTCATATTTTTGTAAACTTTTCAAATTTTAAAACACATAATCTGGAATTGCGGATAAAGATTTTGTCTGAAAAAGAAAAAGAGTATAGACAATCACACAAAAAAGATAAAGCATTGACCTCACTGGAATTGAGAAATGAGGTAAACATTCCTATATTCTGAAATATTGGCATTCATTAAATAAACTTTTCCATTTTCATAAAAAATATAAATATTTTAATACTGAAAGTATGTTGATATTTTAAATCTATAATCCTTTTCTTTTAAGTACACCCTTTCCTAACTAACTAAATGAATTTAGAATTGGGCACCCATCTTAGGACCCCACCAACCCTTTCCTATCACAAGTGTGGGTGCTGGATTCAAGCCTAGTCATGAAGGTTCTTCTCCCAGAATCGGAGCTCTTCAGTAGTTGAGAAAGTGGGCCGTTTTAGATGAATTTTCCATAATAACAATGTAGAGATGCAATCTACAGTTTCTCCTACTGGAATTGCATTGAGCCACCCTCATTTGTGTCCTAGCGTTCTTCCTTAAATTGTGTGAAATTCTGTAATGTATATTCTTCATTTGTTCCTCCCGATTCAATCTCTACCCCTGTCTTCCCTACTAGTGTTCCAGAGTCTGATCCCCATGAACTGTATCACCAGGACTCCCAAATATTCTGACCAGTCTAGTCCAATGGGGGACCAGGAAGACACAGAAGGGCAGGAGGAGAAATAGAACGGAATTTTTATTTTCTCTGTTCCACTTCCCTTCCTCACCATGGTTCTGTCCTTGATTGCCTTCCTTTGTGGCCACAGACCCTTCTCAGTGGCTACAGCTGTGGCCTGTTCGGTAATAATCTCCTCCCCTTTGATACTTTAGGAGTGGTAAATGGCTTCCTGCTCTGGCTGGTTTCCATGTGGCTGTTTCACTATCTTTCTTAGTCCCCTTAACTCTGTCGATATCTCGATAAACAGCCCTTTCATTAAAATATCTAGAATTTAATCTCTTGGGTGTGCCATCTTTTTCTTACCTGGACCTTGCCTGGTAAAATTTCCCAGTATATGTCTAAAACATTTTTTATCAAAGCTGGTATCTGTTTTCCACACCATATGACCCACAAATCAAGCAATCAATTGATCTATCTTGCTGTCTATTCATATTCATCAAATTATTTATTTCTAATTATGTGTATATATGAAAATATTAAATAAATATATATGTATACTCCAATATGTGTTCTATAAAAATATCATTCAGCAGCACTTGTTTTCAGAGAAGTTTCTTCACCCATTCTATTTTTTTAAATTTAATCATTGTAAAACAAAAACACGTCTTTATCTTTGATTTCTCTGTTTCATTTCTACCTTACATTCGTCACCACTTCCTATTTTCTATACATTCTGAATCTGACCACTTTTTACTAGTTTTCAACTTCAAAATGTAAACTCAAACTCAATAGCCAGAGTGAGTCTTTCACAACAGAAGCCAGGCCAGGTCATTTTTCTAATCCCAATCCTCTCAGGGGATGACTGTCCCACTAAAAGCCAGAGTCTTGACAGTGGCCTTCTAAACCCTGTTACCTCTCTGATGCCATTGCATACATCCCCTAACCCCAAACTCTGCTCCTGTCACACAGACTTGCTTGCTCTTCAAACTCACCAGGCGCACATTCAGCTCAGGACATAGCACATGCTGCTGCTTCTACATGCAAAGTTTTTCTCTCACCTCAAACAGGTGTGTGCTCTCAGTAATCTCATGAAAGCCTTCCCTGATCCTTTTACATGGAAAAGACAATCCCTCTAATTGCCTCCTATCTCACTTCCCTGCTTTATTTTTTTCCACCACACTTGACATCAAGTGACATGCTCAATATTTCATCTCTTGATGTGTAGATTATCTGCCTCCGCACTAGAATGGAAGTCCGTAAGCCTTCATTCACAGCTATGCCTCTAGCACTTAGAACAATGGCTTCTAGTCTTATGCAACAAATATTTTGAATGAATGAACTTAATGAAATGAAATAAAATAACTGAAGGCACGTTTTGCCCCTCTACATAAGAAATTCATAACAGAAAATAACCCATTATTTATTACTAATTTTATAATTATTTCAAGTTTTACTTTTACTACAACTGACTAAAGACTTAAGGGAATCCTCTGACAAGGTGAAACAAATTTCACAGAGTATTTCTCTTCTACCTTCATTTGCATTTTCTCTGAAAATATTGCATGACAGAACTAGGCTTATGTCATGCAGTACCATCAAATATTAATGAAATTGTTAGTTTAATTTTATAATTTAAAATTATTCAAGTGAGTATATGAGAGAGAAATGACCCTGAATTTTAGGTTTAACAGTATAGTTTTGATTTTTCTTAGAAAAAAAGGAGAAGAGATATTAATATATTATTACATGGAGACTAAATAAATGTTATATTATAAAATAAAATTTCATTTATGAACAATATCTTTTAAAATATAACTTTCCAGTAGAAATTCAGTGGCAGTTTATTATGGCATGGTATTAGTAGTTGATGGAATTAGTGGCAGATTATATTTGAGTCTTTAAGTGTATAATAACTAAATGCAAGGCCCTTATTTAATGGCAGCCTGGGAGGTGACTAAAGGATAGAAATCAGGCTATTCACCAGGACCATTACTTATTAAACTACCTAGAAAACATAAGACTTGAAAATAAGCAAATTGATTATCCCAAGGGCAGTCCAAAGAGTCAGAAACCCAGATTCAGAGATTATCACTGCTAAAAGTAGATTTAGACAACTAGAGTCCTGGTCCCGGAGTTCAGTCAAAATAATTGATACTATGGTTCATGAATTCATGAAAAACCCTTTTTATTTCTGTGGAGGTGGGTTAACTTTGGATGTAATAACACTAATTGAGAATGTTAGTAAGCAGTTTTTATTAATAGAAAATTCATGAATGAGCCATCAGAGTTTCATTTAAATAAAGAGTAAGAAGCTTCTTAGGAAAACTCATATCAAAGAAAGTAGCCAGGCACCATAAACCTGGACCACTGAATCAGCCCTAGGATAAAGAAGGATATTGTGATTTTGAGTGCAGTGTGGCGCCTGTTACTGGACGTCACTTCTGCCTACTCTTGTGTATACCTGAGTCTCCAGGAGAGAGAAAATGAAAGAACTGTTATACTAACATTTATAAAACATAAAGAAAAAGGATTATTGGCATCTTTATAACAAAGTATAACACTAAAAGGGAAGGATGATTTTTGCTGGTCAACACTGACTCACAAATATTCTTATATATACTTACCACACACACATCACCAGGCAGGTTTGACAACATGTTGGCTTCTCAGCATCACAACAGTCCCCACTAAAATGAAGTAGAGGTCGTGGAGTTTCCTTGGAGATGCCTTATGGATCATGCACAGGCAGCTTACTACAAGATCTTTTGTGCATTAATGCTACAGAGACAGTGGATTTACTTGTGAACACAAAGACAACACCCCTTGGAGACTCCCCCCAAAAAATATAGTCAGATGAGAAAGACATAAGAAAAAAGAAATATTTAGTTATTTCTAAATGTAACCTCAGATTTACTCACTATTTACTAAAGAATATGGAAATTTGGTTTAGAGGAGTAGCTTCCTTTCCTTCAACATGAGGCCTCCATGAAAATGATTCCCTATGTGAAGTTCTGCAAAGACTGATATTTATCATTAACATCATTGAACATAAGTATTTTTTGTCAAACGTGCATAAGTATAGGTGCGCAAAAAAAATCTGGGACAAAATAATAGTGTAGCAATTCTGCCTTTCAATTATTTCACTTAATTAAGAAGACAGTTATAACTCTCCTTCAAATGTATATACACATTCAAAATCCAGTAAGATATATCAAGTCAATCCTAGATTATTTGGACTAATCGGAGATGGCAGTTAAATAGTGAAATTGACTTTAGTGATATTTTATTAATACTTCTTGGCATCTACTTCCCATACCCTACAGCCTTCCAATTTCATTTTGAATAGTGGCCTCCCTGATTATGCACTATCTTACTGGCATACAGCATTAATCTCTGTACTCTCTTGTTAAATCTGAAATGAGTTGAAGGCTCTTATGAGACAAATCCCTCTTCTCACCATTCTAGGAGAGCTAAGGGGTGTACACATGGTCTGAGTGTTTTCTCTCATGGGATTTTGAATCCTGAGTAAAGTACTATGAGGATAAAAAAAAAGAAAAAGAAAAACCCATAATTTTCCTTATGTATTCCAGCAATGGCTCATGGATGAGACTAGTAAGCCCTTTTTGCCTCAAAATACCCTGGAGCTACTTGATTTCTAAACTCTCCAAGCTGGTTTCTTCTGCTTTATCTTCAATCTTGTGAATTCTCTTTTTACTTGTTAGTTTCTGTTGCTTATAATCAAATATCTTGACACATAAAGTGATGCCAAAAGTGGGATGCAAATATAGGCCTTTAGGGAGATATGGTGTATTGGAAATTAATTATATTTCCTAGATAGAGGTAAAAGTAGCAAAACTTCCACTCATATCCCTATAATGGAACCTAGAAACTGACAGTACCAGGTGAAGTGGCAAAACAGCTAAGTGCTTGCCTGTGGTCACTTAGAACTGATTGTACATTGACAGCAAGATTCTGGAGAACCAGGTAACTATTGGTATGAAACAATATAAACAGCATAAGGCATTTCTCATTTATTGTTTTTGCAGCACTCATTATCAGAAATATTATTTTTATTAGTTAAAATTGCTATTTTTGGCCTTTCATCACTAGAATATAAACTCCTTGAGGGCAGAGACTTAGTCCATTTTGTTCACTACTCTAACTCTCTAAATAATTTAATTTAAGGACAATGACATGGTATATCTGCTGCTGATAATGTGCTGATTATTAAGCCATTGTTTTTCAATTTTAAATTGTCCCATTTATACTTGGCTCTGGGACTCTACAAACTATATTTCTCTTTTGCCAGTGAATCACTGTTCAGCTCTTCCAGTAAGGGTTGATAGAGGGAACTGGAAAGCTGGAGAAGGGAAAACAAACAATTCTATTTGCCTCCTACTTCTATCACCAACACACACCAGTGGCTCTTCACCATGGCATTGGCAGTTCCTAGTAGCAGCAGTTTGCTCTAATTTGTAGATTTTCTATCCCACATGACCTTCCCAATATGTCCTCTCAGAGATACTAGCACCAGTTGAAAGGGACTCTTTCTCAGAGATTAGAGTCTAGCATCATGGGAGGGTGAAGGAGAAGGCAGAAACCTCAGTCCTTGCTTTGCATAGTTCTAGGATGCATGGATCCTAGGTGTAACAGGAAAAATATGAGTGTGACAAACAGAGAAGCGAGTTAAGCCAGCAAAATAGAGGATTCTAGGCCTCATGTGCAATTCCCAGACAGGAGCCAGTTCATAAACTTCAAGCTCCATGAATGAAGGGGAGACTGCATACACTTTAGCAAGGACTAAATTATGGAGCTTGTTAAATAGTTTGGTGTTTGATAACATGAGTTTGTCAGCTACCTTGCTTTTCTCCTCACCCATGGAATCGTTCCCCTCTTTTCTCTGTATTGTCCTTCGCTGAGCCCTCTTCTTCTCTTCTGCTAACCAACTCCAAATAAACCCAATTCCTGAAGATTTGGACAACCTCTATTGTCATCTGGTCCGCATAGAGTTGATGGTAGAAAAGGTAAATCACAAACAGATTTCCCTGATCTTGATGAGGTCCAAGCTTCAGTTCACTTACACAATCCTGGGAGAACCCTAGCAGTGTGTCACTACATTTTTTACAATTTGTAAATATAAGATATTTTTATCTTCTTTTTTACAAAGAAGTATAGTTATACTGTTTAAGCTTCAAGGACCATCACACCCATTATCTGCCTTGGAAAAGGTGATAAATGAAGTTTTAAAACAGTTCATAAATCACTAGGTCTACTAAAGCTATGAACATGATTATTTCCCAAGTTCCTATCTGTTGCCAAAAGTCCCCGTTAGCTCAAGATGGTGGCTCATACTTATGACCCCAGCATGCTCTTAGACTCAGAAATTGTCCTGAGTTTTTCAGTTTTTAAGTAAAACATGGAGCGTATTTGATATTTACATTAGAATTATTTGGGAAGAATTTGGTAGACCTGTCATGGCCTCATCTACTAGTGTGTGAAACACATTATTCAGTAAATTGAGTTTTTGTTATAATGCATGGGAATGTCTGCCAGATGACCAGAAATAACTTCCATTTCTTTGTCCAGTGCTTTTCAGAGATGATGTATCTAACACCTTGCTTTCAGGGTTGGCACGGAGGCATGTGCTGATAAAACAAATCTCCCTGGGCATGGGTGACCAGGGATACCTAACCCTTTCAAACCCCAGTGAGAATGAAAGAAGCAGACAATGTTTCCACTACCAGCCACTTGGTGTACTAGTCAGTGTGCCATGGCTCATGATGGAACCTGCAAGGTGTACAAAACCACCAAACTACAGTTGGTGAAGTCAGAGTAGTAACATGCAGAACTTCTGTTATGGTTGTGATGTTGAATACAAATGAAATTAACAGGTCCTACGATACTGTAGCATCTAACATTTGGCAAAATAATAAAAAAAAAGACCCTAACTTATAAAACATAAAGCATAATAGTGACAACATTGGTGAGTTTTATCTTGTAAAACATTAATGTAAAATGGTACCCTTGAGTATGAGTGAAAAGATAGTACTTTTGAAAATATTTGGGCAGAAATATATACACATTCAATTGGGAAAATCCTCCACAAATAATTATTGCCAAAAATAACAATTATTTTATGTATTTTCAAAATACACATAATCAATACAAATATTTTATATTATATACAGATATGTTATTTATAATTTTTATAAGGAATTGCATTTTTGAAAATGAATTTGTCAGTCAATAAGTCAATATGCAAAAAATTAAGTAATTTTAATTTTTTTGATGCCCTTTTCCCTGTTAACAGTGTCCAAGCTTGTAGTTTGATTATATGGTTGGCTAGAAACAGACCTCCTTAGCAAAAAGCAGAAGGACCTCCGTAGACTGTAGACCTATACAATAAGCCTGTAGTCCCCAACCCCCAGGCCACGGACTAGTACTGGTCCTTGGCCTGTTAGGAACTGGCTGCACAGCAAGAAATGAGCAGCAGGTAAGTGAATGAAATTTCATCTATATTTATAGCTGCTCCCTGTCACTCACATCACCCCCTGAGCTCTGCCTCCCGTCAGATCAGTCACTGTCTCCCATCACCCTCAGATGGGACCATCTAGTTGCAGGAAAACAAGCTCAGGGCTCCCACTGATTCTGCATTATGGTGAGTTGGATAATGATTTCATTATATATTACAATGTAATAATAATAGAAATAAGGCACGCAATAAATGTAATGAGTTTGAATCATCCCAAAACCATCCCCCGCCACCCTGGTCTATGGAAAAATTGTCTTCCATGAAATCAGTCCTTGGTGCCAAAAGGTTGGGGACCACTGGGATAAGCTATTCTGGTACGAATGGCCACGCCTAGGCCCTAGAAGTCTTCCCAATCAAAATTTTAAATCAAAAAGTGCTGTATTTTATGTCAAGTCACAGGAATCTGTGTTACTATGTACGCTTGAAAGATGCAGGGCTGTCGATTCCTGGAATACTCCAATTTTATTCTAGTTTGTACAGAGCAGAAACAGGATGAGTCTTAAGAGAACAGTGAGAGATTATTGTAAGCTTACCCAGGTATGGTGATCCCATTTGCGGCTAATGTTCCAGTTGTGCTATCCCAGCTGGAGTAAATCATTATAGCCTCTGGCATGTGGTATGCCACTCACTGTTAGCCTACTGAGTATTTTCTTTACACTGTTCAATTTTAAATAGTCACCATATGTCCAAAGTAATTTGTTGTAATTTGTGCTACAACATTTGTTACATATTTCTGTGTTCTGATATAATCTTTGTTAAACAAAGCAATTTTATAATTAAAATTCACATGCATTATGAACTTAAAAAACACATTAATCAGGGAGCTATTGTATTAGCATACCTGTGACATTAGATACACTCGTATAATTTATTTGACATCCATATACCCTAATATCTTCTCATAATACTAATTTGAATCCCTCACTGTTTAGCATGTTTAATATACTGTATTTTATGCTACTTTAAGTTAAATTGATTTTATGGATATTAGATAGTTGACTTCCTTTCTGGATGAAATTACCTATTGTCATTCCAATTGCCGTATCTTCCAATTCTGTCTCCATATTTATTTATACATTTTTTTCAGTGAGACAGAATGTGTGACAAGCATTTGTTTTCATGGTTTTAATTAGATTCAATACAAAAGTAGGAACAGCTGACTCAGATATTATCTTGTTAGTCTGATTTATGCTTTCACGAAATCATAGTGTGCTAGATGAAGACCTGTGTCCCAACTCAACATGAATTATTGTGGTATTTGTCTTTTCAAGTGGTATCGTTGAACTAAGGGCAAAGGAAGGCAGGCTTCCAAAGCAGTAGTGGCTGCCAGTAATCCAATGTGCACTTCTGAGGGGTAGTTCCTGCTGAGTATTTGCTGATAGACTTGGAACCGATTTACTGCATATATCAATTCAAATTTAGCTGCTTCAGAGATAAGAACATTTTAAAATAATACCATTCAGAGAGGAGGAGAGATCAAAGGAGACAGGAAGAGTGGGTGACATAAGAAAGTAAAGGGAGACAAATTCCAGCGTAAGAGTAGGGAAGTTTATTTTTTACCTCTATCAAGTATTGCCATTTCACCATCCTATTACATCACCAAAATCACAATGTTTACACAAAATGAGAATTAATAATTAGCAATATAATAAGAAATCCTAAAAATTAAATTCTTCCTAACCCTTTGGATAAAGTTGAATGCTATTAATAACAAAGACTGATTATCTTGTGAAATTTTCAACATTAAATACTAGCAGCATTCCAGGTCAGGAGTGGCAAATGCTGAACAAAAAAACGGTCCCTCCTTCACTCCTTTCACCCATGTCTTTGGACATTACTAACAAATCATAGCATCATGATTTAATGCATCCAGCTATGGTCTTGAATAACTTTTTTTTTTTGGACAGCACTCTGGGAAGACTACCAACTGGTTATAGGTATCAAACAATATAATGCTTATTTGCCCTCTCTCTTCCACGTGAAATATTAAACACAGAATGAAAGGGTCTCCTTTTTATCCACACTCCTATCTTCCTACTATCTCCAGTAAGTTTGTCACTAATTCATAAGTAGGTTAATAATAAGATACATATGAAAAGGAAAGAGGATTTTCACAAAGATACTTTGAGCACTCTTATAATATTGATTTAATTTCCACTTTTTAGAAATCAAGCTAGTTTGTGATAAATACTGCCACTTTACCACAGTACATTGCTCCTGCATCATAGGAAACTAACAAATTCTATTTCCTACCTTCTATTCATTAAAAAACAGTTTTTATGTTTTGAACTTCCTATAACAATCATAAAGAAACAAGATCATTGCAAATAATAATTTTATATTTATGAAACTGTCTCCAGAACTTCTTTCCACTGAAAAGGTCTTCCTTTGCCATGGTCTCAGTTGTTTCTGGCATTTATTAAAGAATTGATATTTCTAAAATTGCAAAGTATTTTATTCATTCTCTTTGTATTTAATAAATTTTAGAGTTAGAATAACTAGAGGTTACAGAGACTGCAGAGAGATGAGGAAGAACAATAATCTAGTCTTCTCCTTCCAGGCAAGTACATGTCAGCAAATGTAAATCCTGTGCAAAATATAATCGTATTGAACATATTATGCACTTGATACATACCTGATAAATAACCTGCCTGAGTTACTCAAAGAAGCTAGTGCTTCTAATTTTGTGTTGACTAGAGAACATGTTAAATAAATTACAGGCTATTAGAAGATACTGTGATTAAATCTGGTAGAAACCTAATAGCCACTTCCCAAAGAAACAAAATTCAGAAATACTAAATTATTTCTTCCTTCTCCAATATTTCTACTTTAGGGTATTCTGTGCCAAATTGGTATTTTGTGGAGAAACTCTCTCAGGTACTCAGAATACCTTACAGTAAGTATATAATCATGTCTGGGATGTTTTTCTGACTAAAAGAAAAATTTATAATTTATAAATTATTTATGATTTTATTACAATTAATGCATACCTTAATTCTTTCAATAAATAATCCAAAAAAGGAAAATTAATTTTATTTGTATATTTTGGTAATACTTGGTCCATCAGTCAGGCACGTGATTTCTTTGTCACTTACAGATTTTCAGATAGTTGATATTTCACAGATATAAGATCACCTGAAGAATGTAAGATGATATTGATGTAAAGTCTGATAGCAAAATTCAATTAGAAACACTCTTATCCTGTTTCTTACTTTAAGAGTCTTTTAATTTAAATATTAGCAGCATTTATTAATTCATTTATAATAATGCTCCAATTATAAAATATTTTCTTTTTCCCACAAAATAATAAAAACACAGTTATTTCCACTTGTGGAGCTTGATCAACATTGAAATATTATAGGTTTAATCACCTCTGAAAGATAATTGTGCTTAATGACACATTTCTTCTAGTGCATTTTTATTATACTGTGGTCTAGTACAAAGATTTGAGCTCCATGGCTGTTTTTGATGAAATTGAATGATTTCTTCACATGAAATATTATAATACTACTACCATACTTATTTTTGTTCTTCCATTATTCCAATCTTTCTCTTTTTATTCTCCTTTTTCCTCTCATTCCCGATTAATAGCTAAAGGGCAAGAATAATAACTATTGTTATGGAATGTGTGCCATATCCCAACTACTGAACTTTTATGTTATCTCCTTTAATCTTCGCAATAATCCTATGTTAGAGACAAGGTTCAGAGTCTATTTAATTACACCAAATCCCATTAAGTAGTCAAAACAGGATTTTAAAAATGCCTTTCTACTTCTTGGAGAAAGGATTTGATTTAGAATAGTGTGATAACTGGTTCCCAATAGTATGTATTGACTTCAACAAAACCTATAATGTAGGCAGACTCATATTTAAGAACGCTTGTGTTCTGAAAGCCCACTGGTCAAGCCATTAGTTTAGAACTTGGAAAATAAAATGAGGCTATGCATACTATGCCAAAAGTAAATAAATGACTAGGCCAATCTATTAATTTACAATGTCACACACACAAAAATATGGCATTAGCAGTCTCTTTGGCTCATTTCAGTAGCATCATTCCACTCTTTTAAATAATATAAGTTGTTCTTCTTCAGTGGAAAAGTGCTTTGTGAATTTCTGTTATTTTTTCCCTTGTTTCGTTTTAGGCGGTGAATAAATATGCTGATGCCACTGAATAAGATAAAATATATAAAATAATTTTTGAAATATTTGAGCATGATAAATGTGGCAAAAACTCCTAATCTTTACATTTTATTACAAGGAAGGTTGATCTTGTTTATTGCTTTACTTCTCCCACTCTTTTTCTGAAACTCAAAATCTTTCTTAGTCACTGCTGCACATTAAGAACACTGCTCTTTGTCTGCACTCCCACGGTGCATTCTTGCTTTTTGTCCTCCTTCCCAAAGCACTCACAAACAACTTCCCCCTTGTAGTGTGTGTGCTGCTTCTAACCCAAATCTAGTAGAATTTATAAATGCCGACAAAGCATGGGAGTGCTGGCAAGCTTAACATGATGACTGTGCTCTCCATTTTGTACAATTAGACTTTTAGATCTTTAAACACAGAAATTATGTTTTCTTTTGCAATATGGCTTAAAATATATGGTAATGAACAGTTTGAAGTGAGACAAAATGGATTAGATTCCATTATCTCAGTTTATAGCTGAGTGACTTTATTCTTTATCCTCATCTATAAAATTGGGAAGATAACATATATTTTCCAGAATTTTGGTAATGATTGGCTGAGAATAAGTTTAAGCCATATAAATATTGTAGGTGTCACAAAAATCTCACTCAATAAAGGAGAGTTCCATTTGCACCTTCCCACTTCCTTCCTAATTGACTATACATTTACAAAACCGTCTATCTTCCTAGCCACTTATATGTAATTATATATAATGATTCTGCAGTAACCAAAATAAGCCAGTAGCCTAAATGTAAAATATCATATAGGTTTTATATATGTATGTTTGTGTCATAGTACATTGGCAAATATAATGTATATAGGGGGATGAATGAAGTTAAAGTTTTTTTGTTAATAGAAGGGTCAGTTATCAAGTAATTTCTTATGGATAATAAAATAGTAGCATGAAACATTCACCAAAATATGGATGTGCTATCCTTGACTAAAGCAAGGTTTGATGCTATTTGTTAATTCTCCCTGTTTTTTATGGTTTCCACATCTGTCTACTGTCCTATGTTGAGATTGCCTTTCTTTGGAAATGGAAAGAAAAACAAATTATCTTTCATCTTTCCCCTTCCAACTCCAAACCTCTTTTTCTTCTCCTTCATTTTCTCTCTTATTTCCTGATGACAATGTTCCAGGACAGAACCTGGACAAATTTATTTTTATAGCCTGATGTCCCCTAATATTTAACATAGAGTCAATGATTTGTCACATTCTTGGGAAATAAATGAGATTGGCAAATTGTTTCTGTTCACTATTGCACTGAAAATATCCATACTTAAATCTCTGTGAAGTTTTTGCCATGATAAATTTCACTACTTGTAACAAATAAAATAAGCAATGCTTGCAAAGTTCCATGGAAATGCTCTCTGACTAAAATTAAAAGAATCAGAATTAGTACAGCATATAGAAGGATTTTTTTCAAATATTTAAAATTATACTCTCAGGTAATTTAAACCAAATACTTGAAATCAGCCTCAACTACTCTCTTTCTCTTACTCTGGAAGTACAATTGGCAGGCAAGTCTTCTTATTACTTTCAAATTTCCTCATTCTGTCAATGTTTATTGTGCCAGATACTGTCTTAAGCACAGAGGAACTAACCATGAACAAATAGACAGAAATTGATGCCATCATAGAGCTGAAATTCTAATATGTGTGTCAGTGTGGGACAGGGGGAGTAATCAAATAGGTAAGTAAATTATACAGTATGTCAGAAGGTAGTAAGTGCTTTGAGGAATAATTAATCTTGAAGAAAGCATTTAGGGAGATCCATAGGAAGGGGAGTACCTTGCTGCTCAAGGAGCCAGATGAGGATTAGAATCCAGGGATGCAGTATGGCCTGGGAGTCCCTGGGCTTCCTGTGGTGACTGAGGTAAATGAGGATAAAGGTAATAATGAGATTTTTACTGACACACGAGGGGAGAAGGTTTCTTATCAGGAGCAAGAGAAAGTCTGATGCCCCTTATTCATTCTTGCCAGTGGTAATGTGAAGGCCAAGTGCATCTTATGAGAGTGTATGGAATTCTGAGATCCTTTCTAAACCTCTGCCGGTGAAATTTGTTCCTCAAAAGTTGCCTTCATCACATGTCTCCCTGGCCCTCTTCTGGTTCAGGCCCACAGTAGCTTATGCCACAATTTTACTCTTGCTTTTTAGAGTCCTTTTTTTGACATAATCATAGAAAACTAGAAGAAAAATAAGTCTGGCTAACCCTGTACTCTTTCTGCTCCAAACCATTCTTGGTCAAATTCATGAGCACATAAGCTGTCCCCCCTCTTTAGCCTATTCTCTAATAGTTCCTGTCTCACATTTTATGTTCAAATAATACAAAGTTGCTTTTAATTCTTGGCCCGGAACACCCTACTTTAGTCCTTTTCTTTTGCTACTCCTTTGATGCAAAATGTTCTTTCATCTTTCCTAATCGGACCAAATCCTTCTCAACTTTCAAGACACAGTTTCAGTGTCCTCACTTCCAGTGCAGCCCTCATGAAGCTGAGTTAACTCAGTGCTGCTTCTCATAACTACCATTCCAACCTGGGCACACCTTTTTCATGGTATCCAAAGTATCATGGACTGTTAGGTCCACAAGGACAAGAATCATGCATTATTCATCTAACACTCCTAAAGGATAGCAAGGTGTCTGCTCAACAAACAATCAAACAAGAAATTGATAAGCTTCAGTACAGCCCTGTTTACTAACCTTGGTTTCTTAACTGGAATGCACTGATACAATGAGAAATTATTTTGAATTACAAATATTCACTATTTTCTTTCTCTAGTTCTCCTTTAGTCCATCAGTGCCATCCACCATCTATATTGCTTCAAAGAAAAGTAAGATTGTTATAAGGAAATGAGAAAATAAAAATGAAGGATTCATGTTTAATTTTTAACTTCCAAACTAGGCTCTGATGGATCAAAAAAAATATTCAGTAAAAATTAGGCACAGAGGTGGGATCATACTGATAGAATAGAAAAGGAAATTGAAGGGAAATACCTTTCCCTTACCCCTGTAATCTAAAGGAGTGTCAACTTTGGGCAGAGATGGTGCTTATCTTAGGGGAGAATAGGAGACAGAGAGGAGGGTCCTAGTAAGTGGTGACTCAGTACAGAGGATCAGGGTCAGCCTCTGGGGACTGCCAAGTATTTTAAAGAATCAGCACAGAAGAGCTGGTGCTGCAGATCATCTTAGTATCTGAGAAAGACAAAATCCCATGGAGGGAAGACTCTTTAGCCTGGTTCTGGAAGGGATCTCAGAGTTTATCCTAATTAGAGACAAGGAAACTGAACTTTTTGGTTCCCATACAAGTCAGTCAATAGCTAAGGACTTTGAAATGAGAGCAGGTAGATATAAATTCCTAAGTAATTTTGGCTCTCTAATTTATGGGCAAAGAAGCTTTAGTAGTCCAAAAGTAGCTCTCTCAAGAGAATTAGTAGATGCTGGCCACAAACAGAAGCACGTGGAAACATGAGAAGGCATGCACAGAGTGGTAGATGGCTTCTGAGGGAGTATAAGGGGGTCTCTGATAGTGTCCATTGCTATAGAAGGTGTGCCACACATCGCCATAGAGGAGGTATAACACACATTTCTGGTATCTCAGTTTAAAGCAGTTGTTTTAAATTTAAACAAGTGTTATAAGCACTTATTAGGCTCCAGAGAATTTGAGACCTTTGTCAGACTCTGAAGCATAGCATTTTGTTCGGTGAAATCTTGGGTAACATTAAGTAGAAAAGAAGGGATCCTGAAAAAGAGAAAAAGGCATTAATTGAATACCTACAATGTGCCAAAACTTCACTGAACAATTTTTTTTTAATTTCAGAATATTACGGAGGTACAAATGTTTTGGTTACATGGATTGCTTTTGTACTGCTGAGTCAAAGTTACAAGGGTGCCCATCACCCAGGTAGTGCACATTGTACTCCTTAGGTAAGATTTCAGCCACCCCCTCCTCTCTCCTCCCACCTGTTTGATTTCTGCTACGTTTTTCTTCCATCTGTACACATGAGTGCTATTTAGTTAGTTCCAATTTAATGGTGAGTACATGTGATTTTTCTTTTTCCATTCTTATGATATTTATATCCCTAATATCATTTAATGTTTATACCAACTCTATAGAATAGGAGTACCATGTCCATTTTGAAGAAGAGAATAATTAAGTCTTACAGAGATAAGTAACCTGCCCAATGTCATACAGCCAAGAATCAAACACAAGTCTTTCTGATACATAATTCCATTGTTCTTTCTATCACACCGCCACAAGCCTCCCAGGTAAAATAAGGAAAAGAGAATTGAGGGCCATCAAAAATGCAATAAGCTTCCTTTATAATTTTGCCTATGCCCAGCTTCTCCTGGTGTAATATAAATCACTTATTCAGCCTAATCAATCATTAATTTAGTCAATTAACTACTTAATGCCTACTATGCCCTAGCTATATCCTAAACTCAATCACTTCTAAATAATTGGAATTTACCTAGAAATTCCAGGAATTGAATAATAAATAAAATTGCAAAGTTCTGTTTTCACAGAGCTTCTATTTTCCAGTGGAGGGACGCAGATAATGAATAAGTAAATAAGTAAACTATATAGTATGTTAGATATTGATAAACGATGGTCAGGAGATAACTCACTCACTGTTACAAAGTTATTTGAGAAAATCTGAGGAAGATTTTCAGAGAGAGGGCATAACCATTTTAAGTGCAAAGTTCTTGAAGCAAGAACATGCTTGATATGGTCAAAGAATCACTCAACAGAGTGAACAAGGAATGGTAGCAGTTGCATTCGAAAAGATAACTGTGCTATGATTGTAGTGAGTGGAGGTAGGAAGGTGAGTAGACAGCATCTTATTAACCATAGTAAAGTCTTTGGATTTTGCTCTCAGATATGAAAACATTCAAAATCAAAAGCAAGACACTGTTGAGAAATATTTATTCATCATTTTGTTTTAGTAACCCAGTCAATTTCCTTGCTCTGGTTAAAGAGATAGTAAGAATTTCAAAGACAACAGTCTTTCCACACCTGTTTTCATATACACCCTCTGATTTGTTTAGAATACCACGTTGCCCAAATTATGAAGCCCATTAGGTGGGAGCTATTTCCTAAAAGAAACAAAAGGGTTGCAAATTCAGTTCTTCTGAATCTCTTCCCATTATTAACAATGAAGATTAATGCATTCTATTATTAGTATGAAAATGATAACTAAAGGTTATTTTTCCAATATGCATTTCATATTTTTGACTTATTGAATCCTTTTTGGAAACTGTTAATTTGCTATGCTATATTGCTACACTTATACTGCTCCCTGAATTTAAAAATGTAAAAAAATAAAAATAGCTAAAAATAATAGGTCTATGGAAACACATAAAAGTGGAATCTTTTAAAATCTTTTCATAAAATGTGAGATGCAGAATATAAATCTTGTTTGGGCTCATTTGACCATCCAAGGTCAGAAGCGATGTTGGCTCCCTCCCAAGCTGTCCACCCCCTAGCCTTTGAGCCCTTTGGGTATCCAGTAGGTCAGGGCTTATGACTCCTAATGAGTAATGCAGTGGTACTCAAGCTTTTGCAGATGGGATGGGAATAGCAAAAAACCACGCCTCTCTAATTACATGTATTAGCCCTCTAGCATTGGAATGCCTTCTAACATTTTAGGGTGGGGGGAGCAAGCTGAATAATCACATGGGAAATACAAATCTGCAGGAGCTGCCAAAGTTGTCCCAGTTTCTAGCATCCAGACTGTCTCTCCCGTATTCTGATGTTAGTATTGACAGGCAGCCTGCCTACCTCCTGTGGATGTCAAAGCCAAGGTCAAGGCCAAGTGAAGAGAACAAGCTGTCAGCCTAGCATAAGAAAACAGGTAAGCACATCCCGAAGATTATAAGGAAGTCTCAATAATTGACAGAAATGTTAGGAAGAAGCTATAGGTCGTGACATTAGTGAAAATCTATGAGATCACTCCCTCCTTAATGCTCCCACAGGAAAGCAGAAAAATCAGTACTTGGTGAAAAGGTCAGCATTATATGGACTGACTTCCTCTCACCTATACCTTTCAGATGCATTTCTTTTCTTTTTTTTACAATCTTTTTATTTTTAAGATCAACTGTTTATTTGATGTACGTATGAACAATGAATCTATTTACTAGTTAGGACCTATGCAATATGTGGTTTTGAGCAATTGCAATCACAGACTTAAACCATAATCAAATAATTGAAGAAAGAAATTAAAAACTCACTCCCATCAGTCATCTCTTTCATAAAAGCTGTGTGGCTGAGAAATATAGCAATAAATTTGTTAATTGGGTTTCAACTCTGAAATACAATTACCGTGGGGAATTATATAGCCACAATTTAGAATAAGGTACAGAGATCCTAAATGGATTCTTTATGCAGATATCATAGATTTTACATAACAGTAATACTAATAATCATTAAACTCTTCTTATGTGCCAGACCCTATGCTAAACACTTTTGGATATACTTTTCATTTAAGTCAAAAAACAAACATTTTACTAGGTGAGTGTGTTTGGCTGCTTAAAAAAGTTAAGTGGTGAATTTGGGCCTCAAAACTAGATTTATCAGACTAGGAAGTCACTTATCTTAATGCAACAGTTTTCTTTATTTTTTTCACAATTGACTCTGAAAAGGTAGTCAAAGTATTGAAGGAACTTGAAGTGAAATGGTAGTTTGTGAAAAAAGAATACACTGAGAAGGGCTAATTGGATAAATCTCTCTTCTGTTTGTAATTTGTGTTATAATTTAATTATGCTTAAGTCTTCTTTCCACAAACTACTTGAAACAAATTCTGATACATGGGAAAGAAGATATTTCCCTATGAATACAAATATAAATACACACACACACACAGACATACACACACAAAATATATATATATATATATATATATATGTATACAGCAGTAACAAATGGATGTTAGCCATATCCTTCTTACAAGGTGAAAAGGAAGGCTCATTTTCAAATTAAAATAATAAAGGCGTACTGGATCAGAACTTAAAAATACTATTAATTAGTGTGGATGAATTAATTCTAAAATGATTTTAGATATGTTAAGGGATTGAACAAATATGTTAATGATGTTGGGAACCAGGGTTCTCACTGTGGAAGAAAAGACACACAGATATGAAATGGAGAAAGACAAGAAAAAAAATCTGTGGGGAGGGATTGAAATATGAGGTTTCTGTGCAAACTCTTGATTTGTAAAATATGTATGAGTGTGTATATGCATGTATATGTACACATGGATATGTATGTAGGTAGAGGTATATGCTTATGAGTGTGTGTTTGTATGTGTGTATGTACTGTTTCTATCTTGGCTATTGAAAGGGAATTAAAGCAATGATTCCAGAGTAAAAATAAGCATAAACAGTAACTATATTATATCTTTAATATTTTTCTCCATTAAAGGAATCCTAAGTTCCTTGGATAAGTGGATGATTCCAGGGCTGAGGCAGGTGAGGTTGAACTTGGGCTTGGAACATTTTATTATACCAGTAAGTGCACACATAAAAAATTTATTTATGCCTGCCACAGGGACACCAGAACAAGGTTGAATGAGCTCCTGCTGGCAAAATCTATGTCTCTTTGAGCATGAAAATTATTAAGGATATTAATAACTTATAAATTTCAAAAAAGATAGGTAACTATGAGAGTCAGGAGGAAAATCTCCTGCCTATACTAAAATACCAAGCATGAACTAGTAGGACATTATTTTGCAATCATTGTAATAAAGATGGGTACAGATAAGAATCATCAATGGATGCTAAATCCAGGGGGAAATTTTGATAAGAAAGTATGTGGCTACTCAATTAATTAGTAATATTCTAATAATTCCTTGGGTTTTTGAGTACTTTTTAAAATTTTTTTATTTTACATTCTCACACTGAATGGTTCAGCCAGTTTCAAAATCTGTGTATATTCAGTTGAGAATAAATCTCTGAAGGGGAGGAGTATAAGTTAAAAATGTTTTAGTTGTGCATATATTTGAATAGCTTCAGCATTATGCTTAGAAATATAGGATGTTTTGTTATCCAAGGATAAATAATACTGAAAAATGACCATTTTAACTGGATACTCAAGGAAATAGTTTGTTAAATAATTTAATTTGGATTTTCTATTTTAAATACAATTAAAATTTTAAACTGTTTATATTTAACAAAATAAGTTTATAATTAATTGTAAAAATGAGCTTATTATTTGAACAATGAAAGAATCAAATATTTATTTTTCTTCAATTATCAAGAAATGATTTTCTAACAAAATTTTATGATATCTCACTTTTATAGCCTTTATAGCACATTTAACTTTCACATCTAAATTACTCCTCAAAAATTATACTTTTATGCACAATAAGGACCCATCAGTGGTTTTATCAGATATTTCACTTCTTTGATGATAAAAATGCTCTCTTTTGAGGCACCTACTGTGCTCTTACATAATTTTTCCCCCAAATTTACCTTGGTACAAACACACACACTCACACACAATTTCATTTATTTTGTTTGTTTGCTCTAAAAATTGGTGGTTTTTATGTACATGTGAGTCTGTTCTAATTCTTATACTTTACTGGGTATTAGACTGGCATTAGATTTCACCAATTGATCAGTGTCATACTACTGATTTCATGATATCTTGATGTTGTGAATTTCACTTATTAATCAATTCAGTCTGCACTGTATTGTCCTATTGAAAACATCCAACACTTCACAAAACAGTGACCATAGAAGCACTAAATAGAAGGGAAATGGGAATACTAACTAATTTTATAATTAGTCAATTCACTAAAGAAATATGTTGTCTTTTTTGTCTCAATTTATATTGTAACCATATGGACACTGAAAATGAATACTGGGAAATTAGAATCACCTGCATGTGACATCTTGTATGAACTCCTATCCCTAGCTATTTACCTGAGAATTTTCATTTTCTTCTAGGATGCTTTGATCCAACAATTCCAGCATAGCTCATGCAAGAATCTGATATGCTAGATCATAACCTGGATGAAGATCTAGTTAATTTGCATAATGGACATTTAGTTGAAATAGCTGTGGTATCCTAGGGAAGTTCCAGTCACAAGAAAGAAAACAGAATAAAGGGCCCTTATAAATAAAGGACATAGTGACACCAAATTACTGGCTTAAATATCGTTATGGTCTATCTTTAAACAAGAACTTTCAGTTTCCAGTCCAGCATGTAAGGAACTTAGAAACTGCCACTCCATACTAACAAGTAAATAGCTAAACAAACTGAAAAATCAATAGCTCTTCTTAGATGCATTAGGGAAGTGAGGTCACAGGTCAAACAACTGCCCTCAATGTTGGAGAGATAGAAAAATGGAGAAAATCACAACTTATTAAAAAAGAAATCCATGAATAGAAACTGCTGTGAGAACCAGTGCCTATGTCAGAAAACTTAATTGATAAATTGCTAGAGGTTCAGTGTGAACAAGTCTGATAGTAAAAAATTTCAAGGGAACTCATGCATGCATGAGGAGTCCCCACACTATTGTGACTTTTATTTCCAGGAGCTCTACCAAGTACTAAAGGTGAATATTGGAGAAAAATCCACTCATGCTTCAAGCAGGAGGAAGGGAAAGGAACCATTTTGGAATATGCCAGAGCAATAAAAAGCCCTTCCTTCAGAAGACTATACAAATGTTCCCCTTTCTCAGCACCTTACCAGTATATTATTAAAGCCAATTTTCTGCAGTCCTTTTTACCAATCATATAATATCTATCTTGTAAGAAAAAATTACAAGACATACTAAAAGACAAACATCACAGTTTAAAGAGACTAAAGAAGCATCTGAACTAGAGTTAGAGATGGAAGAAATGTTAGAAGTGTTATACTAGGAATTGTTCTTAATGAGTTCTTAATGATGATCAATATGGTATGGGCTTTAATGAAAAATGCAAGAACAGATGGATAATGTATCAGAGAAATGGAAATTCTAATAAAGAACCAAAAGAAATGCTAAAGGTCGAAACATTGTAATAGAAATGAAGAAAGCCATTGATGGGCTTATTAGTAGATGGGATGAGACATTGCTGAGGAAAGAACATCTGAGCTTGAGAATATTGCAATAGAAACCTACCAAACTGAAGAGCAAAGAGAAAAAAAACCTGAGAAAAATAGAACAGAATATTGAAGAGCCATAGAACTACAAAAGTTACAACAGATGCATAATGGCAATGCCAGAAGTAAAAGAAAGAGAAAGGAACAGAAACAATATTTCAAGTAATAAAGACTGGGAATTTCTCCCAAATAATGTCAAATACCAACCACAGATCCAGGATGCTCAAAGAAAATCAAGCAGAATAAATGCCCAAACTACTACATCTAGGCATGACCTCAAAGCTTTAGAAAATCAAAGATAAAGAAAACAATCCTGAAAGAACTCAGAGGAATAAAAGCCCACCTTATATCCAGAGAAGCAAATATAAAAATTACATCTGCCTTCTCCTTAGAAGTGATGCAAGCAAGAAAATAGTGGAGTAAAATATTTAAAGTGTTGAGAAAAAAAGCTAAACACCAACCTAGAATTCTGTACTCTGAGAAATTACATTTCAAAATGAAATAGAGCTAATGATTTTCTCAGACAAACAAAAATTAAAGTGAATTTGTTGCCATTAGACTTGCCTTGCAATAAATGTGAAAGGAAGTTCTTCAGAAAGAAGTAAAGTAATATAGATTAGAAACTAGGATATACATAAGAAAAGAAGAACATCAGAGAAAGAATAAGTGAATGTCAAATTAAAACTTTTATTTTTTTTTCTTTTTTATTTTTTTACATATATTGCCCCTGTCAACTCTCCTCCCCCAGCCGTGCCAGAGCTTCAAGCGTGTCCAACCCCCAGGTGGTGCGCATCACACCCATTATGTAAGTATACACCCTTCTTCTCCTCCTTCCCCCCAACCTGCCCACCACCCGATAAAAGTGGCTTTTGTGACATTTTGGTTACACTGTATTTCTTTGCCTCTCCCTAAGAAGGGTTAGATGTATTCCTTTCCCCCCCACACAATGCTTGCCATATCCCAAGGATGTGGGTCTTAACTGTCTAATTCCTAATTTATCTACCAGATAGAAATTTGTTCGGAATTATAATAGCAACTATATATTTGATTTTATATGCTATATATGCTATTTATGCATATACAAAGTAAATGAATAATAGCAATGATACAAGAGATGGGAAAAAGGAATAAAATAGTCTCCTCTTATCCTTGAGGGATCTGTTCCAAGACCATTAGTGGATGACTGAAACTGTGTGGATAGTACCAAGCCCTATACTATGATTTTTCCTCTACATACATACATACCTTTGATAAAGTTTATGTTATAAGTTAGGCACAGTAAGAGATTAACAACAATAACTAATAATAAAATAGAATTAGTATAATAATATGCTAGCATTATTATTCTTGCACTTTGGGGTCATTATTAAGTAAAATAAGGTTCGCCTGCACACAAGCATTGTGATGCTACAACAGTGAATCTTACACCTAAGATAGATGCTAAATGACTAATGATTGGGGAATGTATACAGCATGGACAGGTTTGACAAGGGGATGATTCTTGTCCCAGGTGGAATGGGGTGGGATGGTGAAGAATTTCATCACATTACTCAGAATGGCCTGCAACTTAAAACTTATGAATTTTTTATTTCTGGACTTTTCCATTTAATATTTTCAGATTGTGGTTGACCACGAATACCTAAAACCATGAAAAGTGAAACCACAGAGAAGGGGGGCTACTTTGTTAAAAATATTTTGTTATTATAAAGTACTTACAGTAACCATAAAGTGGTATAGTATTATTTGAAAGAGGACTAGGAATAGTTTTAAACATGCATTGCAAACTCTAGGGCAGCCACTATAAAAATTGCAAAAAAATAGTATAACATTTGCTAAGGAGAAAAAACTAGAATCATATAAAATGCTCAATTAAAACCAAAAAAGGCAGAAAAAGTACAGAATAGGGAAAAAGGAACAAAGAACAAGGGCAACAAATAGAAAACAGTCACAAATATTATAGATAATAATACAACTATATCAATAATCACATTAAGCAACAATGGTCTAAATACACTAGTTAAAAGACAGACATTGCCAGAATACATGAAAAAACAAGAACCAAGTATATATTGTCTATGAGAAATCCACTTAAATTTAAAAACACATATAAATTAAAAGTAAATAGATGGAGAAAGGTCTACTTTGCTAATGCTAATCAAAAGAAAGTAGGAGTGGCTATACTAATCTCTGAAAGTACAGACTTCAGAGCAAGGAAAGGTATTAGAGATGAAGAAGGACATTACATGATGAAAAAGGGGTGAATACTTCAAGAAGCTATAACAGTCTTTAATATGTATGTTCCTTAAAAAAGGAAGCATAATGAGTGAGATGTGTAACGTTTGGGGGATGGTCACGCTTGAAGCTCTGCCTCGAGGGGGGAGGGGGGCATGGGCAATATACACAACCATAATATTTATACCCCCATAATATGCTGAAATTAAAAAAAAGAAGCATCAAAATTTGTGAGGCAAAAAATTATAGACCTGCAAAAAAAATTGTTCCACTATAATAGTTGGAGACCTCAACACCCCTGTGTCATAAATGGACAGATTCAGTAGACAGAAAATCTGCAAGGACACAGTTGATTTCAATAGCACCATCAATCTACTGGATATAATTGACATCTATAAACTACTTCATACAACATTGGTGGATAATACATTTTGCTCAAGGTTACATGGAAAATTCACCAATATAGATCACATTCTGGGCTATAAGACACTTAAAATAATTTAAAGAATAGAAATCTATATACAGTGTCTATTCCCAGACCACAGTGGATTTGAACTAGAAATCAATAGTAGAAAGGAACTGGGAAATCCCAAAATACCAAAATAATATCCTAATATTAAACAGCATACTTCAACCAAAGGTCAAAGAGGAAATATCAAGAAAAAATTTAAAATATTTTGAATGAAATGAAAATCAAAAGATATTTTGAGCAACTTACCGAAATTTGTGGTCTTCAATAAATGCTTAGAGGGAAATTTATAGTACTGAATGCATACAGGGAAATTTATAATATTGAATGCATATATTAGAAAAGCGTATCTAAAATCAATAATCTAAGCTCTTACCTTAGAAAATTAGAAAAAGGAAAAAACTAGTTGGATTGTTTTAATGTGCCTCAAAATAAGCCATCTTTCCAAATATATTGTTTTATTTAACACTGTTTAACAGTTAAGAAGACATAGCCAACTGGTTAACATGCAATAGATTAAATCATTCTCTGGGAGAAGAACACATTGAGTTACGCCACTCCAGTGTGAACTAAGGACAAACATTTAAATTGCACAAACCCAGGATGAGCTACATATGCATGTGATTATGAAAACAAATTGCAATTTGTAAGCATCTGTCCTGCAAATATGACATAAGAAACCATTTACTCAAACACTCACACAGTCTAATGTATTACATTCTTTTAGCAGCTCAAAAATAATGTCCCAAAAATTAACTCCCACAAGTCACATGAAGAGTTTATTGTTTTCAAAGCAAGTAAATACAATTACATCTTACAAAGGATACCACAGCCACTAGGCAATATTTTGATTTTGAGTTTTGAAGCCTATTTAATACCCTAATTGTTTAATTTACACTTATAATCTTCTTCAGATGTTTGTAGAATCTTCAAATTGAAAATTATTCTTATATTGCCAGTGCTTCTTTTCCAGTTTTCAGTAGATTGTTTCTTGGTGTTTGTTATAGTATTTGTATTAGAATATTTGGGTTCTATAACAGAACCATGCTCACTTAATTCCTTTTAAAAAGTGTCTGGATAACTTCATGATATTTTCAGTTGTACTCCTTGTATGTAAACTACTCAGGATTATTAGTCATTCATTTGTTAACATTCATATACTAAGCATTATTATAAGGCTAGATGATGTTGAAATAAAGAGAATACATTTCCCCCCACCTTGGAGTATGTTTTAGTTCATTTTGTACTACTATAACAGAATACCTGAGAGTGGGAAATTGATTATGAACAGAAATCTACTGGCTCACTGTTCTGGAGGCTGGGAAGTCCAGATGGAAAGGACAGAATCTGACTAGTGCCTTCTTGCTGCATCATCCGATGGCAGAAGGCAGAAGGGCAAGAGGCAGCAAGAGAGGGCTGAACTTGCCCTTTATAACAGCACCAATCTCCTCCATGAGGGTGTAGCCTTCATGGCCTAATTACCTCTTAAGAGCCCCACTTCTTAATACTGTTACAGTGGCAATTAAATTTCAACATGAATTTTGATGGGCACAAACATTCAAATTATAGCAGAGGGTCACATCTAGTGTGCATCTAGACTAAATTAAAGTCGGTTTATTGATTGTGAACAAATCAGAATATTCCTTTCAGAAATACAATAGAAAAAAATCTTTCGTCCATAAAAATAAATTTACTTGTGAACTGACAATATTGAGATTCTCTCATTATTTACTACAGGTTTGTGAGATTTGTGTCAGTTTTTAAACTTCCCTCACATGGATAGGAGTGTCAGCAGGCAAAATCAGGCAGTTATTAGCACAGTGTGTCAAATATTCCTCCTCTTCCTTCTTTTGCCTTTGTCTCTTTTAACAGTAAAGAATTTATGATGAATTAGGAACTATGAAGCCAACTGTAGCTATGAGACTGTCAACATCCCCCTTCCTGGCAAATGTCCCTGGCTCTGAGTGAGAGCCATGATATAAAATACTTGTCCCCACCCACTGCTGGGCAGGGAGCTTATTGTCTGCTGCCTGGGATTTCTGTTTGAGTTGAAGATTTACTTGGCTCTCTGCTGAACTCAAAAACAGACTAAAAATAATAATAGCTAGTATGTATCGAGCATTTAAAAAGTACAGGCTCTATAGTAATTGCTTTATGAAATATTGACCTATGGAATAGATGAGCCCCCACCCACCCTCATCTCACACTTGAAAAATGCCCTAAGACTAGTCAACTCTCATTTAGAAAACAGCCCAGATAATCTAATCTATATCCCATTTATGAGATCCATAATTGATTTACGATAATATTATCTAATAATATATTGCTTAAACATAGATTAAAATGAATTTGATTTCTCTGATAACATTAACTGTTATCAGCTGAAAACACGGATTTAGCAGGAACCAAAATATTTGCCCTTTAAAATCCACATCTCATTTGAAAAAGAAAGCATCCTATGAGTGGAAAACACTCAATTTGTAATCCAAAATCTATGGATTCTGATGTTAGTCCTCCTTTTACTAACTAATGCTAGCCATCAAGTCACAATCTTATCTATAATGTTATCAATAGTATGAGATGGCTATCTGCCTTTCAGGACGAATATGATAATACATGTAAAAAGGCTTTTTGAAGATTTTATCCACACAAAGCATACACATATAAATTCAAATACATTTAAATATACATATGAATGCAGATAGAAATTATTTTTATTTAGATGTTTTTGAGTAGAAATTGCATTTTATTGAATTCTGTAAGGACATTTCTTTGTGGAGTTTTCTTTGCAAAGCCATGTCTAGTCTCTTAATTGGAAATAATTTGTTTCTAAAAACCTCTGTTACCTAATAGTATTTTAGGTTATGCTATACTAATTTATACCCTTGTTAATATTTTCTTAGGATCAACAACTGTCTTACCCATCTTTGAATCCACCCATAAAACCCAGCACTATGCCTTATCCTAAATTGAAATTCAGTAAATATGTTGACATTTTTCTAGATGCTAATGTGCTAGCTTTAAATGACAATTTAATATATCTAACACCTGTAATGTATAAGGAATGTATTTAAAACCTTTTTATATTTTTATGATTATAATCATTATTATAAAATTTATTATAATCTTTATTATTGTTTTGGGGTCGTCTCAACCTCAATCATCCAGTCTGTGCTCCTAAAATAAAGTCTAATTATTCTAAATGAGAATTTAATTAATAACACTTTCTTATTGCCTAAATAGCATATTTTATCAACTAAGCAACTACTTATTATCTATTTATAATTAAACTTAAATTCACTTAAGGAAAGATTCTTTATATAGTAGAATGCAAATTACTCATTATTCAATAAAACTTTTAGACACAGATTGTTAACATTTTCTGTAAAACATCTACAGATTACTTTATTTATGATGCCCAATGTCTGAATTATTTTGGATTTCCTGTAAAGCATTCTTTAGGTATTAAAAACTGACTTTGTATATGTACTCATGATAGTGGTAGAGGTTGTTTTTTATTGCTAAAAAGATTATACAGAAAGGAAATAACATGATTGAGATGTTAAGTGGTGTTTCCTGGGGCCAGAGTGAGTCACTGGATCCCTAAGAACTAAGTGATTTTCCAGATAATCAGCACGATGTAGCTGACTGGACCTGTGTTCAGACATGGGCAAGAGGGATTTTTACTCTGGACCCCAAGTCTGAGGGGATCCCACATATTACAAATAGCAATACACAAAGATGTTTTGTTTGAGGCATATAAGAAAAGTTTTGGAAAATTTTGGCGATAAAAATCATAGGAGATGGACACTTGATCTGAACTGAGCCACTCAAGCCAGAAGAACGTGTGTGTTTGTGTGTGTGTGTGTGTGTGTGTGTGTGTAGGAGGTCAGTGAGATGAGAAAATTATAGTCTTTGTCTGGGGAAAACAGAGGAAGAGTGACTGCTTTTGTTCAAGTTTCACTGTCCCAAATCTTTGAAAGTAGGTGGTGAAGCTGGAACTGCCTGTAAATTGTGAGTCAGAAAAGTGATTTTGGAGGAGGAAAGTTGACCTCTATGGCTCTTTGGGGAGTTTGACTTGTCACGGGTGCAGGCAGGTCCCGCCACCACCCAGACCTGCCTCCACCCTGCTTTGTCACTTCAAGTCCCTATTCCTACTTAGGCTACTAGACAGCAAGGCTGGTTAGGAAAATTCTGGCCCCTTTAGCCTCCAGATACTAAGTTCTGTATCCAAAGAACAGTTTTGCATGAGAGTGGAGGAAGGGAGGGCCAACTAGTCTGGCCCATGAGAATAGTTTGATTTACAATTTTTATATATTTAGAAATATGTTTGTGGGTCTTTTGCCCTGGGTCTGCAAATGTTGGGAGAGGGGTTGGAGCTCTCCACATCATGTCATTCATCCTCTAAATATGAAAAGAAACCTATTTTGAAAGATTTGTTCACCTCCAAGAGAACACATTAGTATTGCTAAATGTCATGGGAAAAATATCAATCACCTGAAGCTTCCAAAAATATGTGTTTGCTGAGTAACTCACAAGAAATGTCACTAAACCAAACTAAATCTGACAAATGTACTTTCACTACAAGCTTCCATGAGTATTGATAGGTTTCTAGAAATTGATTTAACTATCCTGTTTTTAAATGAGAAATTTAAAGTGAAGAGGACTGATTACATTTTGCCTGTGGATATTTTTATTCAATACCTGAGAAGCCATATGAATAGAGAAAGGAAGAATACTGAATGCAAAAAGAACAGGAAATGCAGGTGCCTGCGGTAGAAGGGCATGTGTTTATTTTATTGAGACAGTAAACAAGGAGGAAAGATCAGTAAGAAATAGAATCATACAGGTATCCAGAGCCCAAACATTTATGGCTTTATGGACACAATAAGGACTTTAGATTTTATGTTTTTTTTGTTGTTGTTGTTTTTTTTGAGATGAGGTCTCAGTATGTTGCCCATGCTGGTCTTGAAATCCTGGGCTCAAGCAATCCTCCTGCCTCAGCCTTTCCAGTAGCTGGAACTACAGGTAGGGCTTCAGACTTTATGCCAAGTAAAATGGGCAGAAATGGAAGACCAATACCAAGGGAATGACATGCTCTGAGGTATGAGGGTGAAGGATCCCATGGCTGCTGTGTGGCAGAGACTGGAGGAGACAAGGGGAGTGGGGGACAAGGACAGTGATTAGAACCTAGCACATTACAGGCAACCTGGTGATTCCAACTTTCTTTTGCACACTTGACTTCTTCCTGTGAGAGCTAACAGGTTCTTTAAAAATCAATAACTCTTTAATATCTTTAAAGTTGTTGTATATATTGGATATTTTCCTTCAATTAGTAATTATTTAGGACAGGATGAGCTATTATTTCTTCTGCCTCTCCTTTCCTTCTCTTTATTTCAAGTGGAGAAACACATTTGTTAAGATGGTGTAAAAAACAGTGTTTTCTGTTGTTATTGTTAGTATAAAACATAGCAAAATTAACATATTAAGGTGAACAATGTCAATAGTCATCTTCTAGAATAGCCTTTGATAGTATGCCTCTCTCAGCTAAACAAATTTTATATACTACTATGTGTATATATATTATTATAGTATTCAGCATTATAAAATATATTTTACAAAGAATTTATAAAAACTGAATATAAACAGAATTTTGACTATTATGTTCCTACACTCTGATAGATCATTCCATTCACCCCTGGAGTGTGTGCACTCCACTCTGGACACAGCACAAAAGTTGTGGAGGCTTAATTCTAAATTATGGAAAAGTTAATAGTCAGCCTCTCCACTGCAACTTTAACAACTTACCACAACCATTCCAGAAAGCGGGAACATTGTGCA
This sequence comes from Cheirogaleus medius, assembly GCA_008086735.1. NCBI lineage: Eukaryota > Metazoa > Chordata > Mammalia > Primates > Cheirogaleidae > Cheirogaleus > Cheirogaleus medius. Next base: position 1,954,325 of record VBSM01002608.1, read on the forward strand.
TGACTTTTGAGGTTTTGAGGCCCATCTCTAGGACAGAAGTCAGCAGAAGGACAGGGGCATGGAAAAGACTGAGCAGGTGATTCTGGGTGAGAGGAGGGAGGGGAGACAGAAGAGAAAGGACTTTGATGCCCATCCAAGGCAGTTCTGTGTGAACTGGGAAGGGATTTGAAAAGTACTGAAATGTTCTGTTCCACCTCCTGGATTCTATGTGTTTCAGACTAATCATGACATTTTTTCACTGTATTATAGTTTTCTAGATATCAAGTGCATAATTTAAGTTTTTTTCTAGCTAATTACATCTCCATATACCTCCATATATGCATGTCTACATCTATACTCATCTCCATGTCTATCTCTCTATAAGTAGTATATGTGAACATTATTTGTCATCTTTCTATCATCTCTATCATCTGTCTATCCATGTATTTGTGGGACCCTTATTGGAATACTTCACTCATCATATAGATGTATCAAGATTCATACAGCATGCTCTACAAATATCTTCCTGAGAACAGGGGGAAGAACATTCAATTGACCAATATAGAGTATTTATTTGTATTGTCATCTCTTCCACTTTCATTTATTTCACCACTGTCTTGAAAACCAATTAAGGTTTAATTCAAAAAGTGACCCAAAGTATATGAAAGAAATGTGGTATTCCACAAGGTCCTCAGTAGGCAAAATAACTGAAATTTCTCATTATTACATGCAAAACCTAAATAAAATTTTGAATACCCTTAAGATTCTAGGTGAATCAGGCAGGAAGTGCACAATTCTCTAGAGCAAGTCATCTTAGTTTCTTCATTTTCAATTCATTAAACAGTTCACTGTTGAGTCAATAAGCACCATCAACACACAGACAGATTGATTTTTCCCTCAAAGATTTCCCACTCTACAAAGTAAACAAAATCTCATAGCGAGCCTAGCAAATTTAAACAGTGATTGCTATTTCTCATAAATGTAACTTGGGCTGTCTCCTCAATTCTACTTTCTTCACAATTATTTGCCCAAGATAATTTCTCTAGATTCAAATTTATCGTATCAGTAAAAATAAAAGGAAGAAGAAGCATTACTTATATTACTTATAAATATATGTATTTGAAAGGCATTTTATCAGGAAGTTCATGGCTATACTATATTTAGGATTTTATCTTATTTTGAAAATTTTGAATTCTATCAAATTTAAAAAGAATATAGGAAAATATAGCAATTTTTTCTCAATCTATCACTCAGCCTTATCGAATCTTAAAAATGATACCATATTTGCTCATCTTTGTTTATAGAGTCAAAAATTATAGATACAGTTGTGGCCTCAGTATACCCTACCCAAATCCGTTCTTTCTCCTTCCCTCTCCAAAGTTAATCACCAGCTTGTGTTTTATGTTTATCATTCTCTTGCACATTTTTATTGTTTTACTCTGTATCTATGCATCCCATAAAGAATATATACTATGGTTTTACAAGACTGTAATGCTGCTGTAACATTGCAATAATGTAACATTGCATATTGTAGAACTCTTCAATAGTAGTAATACATTGCATATACATTCTTCAACTTGTTCTTTTTTTTCTTTTGGAAAAGAAAATATGCTAATAATATGTTAACAGTACACATCTTTCTCTTATTTCACTAAATAGTATCTATTATTTCTTTACCTTTTTTTCTTCTCCTTAGCATATTTCTGTTCTTTCTTTGCTTTAAATCTATTATTAGGTAAATGCTAAGCTTCCTGGCTTGATTATTTAGACTTGTTACATTGTTACATTTTCCCATTTCTATCTCTATGTTACCTTGCTGTGTTATTATTATTATTATTTGTAGATCACCATTTTTTGAAATGATTTTTCTTGTTCTCTCATAATTATAATTATCTTTTAAGTAGATGTACTTTTATTCAAATGAATGTGAGCATAGAAATTATAGTTTTGCTGATTACTCTGATTCTCAAAGTAGTTTCTGGTGCCTTTAATATCAGTTGTTCTGTTTGTTTAGCTAGGCTTTTCTCTTCTACATTGTTGATTTTCTAAAAGTGTCTGGTGATTTTTGGTTGTCAGTTCATGTTTATAAACAAAAGATCAGGTCAACTAATATAGTAGTTGGTGTGGAAATCTTCTGCCATCAGGTAAATTTTTTTTCTCTAACAAATCTTTCCTTTGAATGATAGTACTGGCTGTTGCTCTATACATATGGGCAGAGTGTTTAACTGGCCAACTTTATTTTAGGTCACACCGCCTAAAGATCAGCTCTTCTCCAAACTTCTAGTACTACAAGTAGAGCTCTAGTCTACCATTCCAAGGCTCACAATTAGAACATTGATCTTTCTGAATATGTTACTAAATTTTTCACAAGCAGCTATATCTGTTTAACCTGGGGGCAGAAAAACTCCATATCATGACAGCCATTTGCTCTTATTCATATGATAGGTTTGCAGGAGAAGTCAATGGAGCTGACTAGATGTTCCCCAATTATCCTAAATTAAATACCATGAATTTTGCCCAATAAGCCTACCGTTGGGTCAAGATGGCAGAGTGCTCTGATTTGTGAATACAGTGCTCCTATTTTCAAATTCAGAGTCTTTTGGGGCACTCATCTTTATCTGCCAGACTCTTTTGCTAATAGGCATTCCCTCCTTTTATTTCAGCAAAATAAAAAATAAGTAAACAAAATCAAATTATTTGCAGAGCTTTTCATTGGCTGAGAAAGAGTGTATATTGTTTCCAACATCCTGAGTATAAATTGTTAATGCCCATAGGATATTTTATCATGCAAACTGCTCAAAATTTTCCTCTTTCAATCAGTCCCACATCCAACAGCCACGTGGGCTTCCTGCAAGCTAACTTCCATGCTGATAGATTGGCTACATTCCAATGTTCCAGGATGGGAGATTCTGCCAAATTATCTCAGGCAAAGAATGCTTTGTAGGTGACACTGATGAGACAACTCGAGAAGCCAGCTGTGATGTGGGTGGAAAATCCATGCTTCACCATCATGTGGAAGGTTGGACTTTGCTGGCTCTCAGCTGCCCTTAAATTTGGAATGGAGTGTAGTGGTGCTCTTCTCTCCTTGCCAGCTCTCAGAAGGCATGAGGGCACTCTTGATTAGGTTTTCTACTGACTTTCAAGCAGTTATCACATATCCTGCTGCCTGGAAACAGACTAAATCAACAGCTAGTCCCTGAAAACATATGATTATCCTGGCAGGTTTTGACCTGTGAAAATATTTTTTGTGACCCAATTGTTTGCAACTTTCACAATGGTGGTCAGCCTTCCAGACCAGTCCATAAAAATCCAGTTAACCCATAATCCAGTTGAATTCAAAATGAAAGGAACCTGATCCATAGTACCAAATGTAAGTGACGAGTTTTGTGATATTTCGTAAATCAATCCCATAGCCACAAAGATGGGAGTACTATAGCAGCAAAGTGATGAGGAAGTCTCTAGTGATTTCTCTGCCATCATCCATCTGTGTTTTTCCAATAGTATCACTGCCCTTTCACATTCATTCTTAATATTTTGGTTAGATTAATATATCTTAAAAAATAAATTTGATTTGTATCTTCCTTGCTTAAAAAATTTCAAGGATTTCCAGTTTCTGTTTTCTCTGATGGAAATGCTCTATTCAATCCTTTCAAACTAATTTCTTTTTAAAAATTCTTACTTTTACTTCCTCTGTGAGGCTATAACTCCCTGACAAACTAAATTACTCCATACCCTTTACTCTTTTGAAAACATGTAAATTTATGACTTTACTATTATTGAATAAATTTTAAAAATTGTAAGGGTTCATTGTGATAGATTTGCCTGTTCCCTACTCAAAGGTAGATGCTGTGGCTTATTTATTTTTGTATTCCTGGAACCCATGGAAATAAAGTTTTTCTTCAAATTCATGATTACTCTACATTTTTCTAGAATTTCTATACAGATGTACTGAAAGAAAAATAAGTGTTTTAAGGATAAATCATTTAGAAAATTTTGTACTATTTAACCACAGAATTTTCACTACCATTTATAAGGTAATGTGCACAGAACAATTTCTAGATTGAGATATAAACTCATTTCATGAATTACAATTTTCTTGCATACCTATTTACATACCTTGAAGTAGTGTTCTGTAAAACACATTAGGAAATATTAGTCTTCAGCATAATTCTAGCTAAAAAAGAGCATAGTACCTTTTTGTGTTATTATCTATGAATTTTGAAAACAAATGAAAAGAGAAAATATCTTTTCATAATGATTTCATATAATAGAAATTCTAGAGTTTATTAGAAAGTCTGTCTTTGGAACTGAACTGACTGTTGAATCTTCTTCCACTCTCTTCTATTCAGCTTGCCAAAAATTTTTCAATTCTAACAGGGCTTGTTTTGATGAATTAATTAAATAATTAATTAAAAGACTAATTATAAACACCTATTCCATAACATCTGAGTATCAATAAAATTTTTAAAAGATTGATTTTTACTCAAAGTATACTCAAGGATTTTAGGGGATGTATTTAGTACACTAGTGATGTCTGATTTTCTCATATTCTGGAAATAAATTTAAAAACTTTCAGTTATATATACATGAATATATAACAAATATATCTTTTCTTTCCCCTCTCTTCCTTCTTTTTTGCTACGAATTTACTTCTTCAGCATATTTTTATGTTCCAAAGGTGCTATTCACTTTTAAGATTATGCCTAACTCTAGTGACAGAATGGACATCTGATTTAATTTACAGGGCACCAGAAAGAACTTGGGGATTAGCCTCCCCTGGATGCAGGTGCCTCTCTGGAGAAATGGAAAGTCTCCCTGAGTTGATGTGCTCTTAGGTTCCTCCAAGTGTCTGAGCGGCAAGGATGGTGTGAAGCACCAAAGGAGCTGTGGTTTACTGCCTCGCACAGACACTCTCATAAATGGGGACTCTCCTTAGTTCCCCAGTAGATGACTCACTGTCCCCACACCACACATGCACTCACCAGGGCCTTGTTAGCCAATACCTCTTGATCACCTGAAGCCAAATAAATTATTGAGTATTGTTTGGGGGTCACAGACATATGCATGGTATTTTGCATAGTTTTAGGGAGCATATGTCTCTGGACTGTGAACTTCACAAGTGCTTTTCAGTTTTTCTTTTCCCCCTTAGGTGGTACAGAAAGTCTAGAAAGGCCTGGATTTGGATATTTTCCTGACCCTAGGTTATTTAGGTCCTGATAATACCCTAACAAAATAGGCTCTGACTAACATATTTCTCTTGAGTACAGACCTTGTTAAGAAGGACAGAGTACTCTGGCATATTTCAAAAAGGTTCATTTTCCCCTATCCTTGCCAGAAGCACAAGGGTACTTTTCTTCAATATTTATTGTGGGAACCTGCTTGAGTCCTTGATGGTAAATCTCATAATATTGTGGGACCCCCTGGCCCTTCATGACTGGATCTGCCTGGACATTTTAACTTTTAAAGTTGTCCACACTGAGCCTCCAGCAATTCATCAATTACATTTCACATTTTCCTACCATGGCACTGATCCCACACTGGTTTCCCATGGTGAGTCTCCCTCCAGTAGGCTGTGACTGTCTGTACTTACTCAACTGTCTGTCTCTTCAATCTTGGGGCCAATGGTTTGCCCTGTGTCCTCCCCTCTCTTACAGATCCAAGTAGAGTTTTTACTTGTTGTTAGGATGCAGTGGGGGGCTTCCAAACCCTTTACATGTAGAAGTGGAAACTAGAAGTCTCTCTATGTATTTTAAAAATTTATGTTTGATTCTGGTACTATGCATGACAAGTAGGTATTCAATACACGCACTTTTAGATAAACACTAGCTCAAAGCCACATTTCACTGCAGCTTTACACATAAAAGGGAACAAGAGCTTTGCTAGGCCTTAGCAGGTGTCTCAAGGCAAGGCCAAAGTACCAACTCCTTCCTGTAGCGAAGATGTTAGTTTTTTTGTTGAGTGTAAAATGAAGAAGAGGATTGTAGAGTCAGGAGCTACTTAGAATCAAACTCTCCAACCACAGAATTTTGAATCCTCTGTGACAAGCTAAAGCTTATTTTACATCTTTAAAAACATATCTTTAGGAAGACTATTTGTTTTCCAGAAGTACACTAATTATCAAAGCAGATGATAAATCTTTTTGTTGATTCTCTGTGTTTATATTCAGTCTTAGAGAAAGCAGTTCAATCATTTAGATATAAAGAGTTAATTAACATATCAATCTGTGACCACATGACCCAGAATTGCCATAATTTAAAAAATAGTACTTCAGCACAAATTATTGGTTGGAATACCAAACGCACTCAGCAGCCAGCATGCACAAAACGTAATGAGAGAATATGAATAGTGTGATATGTTAGAGGCAAAAGATTAACGGTCTTTACAGGGAATCCTTTATTCCCTTAAAAATTCATAATTTGAAAGTATGTCAGCATCATTTCATTATTTATTGTTATGAATAAATAAATAAATAAATTGTTCTTTTGTTCAAAATAACAAAGAAACTCACATACAAATGTATGATTAAAAATCAACTCAGTGCTCAACATGAGTTTTACTCAGATTATTTAGTCTGTCTTTTTTCTAGTGTGGACAACTATCCACTGATTTTCCAGAAATAATGGATATGGGTAGACTAAGTTCAATGAAACCAAGAAAAAACAAACAAAGGGCTGTCTCCTTTCCACACTTAAGGGGACATATACTCTTTATAACATCCTGAATTTAAAGAACGAAACTGGACTAGTTATTATTTAACCTAAGATAGTAATCCTTAGCTTCATAATCAGGTTAAATTCACTTTGCTTTGCTACAGAAAAAATCCTAACAATGTCTTAATATATGGAGGCCTTATTGTGTGTTCTTATTATGTATGATGGCCATTTCTCTACTGAAGTTAAAATTTTACATATAGAAATAGTACTGCCCTATGGCCTGAAAGTAATTGATGACCTGCAAAATCATTATAGATTTCTTATCAATAGAATAAATGCCTGTTAGTTTTGTATGGCCCTTTGTTAACTTTCTTCAAAGAAATTTACATGAATATCATTTGATTTAGGAAAATTTTGGGATCCATTAGATTTAAAATATCTTGGTAATAATTCACTTTGAGAAAGATTTTATGAATAATATACCATTCCAAAGATAAACTATGATTCAGGCATTGTACATTTTCTCCATGCCTGTTCCACTGAAGCAAAGACTACTGAGAAAATGCAAAAAACAAGGTATATTGGTTCCAGCATAAAATTGTGATTCACAAGTTTAAATGCACATTTGACATACATGGCAATCTCAATGTATATCTTCATGAAGTTCACTTTTCCCATTAATTCTGTATTTCTCTTTTTGCTATTCAAGTTTTGCTGAATTTTCTATTTTTTTTTCAATGTCCATATTCTCCACTTCCAGGCATAAAGGCTTACATCTACATTTTTATACACCTCTTCATTCTTGTTCAATGAGGAAGTTCTCCAGCCTTTTATTTGAGGTAAATATCTTGCTGGAAATCCTATTGCCTCCAAATGTTTTACAAGAAACCTTACATTTCAATACTCCTACTCTTTTGTGAATAAAATATCTCCCTGTCAATGGGATCCATACTATCAGTTTAAAAAGTTAGTTGAAAGATAAACCCTCCATTAATTAACACCCCACCCCTTTATCTGTGGCTCAATGATGTTTATGTTCTCATTGATCTTCTCATGAAGGAAATTTTCTTGGAGTGTTTTGTGTAAGAGATGCGTATGCATGTGTGTCTGTGTGTGCACACATGTGCAGGGGATAGTGAATATATATATACACACACACATACACACACACTCACATACTTTAATATACCTACTTAGATGCAATAAATCATAAAGTAGATGGAATGAGTTCTGATACCACATTTTAATTCTCCCTATATGTCTTTGGCTTATCGGACTGCCTCTGTCTTAGGCTTGAAGTTTTTCTTGTCTATTTTTAAGTAACCTGAACACTCTTCCCATCAGAGTTAATCTGTGCCAGAATACTCACTTCTTGCCACAGGACTTCTATTATTGATTTATTCATGCAATAAACATTTACTGAACATCTATTCTGCATCAAGCTTTGTTCTTAGCTTGGCAGATACAGTAGTGACCAGAGACCTTCCAAGGACTTACAGTCTTATGGGGAAGGCTGGTAACAAGCAAGAAAACAAACAATTATATAACATTATTTTACCTAGTTTACGGGTTTTTTTTTTTCTTATTCAGCATAAAATGTTTGTATAATGCTGTGGCTCTGACTTTTTAACCTGTGAAATTTCCGTTCTCTGAATGCTGGGATGACGATGGGGGGAAGAATATTATTCTGTTTAAAGATTAAAAAAACAAACAAAAACTTTATTAGCTCAAAACCATGACTTTTCTTGGGCAATATCATTGAACTTCTTCAGCCACGGTGACCGGAAACAATGCTGTATAATGGCATTAGTCACAATTTTAAATGGATTCCATTAGATAATAAGGAATGGAGGCAACAAATACAAAAGATTTCAAAAAGAAAGTCAGGCCTGTCTTCCCCTAAAAATATTTAGGTAGGTAACCCTAAGAAAGACCATAGCACCCACTGGCATGTAAAACACCTGTCTAAGCTAATTCCTGAAATCATGAGGGTGAAATGGGTTACCTGATTGTCTCTATGTTCACTCCCTTGGATATGGAAATATTGGTTATAATATTTTGTAGCTTTGTGGTCAGAGAAGATGGTGGTTGCCTTCACCTTTCTCCTCTAACACGTTCTCAAGAGAGATTAAAATAATAACACCCATCTCAGGTCTAACATAAATTATTTAAAACTTTCTGGTGATTTCCAGCACTAATGGAAGTCTGGCTTTATGGGAGAGGCCAAATTAGCCACGGAACATTCTGAATCCTTAATCATGAGTAACTCAGATTATCGACATCAAGTTTAGTGTCAGAAACACTCTGTAAACCATAGGAGTGGGGGGAAATATACACAAAAAATTAATAAACTTAGTTTTTTCTTTTATTGATTATCCATCCCAGTTTTGACAATTAAAAATCAGAAATGCAAAAGCAGGTATCAGTTTAACTCATATGAAGATAAGACTATGTCTCATATGCAACTCAGTTTTCTAAAGTTTTACTGAAGGTGTTGATAACCTCAAACAGTTACCAGTAAGCCTATAAGACTATTTCATTAACTTGGGAAACATATGCATAATATTTAAAAAAAAGAGCTAGAGGTTTTATTGATGGTTCATTCACTTCAGAAAAAGAGGAGGAGAGTGGGTTAGGGATGGAAAAGCCATGACCATGAGCTACTTGGTAAAATTCCTTGCAATCCTTGGCCCCCAAATTAAGAGGATTTGAATTTCTAAACATATATAATAAAATGTGTTTTCATATATCTAAAAATAGTTTAGTGCGGTGATTATTTCTGTTGTTTAAAAATATGACTTCATTAATTCTAATGGTATCAAAATTATATTTGCTGGCAAATATAGCATTTGAATTGCCTGGATTCAAAGGGAGAAAAGAGTTCTTAAATCTGTTCAAAGCATAATAGCTATCAAAATATTCACAGTATGCTTATGAATATTATGGCCTCAAGCTCATCTGTTTTGTGCAATTCCTAAGCCAGAATCTCAGCTAAATGTGTGAAATCATTTGACTGTATCTGAGTTTCATGCACTGATGCTTACATTGCTTTATAGTATAAAAAGGTTTTGAGAAATGAAAAGGATTAATAAAGCCACTTATGTTTCAATTAAATATACATATATATCTCCATGTTCTCTGCTTTAGAAACAAACAGCAAGCTCAAAATTTATATCTTATTCTGATGAACACATTTTATAACTGAATTAGCAATTTCCCAACCTCTAAATGCATATAGCTGTTATGTCCAAGATGTTTTATTTTTGGAGTTCCAAAGCAATATTTTGCATGATCCCTGGGAGGTTAAGTCAAGAGTAGCACAATAGAGTTTCATCTAGGCAGCAAACGGTCAGAGTAGTTACAATCAGAGCTAACAGCCCTCCTGAATTTAAAATGTTCCCAATCTGTTATTGTGGTTGTTGTCATTTTAAACTAGGGCTGAATTTTCATGTTCACACATTTATAAATGGGAATATTTCTTATGGATCAGGTTTTTAGATAGATGAGTGAGAAATAAAAAGAAGGATGATGAAAAATAGTTAAAAATCGAAGAAACAAATGAGTATCACTTTATCTTTTTCAAAATATGTGAACATACATATACACAAACACACACAAATACCCATACACACTCATACATACATATCTCACATATACATCGATTTATTTAATATATGATATTTTCAATATGGGGAAAAAACAAAAATAAAAAGAATGATTTATAGCAAATGCTCCTATTTTCTCTCTTGAATTCATCTTCTTACTGCTCTGTTCTTCCTTAACCCACTCATGTTTTCCTCTCCACCATGTAAATCTTTCAATTCATTTGAAGAAATTACTTTACAACCCCACATTTGCTGAACGTTCTCTCTACACCCCAGCAGTTCTTGTTCCCGTAAGGAATACCTCTTAAAGCATGACAGAAAGTCTCGTCATATTATGCATAATTTCATAGTCAGCCAGATTTTCAAATTGGAAGGGAAAATATGAGTTTTTTTCATATTATCCAAACTCACCCTTGCCAAGTGATACCACACTATAGTAAAAATTAATACCACTTATAAAAGCATCAGTTTTTTGAGGATGACCTGTGTCGAGCATGTCATTATCATCATTAACACTGACCCTTGATCCTTAGAAAAGTATTATTATTCACATTTTACAGACAAGGAAACTGAAACTTAGGAGGTTAATTACATGGTCCTGACCCTGATCCAAACTCTAACCCTGAGTAAAGAAGTCCATCATGGAGCTGAGATCTGAATTTTGTTGTATCTTATTCCACAACACTTACCATTCTCACTATTGCCTGCCTTACATTTTTGATGCATCAGCCACTAGATTTTAATTAAGCATCAGGTACATTTATGGTGAGAATAACAATATTACATTTATGAAAGTATAACAACATTTAAGAAATAAGATACAAATCCTAATATATAACATTTTGACTGCGTAAAATATAAAAAGCACATGTATGTCTGAATTGTCTGGGCTCACTGATATGAATTCTAACAATAACTCAAGTTTTTAAATTAGAGGCACTTCACACTTTTTCTGTCTCCTGGTTACCAGGTCATTTACACTTTCCCACAATCAAGGAATAAGAATTTAGTTGATTGATGAGACACTGGTAACTGAAGCTAAATGCTATCAGATTTGTTTTATGCCCAGTCAAAATAATGTGTCAGGATACATAAAATGTCATTTTCCCCAGCAGTCTACTTATTTTATTTGAGTTGGAGTCAGCAGAGTTTCCTTCATCTTTCCCACAATGTTTTATTACCAAGAAAAAAAAATCTCCAAGGACACTTAACATAGTAGATATAAAATTTTGAGATAAATTTGTCATCAGAGCAATGAGGCATTGAAAGGTTAGGGGACTGCAAATGTTGAATCAAAGCAGTACCAACTTCATGAAAGAGTGAAGCCTTGGTATCTAGGTTAAATACATTTTTTAATTCTAAAAATTATTCATTTGGATTTGTATGGAAGTTTGAGAAAATAGGCTAAATTTGTTTATTCCATAAATTCACATTTTTGCCTAAAATTTGTGGTCCTAACACCATGGGGAAAAAAGTTATTTTATTAAAACTCAACCACAATGAGTCTATGTAGCTTAACATTCATTTTCTGTACTTTTTAAATATTTTATCTCCATTATTAAAAGATTGCATCTGAGGCACTAATGCTTGAAGGAGAGCAGGGATTGTGAAGGAGAAAAGTAGATGTTATAAATATCTCTCTTCTCTGAAGTGAAAGTAAATAGAGGGTCCAATGCTTATTTTATTTTAGAGCAATAAGTTAAGGAAGTAATTGGGATTTTTTCCATATTAGTCTATTATTCTATATTTTTACATTTGGTCTTCACTTAATAGAACTTGCTACACATGAGATATCCTGCATACATTATCAATAGATTTATAACAACCCAATAAAGTAGGAATTAAAGTATTATTATTATTGCTGGAAATCAATCTATATCAAAGACCAGGTAATTTAATACAAGTCTCAGAATAGGAGAAAATGTTCACAAACAATACATCCAAGAAATGACTAATATCCAGGATCTACAAAGACCTCAAACAAATCAACAAGAAAAAAACAAATAACCGATTAAAAAGTGGAAAAAAGACTTGAACAAAATTTTTTTGAAAGAATATAGAGAAATGGCCAACAAACATATGAAAAATGCTCACCATCAGTAATCACCAGGGTAATGCAAATTAAAACCACAATGAGATACTACCTTACCTCTATCAGAAGGGCCATTATAAAAAAAATTTTAAAAAAAAGGAAAACAAAACACAAAACAATCGATGTTGGCATGGATGCAGTGAAAAGGGAATGCTTATACATTGTAAATTAGTACAACCTCTATGGGAAACACTACGGAGATTCCTCAAAGAAATAAACTAGACCTTTCATTTGATCTAGCAATCCAACCACTGAGTATCTACCCAAAAGCAAAGAAGTTATTACATCAAAAAGATATCAGCACAATGTTTATTTGCAGCACAGTTCATAATTGCAAAGATACGGAATCACCCTAAGTGCCCATCAACCAACTAGTGGATAAAGAAAATGTGGTATATATAACATGGAGTACTACTTGGCCATAAAAAGTAATGAAATAATATCTTTTGGAACAACTTGGGTGGAACTAGAGAACATTATCCTAAATGAAGTATCTCAGGAATGGAAAAACAAACACTATGTGATCTCACTTATAAGTGAGAGCTAAACAATGGGTATACATGGCCATATAGTTGTGTAAAGTACATTGGAAACTAAGAAGAGGGGAAGGTGAAAGAGGAGTGAGTGATAAAAACATACCTATTGGGTACAATGTGTACTACTTTGGTGACAGGCACACTAAGAGCCTTGACTTCAGCAGTATACAATTCATCCATGTAATACAAACACTTGTACTCTTTAAATATTTTAAAATAAAATAACTAAGTACATTTTCAAAAATAAATCTCAACAGTTTTTCTTGTAGAAGTAAAGAAATTGATTCTAAAATTTGTGTGGAAATGCAAAACTTAAAATACCCAAGACAACATTGAAAAACAACATGGTTGGAGAACTAGCACTACTTGATTTCATGCAATAGCAATCGAGACAGTGTGATTGCCATAAAGATAAACTAACATCTCAATGAAAAAGAGTAGATACATACATACACTGATACATATATAGTCAATTTTTTTCAGTAAAGGTATAAAGTCAATTCAGTAGAGGAAGAATAGTCTTTGAAACAAATGATACTGGCACAACTTTGATATCCATATAAAAAATGAATATCAATCTACCCCCCTTATCACATTTTAAAAGAACAAAGTAGATCATACACATACATATAAAATCTAAAACTAAAACTTCCTAAAAGAAAATACAGGAGAAAATCTATGTGACCTTGGGTTTAAAAAAGTTTTCTTTGATATGAGACCAAAGGTAGAATGTATAAAATACAAATTGATAAAGTTAGACTTCATTAAAATTAAAAATTTCTGATCTGCGCAAGACATTGATAAAAAAATCAGAAGACAAACTATAGGCTGCAAGAAAATATTTGCAAATTACATATCTGACTACAGGCTTATATTCAGAATATAAAATTCATTATTAAGAAAACAAATAACCCAATAAAAATGGGAAAAATGTGTTAATAGACACTTCACCAAAGAAGATATAAGGATGGCAAATAATCACACGAAAGATACTCAACATCACTATTCATTAGGTAAAGGCAAATGAAAATCATGACATAATAGTACACTAAAATTAAAAAATATTAACCATGTCACATGATGAGGACGTAGAACAACTAGAACTCTCATATAATGCCAGTGGAAACACATGGTGTAATCACTTTGGAAAACAGATTATAAAATAGTAATATTTAAAATAAATATATTGAAATATATCTTATTTTATATTATAATACCAAGTCTATTAGAATAAATATGCTAAATAAATTAAAGTAATAATTTCATAAAAGATATTTACCTATGACCCAGTCAAAAGGAAAGCAATATAAAGAAACCTAAAGGAATGCTTAGGAGTAACAGGTATATTAATTATTTTGATTGTGGTGAAAGTTTTATGTATGTATACATATAGGTCCAAATTTATCAAATTGGTTACTTTAAATAATACAGTTTATTGTGTGTCAATCATACCCTAATCAAAATGGTTAAAAAAGTTCACAGGCATAAAGGCTGTGCTTCCTGAAAGGAAGAAGAGGCTAAAAAATTGACAAAAACAGAGTGGTCATCATAAAACCAACAGGAAAAAAGTAACAGGTAAATTATGAGTGAGTTGATAAAGATAGGATTCTGGGTTGCTATTGGGAATACTCAGCAGATATAGCAACTCTGGACCTATTAACTTCAAACTGCTAATAGTGGAGAAAAAATAAATGATAAATGACTATTTACTTAAGGAACTGTTAGTTGGTTTTTATGTTATATACAACTGCATACAATACTGACTGATAAATATTTTAAGGTATAGTAGATGGACCTCAGCTTAGAAGTGAAAAGATAGAATTGATTTGCTTCAGAAATATGAGCTGATAAACAAAAACAGATGGGTAAAATTAATATAGCAGAACAGTACAAAGAAAAGACAAATGACACCAGAAAACAAAGAGGATTAATAGTTATATTCTGAAATATTTCGGTCTCCTGAAAATTCTACATGTTTGGGTTCAGCAGGTGATGAATGAATGGCACAGAGCTAGAACTGGAAAAGTTACAACCAGACAGGATACAGAAGAGTAGAGGATAGCCATCAGCACAAATTACACTCAGCTATCACCCAAAATCTTGTCATCATGGCAAAGTTCAAGGTTTTGGTGATTTAAGCAAATGTAAGAACACAAATCCGGTCATCAAGACAAAGTTCTGCGTAAGAGCTGACCTTAAGAACATTACCAATTCTTAGCAAAGATGGTTAAACCAGATTAAGGACATGAACAGAGTGCAGGAATTGGAAAAGGCCTAGTAAGAAATGAATGTCAGAAGACTGAGTCCAAATAAATGTTAGGAACTATAAGTGGCAATTAAGGCCAGAGCAAACTGTATCAAGGGAAACAATATAAGACAGTTGTACCAGGAAAACCTTGTTTTTATAGCAGAATGCATTCAAAATGTTTACTAACTTTGAATAACAGCTGAGATGATATATGTAGAAATAAAAGCAAATTACATAACTTAGATCCTGATAGCGTAGAATATGATAAAAGATAATTAGTTACATAATTTTTTCAGTTGCCTTTTTATAGGAATAGAAACTCAAGCCAATGCAATTATGTAATAGCTTTTTTTTAAAAAAGTTGTTAATATCCCTTTTCTTTACAACAGGATATAATTAATTAATTAATAATATATGATAAATAAAGCATCCACATTTGAAAAGAGAAAGTCAAACTATTCCTCTTTGCTGACAATATGATCTTATATCTAGAAAAACTTAAATATTCCACCAAAAAGTCTTAGAGTTGATAAATGAATTCAGTAAAATTACAGAATACCCAATCAATGTACAAAAATTAGTAATGTTTCTATACACCAGTAATAATCTAAAATTAATTTCACAAAATAATTTGAGGTTATTTTGCCTATTTTAAAAAATATGGTATAACTTAATCCATTGGAAATTAATCTGTGTCAAAGACAAAGTAATCTGGAGGGGAGGGGCAAAATGTGGACTAGAATCAACCCACACCACTCTCAAAGAAAGGATTGAAAGTTGTAGGTGGATGCCAACCTACAAATGGGCCTTCTTGGAAGGAGCATTGTAAAACACAGGAAAACTGATGGGGGTGCACTCCGAGTGAAGGAGAAGGTGATGAGGTAATTCATTTTGCAAGATTGTAAGGTACCCTGGGGCTCCCCACTCCCCACACAGGCACTGTGGCCCAAGCTGAGAGAGGGTCCTCAATGCAACCCAAATCTCTGGTCTGATCAGGGAGCTGCTTGGGGCCTGTGCCATTCTGAGTTCTCAGGTACAGGGTCCCAGATGTACACAGGACTCAGCTTTGCTGCAGCCACCTCCAGATCGTCCCTGCTAGGCCAGGGAAGTAGCAAGCAGAATAGATATTCTCCCATGCAGTGCCCTATGAGTAGGAGCTGAGCACCTCTCCCCCTCAATATGGGATTTGAGCAGAACAAACACCACAGATAACATAGATGCCACCTGAGAAGCCTTGTAGGGACTGCCTTCATGGGACCTGGGCAGGACGAGATCCCTGGCTCCCCAATGGCCCCAGTCTGGCAGCTCAAATTTTGTGAACCTCACACTGCTGCCCACCCAGCACAGCTCCACTTCCATGGTTCCTATGCTGCTGTCTGATCCCATGTCCCACAAACAGCTTACAAATCTTGCCCTGTCTCCAGGTGTGGCTCCATCCTGAGGATCCAGCACTGTCCTCCCACTCTGCTCTTGAGGCTTCAGCACTTCCTTTGGGCCCTGAGGCTCCCCCCATTCCACTGCTCCCCGCTCCCACTGGCTGCCTGGTGGGAACCATCCTGCAGTCCAATACTCTGCCAGGAACCTGCCAGCCTTGAGCCACCATTGCACCTGGACACTTGTTCAAGCAAACACAACAGCACAGACACCTATGACCACTGCCTAGATAGCCTCACCCAGCTGCCACTGTCACCTCCATGGGGAGACACAGGAAGAGCAATCACCTGTAATTCCAGCCTCCATGGAGGGGGTCTCAAATAGCCCCTAACACGGGATTCCAACAACAACCTAGGGAACAATTCATCACTCTGCACAAAGATCATCCAGCACCAGCTTCAACTGTGATAGTCAAAGGGGAATGGGACAAAACAGAACAGCTGCATTACAGGCTCTCAGTGCACATTTCCCTCACCTGCTGGATCTTCCAGAGTAGGACACAAAAGCATCATCTAGGGAAATCCTCTTCTTCTCACTAAGTAGGAGAGTTCTCAGCAAAAGAGAACAGGTGCCCTGCAAACCTATCAGCCCTGAGCCGAGAGAAGAGGATTCAGATGAGAAGAAACCAGCAAAAGAACTCTGGCAACTTGAAACAAGCAAACAAACAAAAAAGAACAGTTTGACACCACCAAGAGATCACAGTAGATCTACAGCAATGGGCCACAACCAAAACAAGTTGTTGAAATGCCAGGAATGAAATTCAGAATATGGACGGCAAATAAGATGAATTGAAGAGAAAGATGAAAAGCAACAGAAAGAAGACAAAACATTTCTCAGGACATTAATGAAAAAAATGAAAAAGTCACTAAAGAGCTAGACAACATAATAAAGATAATAAAATAACTTAAGGAAATAAAAGAATCATTTAAGGAATTTCAAAATACAGCAGAAAGTTTCAACAACAAGCTAAGAAAGCTTAAGAAAGAATCACAGAGCTTGAAGTCATGGTGCATGAATTAACCCAGTTAGTCAAAGATGCAGACAAGAATAAAGAATGAACAATCACTCAGAAATATGGGACTATGTGAAGCAAACACATATACTAACTATAGGTATCCTTCAGAGAAGAAAAAAAAGCAAGAAGCACAGACAATCTATTCAAGAGAATTATTGAGGAAAATGTCCATGATATTGATTCAGATATACAGACACAAGATGGTCACCGAACACTGGGAAGATTCATAGCAAATAGGACATCTCCAAGACACATAATAATTAACTTAACCAAAGTCAAAAAAGGAGAAAATTCTACAAGCAGCAAAAGAAAAGGAAAACTAACCTACAAAGGAAATCCCATCAGGCTAATAGCATATTTCTCAATGGAGACCTTAAAAGCCAGAAGGGATTGGGGCTCCATTTTCAATCTTCTTAAACAAAACAACTGTCAACCAAGAATTTTGTACACTGCAACAGTAAGTTTCATATATGATGAAGAAATAATAATAACTTTTCCAGACAAGCAAATGCTGAGGGAATTTGTTACTGCTAGACTTGCCCTACAGGAAATATTCAGAACTGCATTATACATGGAACAGCACACTAGATACCCACCAGTGTAAAAACATCCAAAAGTTAAAGCTCACAGCACTTCTTAATATAATACAATAGCACTGGAGGAAAACAAAACAATAAGGTATCCCTTAATATGATAACAGAACAGCATCCAACGTATCAAAACTAACTCAATGTGAACAGTATGAATGCCCCACCTTAAAAGACATAGATGGGATGAATGAATGAAAAAACACAACCCAATCACTGTCTCTGGAAAACACATCTAACCCACAAAGACTCACACAGAATCAAGGTGAAAGGATGGAAAAAATATTCCATGTAATGAAGACCAAAAGAGAGCAGGTATAGCCATTTTCATATCAAATAACAGAGACTTTAAGTCAACAGTAGTAAAAAATGACAAAGATGGTCATTATATAATCATAAAGGGAGCAAACGAACAGGACACATAAGAATAAGAATAGATAGATAACATAGGAGCTCCCAGATTCATAAAGCAAATTAAACTAGATCTAATCAAAAAGATAAACATTAGCATATAATTGTTGGAGAATTCAACACCCTTCAGACAGAGCTGGACAGATTATCAAAGCATAAAATCAATAAAGAAACACTGCACTTAAACAGGACTCTAGAACAAATGGACCTAACAGGCATTTATGGAACATTTTGTACTAAAACTACTGAATACACATTCTTCTCATCAGCACATGGGACATTCTCCAAGATTGATCATATCATAGGCCACAATACATGTCTCAGTAAATTCAATTTAATCAAAATCATACCACATATCTTTTCAGACCACAGTGAAAATCAAAATATTCCTCAAACTGAATGACGAAGGGGATACAAGCTATCAAAATCTATGGGATACAGTAAAAGCAGTCCTAAGAATAAAATTCATAACCATAAATGCATACATCAAAAAGACAGAAAGATTATAAATTAACAATCTAATATCACATCTCAAGAAACTAGAAAAGGAAGGACAAAACAAACTCAAAGCCAGCAAAAGAAAAGAAATAACAAAGGTCAGAGCAGAACTAAACTAAATGGAAACAAATAAAACAATATAAATGATCAACAAAACAAAAAGCTTGTTCTTTGAAAAGATAAGTATCAATAGACCTCTATATAGATTAACCAGAAATAGAAGACAAATGACTCAAATAAGCTCAATCAGAAATGAAAAAGGAGATATTACAATTGATACCACAGAAATACAAATATCATTCATGAATACTATGAAAATCTCTATACACATAAACTAGAAAATGTAGAGGAAATGGTTAAATTCCTGAAAAGACACAACCCTCAAGACTCAATCAGGAAGAAATAGAGATCCTGAACAGACCAATAATGAACAGGAAGATTGAAGCAGTAATAAAAAATCTTCAAATAAAAAATGTCCCAGACCACATGAATTCAAGGCCAATTTCTACCAGACCTACAAAAAAGAGTTGATACTCATATGCAGAAATTATTCCATAACATCAAGAAGGAATAAATCTTCCCTAAGTTATTCTATGAAGCCAGTATCACCTTGACACCAAAGCTAAGAAAGGACACAACAAAAAAAGAAAATTATAGACCAATATTCCCAATGAATATAGATGTAGAAATCCTCAATAAAATACTAGCAAACCCAATTCAACAGCACATCAACACTATAATTCACCACAATCAGTGGGTTTTATCCCAGGGATACAAGCATGTTTCTGTATGTGAAACTCAATAAATGTGACTCGTCACATAAACAGAAGCAAATCAAAGACCATATGATCATCTCAATAGATGTAGAAAAAAAATTCAGCAAAATCCAGCACCCTTTCATGATAAAAACCCTCAACAAACTAGGCATACAAGTAACGTACCTCAAAATTATAAAAGTCATATATGACAAAAACACAGCTAACATCATATTGAGTGGGGAAAGGTTTAAAGCATTCCTCCTAAAAACTGGAACAAGACAAATGTTCCCACTATCTTTCCTTCTATTTGACATAGTACTGGAAGTCCTATCCAGAGCAATTAGGCAAGAGAAAGGAATGAAGTGTATCCAAGTCAGGAAAGAGGAGGTCAAAATATCACTTTTTGCTTATGATATGATCTTATACCTAGAAAATCCCAAACACTCAACCAAAGCTCATAGAAGTGATAAATTCAGTGAAATCCCAGGTTATAAAAATCAAGGTATACAAATCAGTAGCATTTTTATATACATATAACAGTCAAGCTGAGAGTCAAATCGAAGACTCAATACCATTCACAATAGCTGCAAAAAAAATACATAGCAATATACTTATTGAAGGAGGTAAAATATCTCTACATGAAGAACTACAAAACACTGAGGGAAGAAATCGCAAAGGACATGAATAGAAACTTTTCAAAAGAAGATAGACTAATGGCCAAAAAACATATGAAAAACTGATAAATATCTCTAATCATCAGGGAAATGCAAATCAAAACTGCAATGAGATATCACTTATCTCCAGAGAGAATGGCCTTTATCAAAAAGTTCCAAAACAATAAATGTTGGCATGGATGCAGAGAGATAGGAACACTCATACACTGCTGGTGGGACTGCAAACTAGTACAACCTCTGTGGAAAGTAACATGAAGATACCTCAAAGAGCTACAAGTAGAACTACCATTTGATCCAGCAATCTCAAAACTGGGCATCTACCCAAAAGAACAAAGACATTCTATAAAAAAGACATCTGCACTAGATGTTTATACTACTAGAACATTTATAGCAGCACAATTCACAAATGCAAAGATGTGGAATCAACCCAAGTGTCTATCAACACAAGAGTAGATTGATAAAATGTGGTATATCTATACCATGGAGTTCTATTTAGCCACAAAAACTAATGGTGATCTAGCACCTCTTTTATTATCCTGGATAGAGCTGGAGCCCATTCTACTAAGTGAAGTATCACAAGAATGGAAAAACAAGCACCACATGTACTCACCATCAAATTGGTATTAACTGACTTAACTGACCAACACTTAAGTGCATATATAGTAGTAACATTCATTGGGTGTTGGACAGGTGGGAGGGGGAGGAGGGATGGATATATTCACACCTAATAGGTGCAGTGTGCACTGTCTGGAGGATGGACATGTTTGAAGCTCTGACTCAGGTGGGGCAAAGGCAATATATGTTACCTAAACATTTGTACCCTGGAAATATGCTGAAATAAAAAAAATTAAAAATTAAAAAGAAAAAGAAATCGCTGACAACACAAATGGAAAAGCATATCATGCTCATGGCTTGGTAGAACCAACATTGTTAAAATGTTCATACTGCACAAAGTGATAAACAGATTCAATGCAATCCCCATCAGAATACCAATATCATATTTCACAGATCTAAAAATATAATTCTATGCTACATTTGGACCCAAAAAAGAGCCTGAACAATCTTAAGCAAAAAGAATACATCTGGAAGCTACACATTAGCAAACTTCAAATTATACTACAAGGCTATAGTAACCAAAATTGCATGGTACTGGTATAAAAGTAGGGACATGGACCAACAGAACAGAATAGAGAACCCAGATAAAAAACAATCTGCCAACCACCAACTTATCTTCAACAAAGCAGACAACAACATACACTGGGGGAAAGGGAGTCCTATTCAATAAATAGTGCTGAGAAGACTGGATAGTGACATGAAGAAGAATGAAACAGGACCCCTATCTCTCACCACTGATAAAAATTAATTCAAGATGGTTAGAAGACTTAAATGTAAGGCATGAAACCATAAAAATTCTAGGAGGAAATGTAGAAAGAACTCTTTTAGACATTAGCCTAGGTAAAGAATTTGCAACTAAGACCCCAAAGGCAAATCCAGCAACAACAAAAATAAATAAATGGGACTTGATTAAATTAAAAAGCTTCTGTACAGCAAAGGAAATAATTAACAGAGCAAATAGGCAACCTACAGAATGGAAGAAAATATTTACAAACTATACATCCAATAAATTGTTAATATCCAGAATCTACACACAATTCAAACAAATGAACAAGAAACAAACAAATAACCCTATTTTAAAAGTGGGCAAAAAACACATGAACAGAAGTTTTTCAGAAGAAGATATACAAATAGCCAACAAACATATGAAGAAGTGTTCAGCATCACTAATCATCAGGGAAATGCAAACTGAAACCACAATGAGATATTGCCTTACCCTTGTCAGAATGGTTATTATTATAAAGTCAAAAAGCAATATATACCGGCTAGATGCAGAAAGAAAGGAATGCTTTTACACTCTTTGTGGGACTGCAAGTTAGTACAGCCTCTAAGGAAAACATTATAGAGATTTTTCAAATAAATAAATGTAGACTTACCATTCAACCCAGCAATTCTCCTACTGAGTATCCACTCAAAGGAAAATAATTCATTTTATCAAAAAAGACACCTGCACCCAAATGTTTATCGCAGCACAATTCACAATTGCAAAGATGCAGAATCAACCTAAATGTCCATCAATTTATGAGTGGATTATGAAAATGTGGTGTATATATACGGTGAAATACGACACAACCATAAAAAGGAATAGAATAATGTCTTTTGTAACAACTTTGATGGAACTGGAGACTATTTTCCTAAGTGAAGTATCTCAAGAATGGAAAAACAAACACTACCTATACTCTCTAATTATTTGGAACTAATCAAGGGGCACACATGGGCACAAAGAGATATGAAGGTCGTTGGAAATCAGAAGGGGTTGGAGGAAGAGGGGAGAGTTAAAAACCTACCTATCCAATACAATGAACACTATTTGGATGATGGGTACAGCAAAAGCCTCAACTTAAGCATTATGAAAGGTTTACATGTAACAAAAACAGTTGTACCCCCTTAATAGTTTGAAATTTAAAAAAGGACAAAGTAAAATAACACAAGTATACACATTACAATCATAATTTTAAATATCTTGACACATAGAGGAAGTCATCTTATCCAATGGGATCAATAATAATTTATTGGTTAATAAAAAAGTCCTTTCACGGAGAGAATCATAAAATAAAATTTGCTTTATTGTCAAGTTTTTCTCAATCAATAAATGACTTCAGTGCTTCTGTAATATCTTTGCAACAATTTTGATGGAACTGGAGACCATTCTTCTAAGTGAAGTGTCTCGAGAATGGAAAAAGAAACACCACATATACTCACTATTAAATTGGAACTAACCCGTGAGCACCCATACGCACAGAGGAGACTAAAATCCAGTGGAAATCAAGCAGGGGGAATAGGGCAGGAAAGGGAGGGGCAAAAACCTATCTAACGGGTACTATAAACACTATGTGGGTGATGGGCACACCTTTAGCCAGGACTCATTCATTACAAAAGTGATCCAACTAACCAAAAACATTTGTACTCCCTTAATATTTTGAAATTTAAAAAATTTTTGAGTTTCAGGTTGATAAATGGATATCACTCCTCTATGGCTGAATACCACGATGTTTGTCTCCAAAATTTCAAACCAGTTAATAAATGCTGTGCTAATAATCTTTTGACATAGGGCCAACATCTTATCTTTGAACATGAATCTGCTTACTGAAGTAACCTGTTGTCTTTCCTAAATTATCCATACCCATAATGAGCTATCTTCCATTGATTTCAAATTTTGCATTCTTTAAAGTGGAATGAAGACCTAACCTAAAACCACTTGAGAAGCAATCTAACTGCAGTCTTTTTTTAGAGTTTAATGATTTTTCCACCCACACTTAATTTAATAGCATTTTAAAAGCAGCTCATCCTCAAGTTTTTCCAAACTATTCAACAAAGTTTTAAACGAAATAATTTTCTATTTTATTTTTTTACTTTTCATAGGTTTGCATAACATTTGTTTAAATTATATAATTGAAAAATAGTGCAACTATTTTTCCCCAAATGGATTTGGGGAAAAAACGCAATTAATCTTAAGCCAGTGAACATTGTGTATGTCTTTGTGCCATACGGTGATATCAAACAATCTTCTTGGCTTTGGGGAATTTCCCACATTAGGAGTTAAGCTTTTCTGAAGTAGAAGCTAGAAATGTTCTTGGTCAACCTCCTTTGCAGTTTAGATGTGGGCACATTAGGAAGGAGGTAAATGACCTAGATTCTCTTTCTGTCACGAAGCAGTAGCTTACAGGAATTGATTTTCTAGTGGGAACCGTGGCAAAGGTTTCCAGCATCAAAGCAGTTGCAACAGAGGTTCTGATATTAGGTTGCCAGTTTTTAACATTGTCTTTCAGTAGTTCCAGGATACCTTACTACATAGACTCCAAGCAATGCCACTTTTAGACCCTAGCAACTGGTGCATTGTTTTGCCCATGCCCCTACCCATGAACCAAGGATCCCTAGCACAAGAGGGAAGTACCAACCTGAAGCATGTGATTCGAGAACATATTTTGGCAACTCAACATCCCATTTCTTGGGTAACTAGACTTTTGTGTTGGATCTATTCAAGTTTCTTTCTGGGGCAGTCCTTCCAAAAGCAGATTATACCACAGCTAAGCGTATCTCCAGGACATAGAGGCTTATGGCATGGACAATGTTCATGAGACCCTTCCTGGGTATGATAGAGTCAACTGTGAGAAGAGAGTGGAAGTCATGCTTAGAGTGCTGCTTCTGCTCCATTGCTTCCACCTCCCAAACGTTAGGGAAATTCTACTTCAAAGCCTGCTGTTCTAGCTTTCCCTGAGGTGCTGTGAGCTATCTCTTACATTATTTTATTTTGTCTATATGTACACATATATATTTTTTCTTGAGTATGTGAAGCACGGGTGGCAGATTGGCACGGTCCTCATAATCTATCTGGATCCCTGCCAGACAACCTTTCTCCTTAGGTATGCCTGTCTTGCTCTTCCCAGACAAGAGATTATTAAATGGACTGAGCTTGCTTTATTTTTTTTTAAAAATTAGTTATTATGAACACATAATAGTTATATATCTTTGTAAGGAACATGTGATGTTTTGATACAGGCATACAGTTCTAATTAATCAAATCAGGGTAATGGGGGTATCCATCCTTGGGCATTTATCATTTCCTTGTTTTTGAAACATTCCAATTCCACTCTTTTAGTTATTTTAAAATATACCCTAACTTATTGTTGATTATAGTCTCTTTGTTATGCTACCAAGTATTATTCATTCTAATTATCTAACTATATTTTTGTACCCATTAACCATCCCATTTTATCCCTTCTTCCCCATACTCTTCCCAATCTCTGGTAACCATCATTCTATTTTCTCTGTCCATGAGATCAATTGTTTTGAATATTTAATGCAAACATATGTATGAGAACATGTGAGATTTGTCTTTCTGTGCTTGGGTTATTTCCCTTAACATAATGTTTTCCAGTTTCATTCATGTTGTTGCAAATGATAGGATTTCATTCTTTTTATGGCTATATAATATTCCATTGTGTATATGTACTACAATTTCTTTATCCATTTATGTGTTGATGGACACTTAGTTTGATTTCAAATCTTGGCTATTGTGAATAGTGCTGCAATAAACATGGGAGTACAGATATCTTTTTGATATACTAAATCTCCCTCCTTTGGATATATACTGAGCACTGGGATTGCTGGGTCATATGGTAGTTCTATTTTTAGTTTTTTGAGGAACTTCCATACTGTTCTTCATAGTAGATGCACCAATTTACATTCCCACCAAAATCCTTTTCCTTTTTTGTAATTGGAGTATTTGATTTCTTCCTATTGAGTTTTTGGAGCTCTTTATGTATTCAAATTATTAATCCTTTGTCAGATGGGTAGTTTGTAAATATTTTCTTCCATTCTACAGGTTGCTTCTTATTTTAGATAAATAATTTTTCTGCTTAAACTAGCTGCTTTATTATGGGAAACTAACATTCCTAACTGATGCAGCAGATCAGTCTACAGGTTTACTGGTGGGCAAGCTCTTTGTTGAGAATATTCAATGTGTCTGACATCAGTCTGTTTGTTTTTAAGAGGAATAGAGAGACTAAATGAACTAGTGAATGAGATATGTGATGGTTGGTTAAGAGAATTTCTACTCTATTACTGGTGATCATGTCTGAGGATTAGTTATTTTACTTCATGTCCAGGGGTGCGCTGGAAAGCAAGATGGAGATGCTCTGGTACTTTTATAGGTGTATTTGTGGCCTAAGAAGAGAAATTGTCAGATTAAAATATTAAATGGTAATATTCTCTGTCATTCTGTCTAGTAGGATCCAAAATAACTATAAATCACATGGTAAAAACCAGTATCCTGGAGTTCTCTTCTGAAAGATTGATTCATTATAAAAGTTAAGGAGTTCACATGTTTGGATAATAACAAGTATAAGATAAATATTCATAATAGAAATACAGTAACAATGTATAAGATAAATATTCATAATAGAAACATAGTAGCTATTGCACTGAATGTTGTCAACATATAATGAATAAATACTACTCTTTAGATTTTTTGAAAGGTCAAATCAATAGCAAGGAAAAAGAGCCTTTAAATGTTATTTTAAGACACACTGAAATTTTCTAATCATGGCTCGTGGAAGATCTTTCTTCCTTTTGCTTCATAAGCAATCAAATGAATTTTTCTCTCATTTCTTTTTTTTCTTTTGTTTTTTGTGAAAGTGGTTTGTCTTGGTTATAGTATAAGAATTCTCAATAATTAGATTAATAAGAATCTATTTTGATTAAGACCATTTCAATTAAAAATTACATATAGCAAATAATGAATTACTTATATTTGATGAATTTGTTTTATAATTTTTCTGATGAAATTTATGAATTTTGATTTTATTAAACATTTCTCTATTATAGACACTGTTACTAAATTATATCTAAGTACTGAAAAAAGAAGTGAATTAGAATTCATCATTAGTCAAACTTAACCCCAAAGCCTTTTAGCAAAAACGTTTTTATTAGACATATCTAAAATTGGCAACAAGTTAAAATATTGGACACTTTCAAAGACATTAGCATCTATAGAAAAAATGCTTTGAGGTTAATTTCCATATTAATAAAGCTAGAAATAGCATGTTATGAACAGGAAATTCATTTACTGTGGTGAATCTCCAATAGATCCATACTGCCTCAACCTCCAGTAATGCACTTTAGTAGCAGTAACAATTTAATGGCTATTAAAAGACAATCTATGCAGAACATAGATTTCTTTCCATTGGAATTTGTATACAGGCCTATAAATTAGTTTCCTAAAGTAGATGCCATTTTCTAACTCAGGCATGTAACCATAACTATTTTTTTATTTCTAAACTATTTCCAAATTGAACATAGATAAGTCTAAAATTTTCTGTTCGTTTTTTAGAAAGTCATGGAGATGGCAAAATATTCAAGTATTTAGCATTGTATATGTTAATATTTTCCTCAATGGAAAATAGTGACCTCCTAACAAAGCATTACTGTTCACTTTCTTGTATTGATTAGCTCTCGATGTTCACCAATTTTGCCACAATCATTAATTATCTATGTTAACATACATTCAATGCAAATAAAAATAATGCTATTATTTTCAGTTAACATAAACTCAGTTCATAACGTTGCATTTTAAATAATGAAAACAATACATGTGCTACCTCCCAGTGGTTATTGATAGGAACTGCTTTATTAATTGCAAAGTAGATGTTGAAGCTGGTAATTTTTATTTTATACTCTTCAAAATAGTTATTGAAAAGTAAGCATTTTAGAAACTCTTATGGTGAATTGTAGTTGAGATAATAAACTTTGAGATAATGGGCTAGAAATAATTGTTGAAGTAAAGTGACATTTTTATCTCTAATAACAGAGTAATTTTCTAAATGCATTTTAATAAATGTTTTTATCTTTACCGTAGCATTAAGGTTTTATTAATAATTAACTGATTAAATCTTTGTTTCCAGTACACAAATACAAATAAAATTTTTATAACATTAAATACTTTTGACATATATTATGGCAGGAAAAAGAAGATGGGAAACAAAAGACAAAAGAAAAAAGCTGAGAAATTTGCAAGAAGTGGCAAAAATGGACAGACACTGAAAAAATTCTGTGATGTTTTATTGGAAGAACAAAATATATTCTCCCTTTTTGAGGACCTTTATCTGTCTTTATAGATTATGCAATCAATTCTTAGAAAAGGTGCTTTTTTCCCCCCCATAGCATTATTAAAATATCAACTGCTATGAATAAATCTTAATACATAACATTATTCTCAGAGCCTGAAATCCTGACAAGATCCATAACTGTGTATAAAGAAAGAAGTAGTTTGAAATAAGCACACATACAACCCCCCCCCCACACACACACACAGACACACATACTCATACAAACAATTAACCAGACCATGAAGCAAAGGACTAAGTCCACAACAAAATATTCACCTTTGGGAATATAGGCATTCTTGTTGAGTACAAACCCAGGGGGCAAACATGACCCTCCCTACAAAGTAAGGGAGCTACATAAGCTCTTGAGGGAATTAGAATTCTCCAGTTCCATGTGGGCAAACATCACAAAACAGTGAGAACCCTTTTTCAAACTGAGTTCCAACTGGAAAATATGCCAAGATTATTTAGATACACCTGCAGCCCAAATTCCCCTGTTGGGCTGTGCTAGCTTTGCCCCAAATCCTCTCCATTATATCGGACCAGATCTTTTCATGCCGCTCCACTTTTGTTTGAACCCTTCTGATTTGAGCTACCAGAACATCAGTCACCTGTTTTGATCCATAGGATAGTATTAATAATTTCTCAATCCTTTCAAAAAGCTTAGCTTAAACTCTTTCAATTCTGTCCTCTACTAACTTTTAAACTAATTGCTTGCTCTGACCCATTTCTGTCACATTTTGACCCTTATCTAAATAGTGTTTCTCAAATTTTCTCACACAAAAGAGTCACCTGGGATGCTTATTTTATAATGTAATTTCCTGGTTGCTACCTACCCCTTCACCTTTTGGAGATTCACAGAGGAATTAGTTCTGAGGAGGGGCCCAGAATTCTAGATTTTATTAAGAATTCAACATGGTTTTTGAAACAAAGGTTGATAAATATTTGCCCATCTATGCCTTATCTAGATCCTACCATATTCCAGCACCATAGCGATCCAGTAGCTGTTTGTTTCTATAGCATTATAATATTAACCTGTTTCATCCCCACTCCCAAACAAATCAAACAACTGACACTGACATATGGAGGCAGAAAATTGGATTCAATCCTGTAAAATTAGAGTGTCTTTGACCATTCAGGATTTTCTACATATATGTCTGTACTTCTGAGACTTAACACATAACATATCAATTGCTCAATTCTTTATTGTTTTTAATCTACAGATTAAGAACCTCTTATTTTTTTTAGGTTAGTTAAGTTCTCAGGCTCTTGAATGCCTTAAGAACATTCTTATTCATAGGAAAAAAAATTCTTATTCAAATAGCAGTCTTTAGCTCTGTAAGAAATTCTATTTACATATTCAAATTAAATAATAAATTTAAATTACTCTGATACCAAAACCAGACAAAGTCACCAGAGAAAAAGAAAACTACTGACTAAAATCCCCCATGAACATAGAGGCAAAAATTCTGAAGCAAAAGATTTGTATATTACAAAACAAAAAGACCTCTGAGAAAACTTAAAGAAATATTCAGTAAATAAGGAGATGATGAAAAGCTCAATATTGTTAAGATGTCAATTTTCCCCTGTAAAAACTTAAGGTTTTTTTTTGTTTTGTTTTGTTTTATTTTCTCCTTTGGAAGAAATTGACAAGCTAATTTTTTTTTTTTTTTTTTTTTTTTTTTTTTTTTTTTTTTTTTTTTTTTTTGAGGCAGAGTCTCACTCTGTTGCCCAGGCTAGAGTGTCATGGTATCAGCCTAGCTTACAACAACCTCAAACTCCTGGGCTCGAGCAATTCTTCTGTCTCAGCCTCACAAGTAGCAGGGACTACAGGCATGTGCCACCATGCCTGGATAATTGTTTCAATGTATTTTCAGTTGTCCAATTAATTTATTTCTATTTTTTTAGTAGAGATGGGGTCTCACTCTTGCTCAGGCTGGTTCTGAACTCCTGATGTTGAGCCATCTACCCTCCTTGGCTTCCCAGAGTGCTAGGATTAAAGGTGTGAGCCATGGTGCCCGGCCAACAAGCTAATTCTAAAATGTAGATACAAAACCAAAGAGAAGAATAAACCTGAAGGACTTAGTCTACTTGTAGTCAAGACAGTGTGTTATTGACATGAAGATATATGTGTCAGTGGAGCAAAACAGAGTGTTCAAAAACAGAAGCAAACATGCACAGACAACAAAGGTGCCAAGATAATTCAATAGAAAACCATAATCTTTTTAAAAAATGGTCATGGAACCATTAGCTATTCATGTATACAAAAAGTTAATATTAACCCTTACTTTATATATAATAAATAATAGTTAACTCAAAATAGGACATACGTGTAAGAACTAAAATTTTAAAACTCCATACAAAAGCACATGACAACATCTTTATTGTATTGGGTTAGGAAAACCTTTCATTAATAAGCCAAAAAAGTCCTAAATCTTAAAACAAAAATGATAAAATGGATTTCTGAGTATTAAAAAATTATGTCTTTGTTTACTATCAAATCAGTCATTTCATTTAAAAGTATCTTTATAATATTGATTTTTGGAAGAAAGATAACTTCCTACCTACTCAAAGAAGACAATGAGAATATATATATTTTAATATATATTTATAAATATAATATAAATTTTTATATATAATTTATATAATTATATATATATGTCATGGTATGTCTTCTATGGGTCATTGAATTTGAGAAAGTGAGAATAAAATAGTAAATGTCCTGAAATTCTACAACAATGTAACTGGGAAAAATTATTAATGAGCATAAAGTTACAGTTAAACAAGATAAAGATTCAAACATTCACAAAAGGAAGGGCATAGGACAGAGAAGGCAATTCTAGTGGGAAGGGAGGATGTAAGTGGTTGGGCTTTTTAAGCAGTTATTTCAAAGATTTGTATTAATACCACTGTGCTGAGTATTAAACTTCAAATTTAGAACACTTTAGCATAAATTGGTATGTGAAATAACAGCTTCAAGTATTTCAATGAAAATACATATGCTTTTATATACACAAAAACAAGTGTAAATAAAATTCATTTGTTAATAAAATACTGCTGTGCTTCATTTCTCATCATCTTCTGTCTAGGTCTCTATCTCTGAAATGTCTGTGAAAGGAGAAATGGGGTGAAAGGTGAGGACTTAAATCAAAACTGTTGAGTCTTATTTGGTAAGAAGTAAAACACACAGAAGTTGCAAATAACCTTTCACTTTTGGTTCAAATGATTGTCTAAAAATTGGTGTGACTCCTTAATGGGAAATGTAAGCGCAATGACACTTTTGAGGATGGCATTGTGGATGGTTATTGCTAATAAGTTTAGTTTGGGCCATGTCAAGTTTGAGTAATCTCTGTGTGGTTGTTCCATTCTAAGTAATATATTGAATATTAATATTCTGTTAAATTTCTTGCATTGTGATTGACCAAGAACTGCAAAATAAATGGAGAGAAGGCAGTCCAGAAAACAGTATGTGAAGAAAGAAAAGTTCCATTAGGCTTTATACTGTTTAAAAAAATTAATTGAGTGGCTACTAGGCTGTGATGGCCTCAGCCCCTTAGGTTTCTACATAAACAAATCAAAATCCCACTCATTGTAAACAGTACAACAAAACTTAAGCTTAACAAACCCGAAACTGCCAACTAACTGCTAATTAGAGACTTTCTATTTTCATCAACCAAATACAGGTTTTTGTTGTTGTTTTTTTTCCACAAATACTTTATAAATGTTTTCCCCTTGTGTCCCTGCAATGAATCCCTGAACCTCTTGGGGTCTAGTATTGTCTGACTCATAAATCACTGTCTGTTCAAATAAACTTTTTAAAATTTTAATGTGCCTAAGTTTTTCTTTTAAATGCCTAGTAACTTAAATCAACATTGTGGAGAAGAACAAGTTTTTAAAAATTAATTGTCCTTTACAATTTTTCTGAGGACCAAAAGATTAAAGAAGGACAGACATAGTCATTGATTCCTTCTTTTATGGACAAAGTACATATAAGTGAAAAACAATTGTGCAAAAACCTTTATATTTGGAATTTTCTGTTGTTCTTTGAATTTTAGAAAATTTCTCTATGGTTATCTCCAGTATTAACTTGAGTCATATATTCTATTGAGTGTCATTAAAACAGGCTGTATTTTCTTTATGACTATCAAAAAATTAAAATAAAATTTGATAAAATCCATAGCTCTTTCTTCTCTATCAGATTAAAAAATCGGAAATACATGTTTTAGCTGCTAATACAAAATGATGATTTAAAACCAAAGGAAACATTATTGGATGCTTCTTGAAGGAAAAAGAAAATGACAGTTGTTTCTTCTTGTGTATTTAGAATAAAGAATATTTAGAGGGAAAAAAACATGGATGAGAAAGAAATTTATTTCTACACTGACACAGAAAAAAAATTTCTTTCCAAAAATAAGTCAAGATATCATGTTGTTTATTTTACTTTATTTTAATATTTGTATTGTGAGCCTTTCTTTTTATTAAAGTTAATACTCATCAGATTTCTAGAGGAAAAGTGCCAAGTACTGAGAATTATAATAATGATGAATGGAATTTATTTTGACCTAGACTAAAATGTTACTGGGATTAACCAAAAACCGATTAACTTAATGAGAAAGATTAAAAATACCATCTTAACTGAAATTATTAATGTAACTCATGGCAATACATTTCTTTTCTCAGAAATACAAAATTACATCCACGCCAACATTTATTGTTTGGAGACTTTTTGATAAAGGCCATTCTTAC
>VBSM01002608.1:1987378-2068559 GCA_008086735.1 Cheirogaleus medius
TAACCGTAATATTTGTACCCCCATAATATGCTGAAATAAAAAAAAAAAGAAATACAAAATTACGAAATCTATTACTGATACATTTCCTTTGTGTTTGGTTCATATTTCATTTATTGAAAGCTGCAATCCAAGATTGGCAACTATTAGTTTTTATATATAGAATATGAAGCACATTATTTAGAATTATAAAACAATAAAGTATGAAGCAATTTTGAAGCTCTAATTCATATCCTTGTTTCATCTATAGAAAAACTGAAGACTATGTGATATTCCTTTTAGAGGACAGTGAATATGAATAAGAAAAAGTTATTTCTCATGAAAAATTGGTATACTTCCTTCTCTTAGCTAAGCAAAGAGATTCAATATGCTTTCTCCTGCATGAAAATCAGGAAAATAAAGTTAGTTTTATAATTTCTTTAATCTAACATTTTAAGGATATGTTTGTGTATATCTTTGTGTGTGTGTATACATTATGTATAATTATAAAATTGTTTTAATCAATTTTTAGTTATGGATTTTTTTCAATGACTCTGTTAGGTGTTTTAAATACAAAAATAACCCCCTAATGCCGTGGTACTCATGATCCATTGGAAGAGGCAAATAATTGGATTAGAAATGTGCTCATTAATCCTCCTTATTTCATCTTATTAATTAAATAATTAGCACACTAGTGGCAAAAATAAGAAGTGATTAACCATACTTAGGAAGATCAGAAATGGCTTTGAAGAGGAAACTTATATAATCTGAATTTTGAGATTCACAAAATAAATGAGAAATATAACATTTAATGAGAAAATTACTTAGTGAGGAAATAGTGCATAAAGGAAACATGGAGTTGTGAAACATCAGAATAAATTGGGGAAATAATTAGTAGTTTTGTATGCCTGGAGCTGGAAAGAGATGAGCTTGCAGTATTAAGCAGGAGCCTTTTTTTGTTGAGGACATAGAACTTTGAACATTACTAGAAGTTAATAAAAAATAAAACCTCATTGAAGTGGTTTAAGGAGAGAAATAAACTGGTCCTAGTTGCAAATTAGAGAACTAAATCTAAAATAAATATGGAGGATAAACTGCAAAGATGAAGAATAAAGAAAGGACTTATAAGTTAGGAGGCTGATGCCATAATGCAGACAACATTACTTGTCCTTTATGCTCTCCTTTATGATGTGTTTTTGTATTTTACTTTGCCACAGATCTTGCATGCTATGATTTCATTTGTTAATGCCATTCAAAATACTTTTTGAGTAAATTTTTACACATATATTAATATATAAATATAAATATACATATACATATATGCACAAAAAATTAATATTAGGCATGAACATACATTATAAGACATATTTAGGTATCCTCACTCATAGAGATATTATTTTTATTCTAATTATAAAAGGGCTCAAAACACATTATCTGTGAAAAAAAATCTCTGTCTAGCTTCACTGAAATGACATAATGATGAATGAATATGATATATAAATAATTTTACTCCTTTGAATATAATTTCCATTAAAATTGGTATAGTGCAACTATTATAAATTTATAGCCATTATCAACCACAGTGATGAAAATTTTACATAAAATAAGCACATACAGAGTTAAAGAAGTGAGAAGAGCTGGATGCAAAATATTTTGATGAAAAAAAGTATAAAGTGAAAATGCTCATAAAAAATATTTATTTAAAAATCACAATGGTATCCATTGCCCTGGGAACAGTGCTCAAAAATTATTTTCCTTAAACTGAAGATTGACAACACTGGCATTATTTTCATAAGGGAAACTTATAAGAAATTCAAATTTATATAAAATCACTTTAGAAAGAACAATTTATTTATAAGTCTGAAAGATTGATTTATAATGTGATTATAAAAATGAAAAAATTGTATTTTTATATTTTAGAAGTTTTCATTTCTAAAATTCAGTTATATTGCTTTCTTTCCTCTTCATATGTTAAAAAATAAAATTGGAGCTTATACTGAGTTGCCAATTATTCTAGGTTTAGTGGACCATTCTTTCCTTTTACTAAAAGGACCATGGATTCTATTATAAATAAAGCTAAACATGTCTCAAAACGTGGAACAGAATTTATCTGTATTATTTTCCAATGTGCTATTAATATTACAACAGTGTGCTTTTTCGATGACATTGCAAAACATTCTCTTCAAAATTAAGCTGTATTTGATACCTGTAAAATTATCATTCTTCGTAAAATATCTATATATTTCCACTTGCATATGTATGGATCAGCTACCTTGAAATATTTATGTTTTTCCTTAAAACATCTTTAAAAATCATACAAAAATAAGGAAAATAGGAACATGGTTTTACATTGTGAATGTGTCAGATGTTCAAAACATCTGAACATTGCTTGTCCTACTAGACATGAGAAGCTTTATTTCTCAAGGAGGCTATGGTGAAATATGATCAAGGGAATTTTATAGTTAGCCATTCTAGCACACAAGAACATTTATCCTTAATTGGACATGTTGAAATAAAGTAGGTAAAGTGTTTAAGGGGACTTGGGGTTTTCAATTACTGAAATTTGTGGGTCCATTTTTTTTCTTTCAGAAATGATATAGTAGCAAATCAAGACATTATTTTATATCACAATAAGGATAAACATTATTTGTCAGTTCATTTCGTTTGATAACAAGTGCAAAGACATCCTAAAGTGATTTTGCTTTCTATAAATAGGCCTCTAATACTAGATAAACATCACAATAAGAAATAGTGATTTCTGCATCAGTTATTTTTGCTGCATAGCAAACCACTCCAAAACCTACTGGCTTAAAACAAGCATTTATTATTTTGCACATTTCTGTGTGTTAATGAGGTTGTTCTTGTGGTTTGACCCTTTCCTGGGGGGCTGAATTTTCTATGAGGACCTCAACCACATGTCTGCACCCTTAGCTGGTATGGCAAGGATGGCTAGTACACATGAGTGGCTGATGTCTTCTCTCCATGTGTTCTCTCATCCTCTAGGAGTATAGCCCAGCTTGTTCACATGCTGATGGAAAAAGGAAGCAAGAGCGAGAAAGTCCCAATGTGCAAGCACTTTTCAAACTTCAACTTTTGTCACATTTGCTAATGACCACTGGCCAATATAAGACACATATGTGAGCCTAGATGCAACAGATGGAGAAATAGACACCCCTTTTATTTGTGAAAATGTTCAAATATTGGAGCCATATTTTTCTAGTACATATTGTCCCAAAGTATAAAAAAGTCATGTACTTGTATCCCAAGTGTTGTATTAACTTCAGTTATTTTGAAAGAAAATGTATCTAATAGCTCAATGCAGCATTAGTTTCAGGTTATGCCAACTTGACTTTGGCATTGTTCTGAACCCCTAGGAAGAGAAGAGAGTATTCCCCAAGATATGGAAATATTAGGCCAATGTGATTTTTTTCTCTCAGTGTTTATAATATATACTGGTGTTGATAGAATAATGCCCCTCTCCAAAGATGTCCACATCCTAATCCACAGAACCTGAAAACATGTTACCTCACATGGACTTTGCAGATATAATTAAATTAAGTATCTTGAGATAGGAAGATTATGTGGCATTATCCCATTGAGCCCAATGTAATCAAGTGTATTTATAAGTGAACAAGGAAGGTGAGAGAGTCAGTATTAGAGTTAGAAAGAAAAATTAAGATGTTTTCTGCCATCTTTGAAGATGGATAAAGGGGCCATGTGCTAAGGACTGAAGTCAGCTTCTAGAAGCTTAGAAAGGTAAGGAAACAACTTTCCCTTCCTTCCTCCAGAAGGAATTTAGCCCTGCTGACAATTTGATTTTATTCCAGTGAAACTCATTTTGCATTTCCAATATACAGAACAGTAAGACAATAAATTTGTGCTACCATCAGCCTCTAAATTTGTGGTAATTTGTTGCAGCAGATATAGCAAACTAATACATATATAATACCAGTATTACCATACTATTTTTACTTTATATAATATTATTATATAATATTACCATACTTTTTACTTTTTCTATCCCTGAGAAAAATTAAGTACATTAACTGCAAAACAAGTTATTAAAATACATTCCTTTTCTGCTAAATCTGCTATCCATTATATTAATATATTTCATTGTTCTGTTAAAGGCATTTAATAGGTATTATTCCAACATACAACCACTAATTCATATTTAATTCCTTCTTTTCCCTTGCCATTCAAATCCAATCTTGCTATCTCCTATCATTCCCAATGTCCCTAGAATCTATCTTATCTATTTTCGTTCCAAATTTATTATGTTCATGCTAGTCTCATTATTTCCTACTCTTGCTATGACAACAGCTTTCTAATTGGTCTTCCTTTCTCTGTTTTTCTACAATCCTATTTATTCTAATTATAGTTGATGCCAGATTTATCTTTCTTAAGTAATATGATAACATCACTTCTTTGATAAAAACATCAATGGTTACACACTGTCCATGAAAATAACTCTAAATTATTTAGATTGCCAAAGTGCTCTATAATCTGTTACAAATCTTCTTTTCTTAGCAATTTATAGATTCCTAAGTGTTCTTCTAAAAGTATGTTCAAATTTATCAGATGCTTTTTCTGTATTTATTGAGATGATTAATAAAGACATGATTTTTATTCTGTTCAGGAAAAGAATTGCATTGATTTATTTTCACATGTTAAAAAACACTTATACCTATATGTCCACTTAGGTGTTGATCCGTTAATACCAATTTGCTGGTGAGTACACGTGGTGCTTGTTTTTCCATTCTTGAGATACTTCACTTAGTAGAATGGGTTCCAGCTGTATCCAGGAAAATACAAGAGGTTCTATATCACCATTGTTTCTTAAAGCTGAGAGGAGGGGATGGGTATATACAAACATAATGAGTGAGATGTACAACGTTTGGGGGATGGCCACGCTTGAAGCTCTGCCTCGAGGGGGGAGGGGGGACATGGGCAATATATGTAACCGTAATATTTGTATCCCCATAATATGCTGAAATAAAAAATAATAATAATAATAAAACACTTATGCATTTCTAGAATAAGCCCGTTTTGCTCTGAATTCACTTAGGTAATATTTTGGCTAGGTTTTTTGTATCTTTCTGAGAGAAGGTAACTGATAATTTTTATTTTTGTAATGTCTTATTCAGGTTTTGATTTTCAGATTATACTGTCTTTATAAAAATATGCTGTGATTTCAATTTTTCTTTCTCTGTAAGAGTTTGTTAAAATTGAATGATTTTTCTTCCTAAAAGTTTGGAAGTGCCAACAGTGACACTCTCTGGGCCTAAAATTTTCTGATAAATAAATTTGTAATTAGATACTCAATTTCTGTCTCTGATGTAAGACAATTCAGATATTTTATTTTGTTTGTGATAGGTGTGGTAAGATGCATTTTTCTAGGAATTCCTCAATTTTTTTTACATTTTTAGCTCTAAGAGATTAAGAAGTACATAATATATTTTTATAGATTTTTTAAATGTCTGTAGGATTTGTAATAACTGCTTTTTTATTCCAGATATTACTGATGTATTTATTTGGATTTTATTGCTCTTTTCAGAGAATTTTGAATTTCAATTAATTTTTCAGTGAGTAAAATTTTGACTTTGTTGAGGCATTTTATTGTATTAGGTCATTAAATATGAAATGTCCAATTTTGAATCAAAAGTGTAGTCTATTATATCTCAAACAAGAAGCAGTACAATTAATCAAAGTTTGTGCCTAAACTATCAACACAGTTTTGCCATCTTAACAGTAGCTTGTTCATGCCAGCCTGGAGAGTGAGTGGCAATGGGATTGTAAAAGGCATGATCCACAGCATGTTGAGAATTGAATATTTTTCCTTGCAAGAAGTATCCAAAGCCTGGAAGAAGTTGTAGTCAGTTGGTGCAAAGTTTGGTGAATATAGTGAGTAACAGACAGTTTCCAAATCCAGCTGCTGTAATCTGAGCAGCACTGTTTCTGCAACATGTGGTTGAGTGTTGTCTTGCAAGAGGATTGGCCTGTCTCCATTGACCAATCTCAACTGCTTACTCGCAAGCATCCTTGTCATTTTATCCAGCTGGTTGCAGTAGACATCTGCTGTAATCGATTAACCAGGTTTCATGAAGCTGTAGTGAATAATACCAGCTCTGGACCACCAAACAGACACCATTAGCTTTTTTGGATGAATATTGGACTGTGTTTCGGCACTTCATCTTTGTCTAACCATTGTGCTGAATGCTTGCAATTGTCAAAAACAATCCATTTTTCATCACACTTAACAATACAGTGTAGAAATTGTTTTCCTTTATGTTGTGACAGCAAAGAAAGGCAAGCTTAGAGACAAATTCTCTTCTGACACTTAATTCATGAGGTACCCATCTATCTAGCTTCTTTACCTTGCCAATTTGTTTTAAGTGGTCTAATATTGTTGGAATAGTAATGTCAAACCTTGCTGCTAATTCATGAATAGGTTGTGATGGATTTGCTTCCACTACAGCTTTTAGCTCATCATTATCCACCTTGATGTCAGGTCACCCACAAGGCTCATTTTCAAGATGCAAATCACAAGAATGGAACTTCTCAACCATCAATGTACTGTGCATTCATTAGCCATATACTTCTCAAACACTTCGTTGATATTTTGAGCTGTCTGTGCTACATTGCTTCCATGATGGAATTCATATTAAGAAAATAACATAAATTTTTGACTTATCCATGGGTTCACAAAAATTACTCTAAAAAGTATAAAAAATTGAAAGATAATCACAAGCCAAAATGTGTGTTTGAAAGACTGAGGATGGTTCTTCACAATAAACATAATACAAGAAGTGTCAAGGTGAAAAGTTAGCGATATCAACTATCAAACTTAGTACTTAAAGAACTGGACATTTCAGACTTAATAACCTAACAATTAGTTGTCTTTATCTTTATTTTTAGTTTTTAACATTTCATTTCTTCCACATTCTTTGAGTTTAATGTTTTTGGTTCTCAGTATTTGAGATGAATAGTTACATGATTTTTTTCTATCAGTCTTTTGAATATAAGCATTTAAAAATGTTCCCATATCACTAAACACAGTTTTAACTACATCTCACATGGTTTGAAAAATTTTGTTTTCTTTTTTATATTTTGTTTTTAATTGATACATAGTAATTGTATATATTTATGAAGTACAGTGTGATGTTTCCATACATGTATACATTGTATAATCATCAAATCAGGGTATTTAGAATATTCATCACCACTTACATTTATCATTTACTTGAGGTTAAAACATTCAAAATTTTCTCTTCCAATTATTTTGAAATATACAATGCGGTATTGTTAAACATAGTCACCCTACTGTGCAAAGAAGACCAGAAATTATTCCTCATATCTGTTAACTTTGTACCTGTTGACCAATCTCTCTCCAGCCCCCTCCTCCCTCTACCTTTCTTAACTCCTGATAACCACTATTATACTCTCTACTTCTATGAGATCAACTCTTATAGATTCCACATATGAGTGAGATCATATTTTTGTCTTTCTTTGCCTGCTTATTTGACTTAACACAGTGTCCTCCAGGTTCATCCACATGGCCAAAAATAACAGGATGTCATTCTTTCATATGGTAGAATAGTATTCCATTGTGCATATATACCATATTTTCTTTACCCATTCATTTGTTGATGGACACTTGGGTTGATTTGATATCATGAATAATGCTAAAAAAAGCATGATAGTGCAGATAATTTGGCATACAGATATTATTTTACTAATAAAAAATTATTATTGTTTGAGAAATTGCAATACTGTTTTTCCTAATGACTGTGTTAAATTACAGTCCCATCAACAGTATATAAGAGTTCCCTTTTCTACACAGCCACACCAGAATTTTGTCATTTTGATAATAGCTATTCTAATTGGGGTGAGGTGATATCTCATTGTGCTTTTGATTTACATTTCCCTTATGATTAGTGATGTTAAGGATTTTTCCCTATATCCATTGGCCATTTATATGTCTTCTTTTGAGAAATGTCTATTCAGGTCTTTTGTCCACTTTTTAATTACATTATTTGTTTTTGTATAATTGAGTTGTTTTGAGTTGCTCATATATTTTAGATATTAGCTTCTTGTCAGATACTTAATCTGTAAATATTTTCTCCCATTATATAGATTGTCTCTTCCCTCTGTTGACTGTTTCCTTTGTTGTGCAGAGATTTTTAGTTTCATGTAATCTCATTTGTCTATTTTTGTTTTTGCAAATGCTTTGCATATTTGTCTATCTGTGCTTTTGAGGTCTTACTCAAAAAATTCTTGTCTAGACTAAACTCACGAAGTGTTTTCCCTATTTTTTTCATGTAATTTTATGGATTTAATACATTTTGATTTGATTTTTGTATATGATGAGAGATAAGGGTCCATTTTCATTCTTCCTTATGTGGCTATCCAGTTTTCCCAGCACCATTTATTGAAGAGACTGTGCTTTCCTTAATATGTATTCTTGGTACCTTTGTCAAAAATCAGTTGGCTATAAATGCACAGATTTATTTCTGTGTTCTCTGTTCTGTTCCATTAGTCTGTGTGTCTATTTTTAAGTCTGTGTGTCTATTTTTTATCATGCTATTTGGTTAATATGGCTTTGTAGTATTATAATTTGAAGTTCTGTAGTGCGATGCCTCCAGCTTTGTTCTTTTTGCTTTTTCCTCAAAGTTGCCTTGGCTATTGAGGATCGTTTTTGATTTCCTACAAATTTTAGGATTATTTTTTCTGTTTCTGTGAAGAATGTCATTGGTATTTTGATAGAAATTGCATTGACTATGTAGATAGCTTTGGGTACGATGGGCATTTTAATAATATTAATTCTTCCAATCCATGAACATGGAATATTTTGTGTGTGCTCTTCAATTTCTTTCCTCAATGTTTTATAGTTTTCATTGTAGGGATCTTTCACTTTTTTGGTTAAATTTATTCTGAGGTATCTTTTTTTTTTTGTAGTTGTTATGAGATATCTTTCTTGTTTTCCTTTTCAGATAGTTCTCTATTGGTATATAGAAATGCTACTCATCTTTGAATACTAATTTTGTATCTTATAATTTCAAACCAAATCCATTTATTAAGTCTAATAGTTTTATGGTAGAGTCTTTAGTGTTTTCTATATATAAGATCATGCTGTGTGCAGAGACAATTTGACTTCCCTTTTTCCAATTTACATGCCTTTTATCTCTTTCTCTTGCCTAATGACTCTAGCTAGGATATCTAGTATGACATAAAATAAAAGTTGGTGAAAGTGGCCATGTTTGTCTCATTTCAGATCTTAGGAAAAAAGCTTTCAACTTTTTCTCTTTCAGTATAGTGTTAGCTGTGGGTTTGTCATATACGGCCTTTATTGTGCTGAGGTTCGTTCCTTCTATGCCTAATTTTTTTGTGAGTTTTCATAATGAAGAATAAAAGAATATGTGAGGCTGGATAATTTATAAAGAAAAGAGGGGCTTTTTTTGGCTCATGGTTCTGCAGACTCTATAGGAACCATGGCACCACATCTGCTTCTGATGCTGACCTCAAGAAGTTTTCAGTCACAGCAGAAGGTGAAGGAGAGCTGGCATGTGCAGATCACATGGCCAGACAGGAAGCAAGAGAAATGGGGGATCAAGGGATTCCAGGCCATTTTTAACAACCTGTTGAAAACTGGGAACTAATAGAGCAAGCACTGAATCATTAACACGAGAACAAAGCCATTCATGAGGGATCTGTCC
The DNA here is from genome assembly GCA_008086735.1 of Cheirogaleus medius. NCBI lineage: Eukaryota > Metazoa > Chordata > Mammalia > Primates > Cheirogaleidae > Cheirogaleus > Cheirogaleus medius. The sequence goes on from VBSM01002608.1 coordinate 1,997,071, forward strand.
CCATGATCCAAACACGTCTCCCTCCAATATTGGGGATCAAATTTTGACTTGAGACTTGGAGGGAACAACAATTCGAACTATACTAACTTTCAGCATCATGTGCCATTAGGGAATTGCAAATTAAAACAATAATGAGATACCACTACACACCTATAAGAACGACCAAAATGTTGACAGCACCAAATGATTGCAAGGATGTCTAGCAACTGGAACTCTCATTTATTGCTGGTGAAAATGCAAAATGATACAGCCACTTTGGAAGACATGTGGCAGTTTCTTACAAAACCATACAGTTAAGGTATAATACAGCAATTGCACTCCTTGGTATTTACCCAAATGAATTAAAAACTTATTTCTACATTAAAACCTGTAGATTGATATATAAAGTAGCTTTATATATAATTTCCAAGCTTGGAAGCAAACATAATGTCCCTTAGTAGGTGAGTAGATTAAAGAACTGTGGTAATCCAGTTAATGGAATATTATTTAGTGCTAAAAAGAAATGAGAAATCCAACAATGAAAAGACATGGAGGAAACGTAAACGCACTAAGTGAAAGAAACCAACCTGAAAAGGCAATATACTATATAATGTCAACTATATGGTATTCTGAAAAAGGTAAAACTATGAAGACAGTAAAAAGAACAGTGGTTGCCAAGGGCTGGGGGGCGGTGGTGATGGGAATAAAAAGACAGAACACAGAAGATTTTTAGGGCAGTGAAACTATTTTGTACAATACTACAATGATGGATACATGTCATTACACAATTGTCAAATCCCATAGACTGTGCAATACCAAGAGTGAATCCTAATGTAAACTATAGGTTTTAGGTGATAATGACTTGTCAATATATGTTCATCAATTGTAAAATTGCACCACTCTGGTATGGTATGTTCATAATGGGAGAGGTTGTGTGTGGATAAGGACAGAGAGTATCTGGTAACTCTTTGTACTTTCCAGTAAATTTTGCTTTACCCTAATATTACTATAAAAAATAAAGTTTATTTATTTAAAAATAAAATTAATAGTCATCTTATTGCGTTGTTTTTACTATTTCAAACTACTCTATTATTTTTAAATAGTTTGACTTTTAAAACACTCAATTGAGTAAATTAACTAATTAATCAGATATTTTTCTCTCCACTTTTCCTTTCCTATTTGTTTATATGTGTGATATTTTCTTTTATAGACTTACAAAAGGATATATATTCAATTATTTATTGACATTTTTTCCAATTAAATTCACATAAAGACATATTTGTTTATGTTTTTTATATAACATTCTCAAATATTTATTTTGATTGTCTGTATTGATAGACACCTTCAAATTTCTTATACTATAGTAAAGAGGGGCCTTTATAACTAGGTGAAGAATCTTAGCCCTCACCTTCATGCTTCCTGCTGAGAAAGTCTAGAAGTCTTAAATGCAGACTCACAGCTATATACTGGCAACCATTTTTATCTCTGAAGTGACCAGGTTTTGTCATTCTAAAGTTACTGATCAATACCAATAAAGATAAATTTCACAGATTAGGTGCCATACATATAGATGATATTTTAAAAAATAGATTTTTGGAATCAAATTAAGTGTCTACCACACACTAACTATGAGACCTTGAGCAGATTACTTAACATATCCAACTTCCCATTTTATGAATGAAAATATCCCTAAAGAGTGTGATTATATTGGATAAACAGAGAGTATACAGAAAATACTTTGGATAAGAAATAGGATCTTATTAGTACTTCATAAATTGCAGCCCTGTCTTTCTAGAAGAAAGAAATAGACCCTTCAATTTTTTTGTTGTTGTTGTTAGTAGTAGGGATGACACTAGAATTGAGGTGAATTTCTGTTGTACTGTATTGATTAAAATTAAATCTTTATATGCTTGCATTTTTATAGCTCAGAAAATAAGGTGAAGTCTACAGAAATGGTGAGAGGATATCACCCTGTAAAATACACAATGATCCTTCTCTTAAACCTGAGAGAGCATAAGAAAACAAACTATAAATGGAAGCATCCATTCCTTCTCTGAGTTAATCTCTCCTCTGACACCAAAGCTGGAACTTTGGTAGAACAACTCTGAATCTAGAGATGAAATTCAAGAAGCCCTGTTTCTATATAGGATACTCAGGGTGGTACATGTTCTGCATGCTTGAGAGATTAGAATGCATCAAATCACTGCATAAGAAGAGAGCCTAAAGTGTATCTGCAGAGGATAGTCAATACTAACCGGTACAGCAGTTAATCAATGTAACCACATCAACAAGAAAGAGGACATGAATAGCTCAACTGTTGAACAACACCCACAAGTTACTATAACAGATTTCAAAAAGAAGTTCACAGAGAATTCCACTATAGAAAGATTCAGTAGGGGATTGAAGGTTTGAAAGTAGAACATTTTCCTTGCAAGAGGGACACGGGGAGTCTGTGGCACATTTCACTTCACTTTAATTTTCCTGTTGCAGGGTAGAATTATTTATTGAATATTTTTAAAACAATGTTTTGCTATGTTATTGTAAATATAGTTGCCAGCTGGATTTCAGGATGGTACCAGATTATAAGGTTGTCAATTGGTGAGACTATTCCAGGTTTCTGGGTGAGGAATCACTCTCAGGCATCCTTTTAAAGGATTCTACTTTTGTTTGTTGAATTATCTGGGTTTGTTTGTTGTTTAGTTTTTGTAAAATGTCATATTTCATAAAAAGAATTCATAAGTAGTGGCTGAAGTTCCCCCAAGATACGAATCCCTTTTAATAAAGGATTAATAAGTGTTTTAGCTACACTAGAAGACTACTTACTCTCTATATTATAGGATAAAATTCATTTTGACAGTGCCCAACAAATTGCTCAATTATGTGACTTCCTACCCAAGGAAAATATATTAATCTGAAAAATTGAAATCTATTTCAAAAATGGCCTAGCATCATTTGGGAGTAGGCTGGCATTAGAATAATTTGTTTAAATATATTAAATTTATACTATACTTTCCATTGTCTGTTCATAAATCTGATTTATGAGAAATATCATCTAGAAAACACTAATAGCCTTTATTTTACAGATAGAAAATTGAAATTGTGAGGAAATAAAATGTTTTACCCTAATTCATCTTGCAAAATGATGGTGAAATTGAATAATAAATGTAGATGTCCTAATTCTTATTTAATTCCCATTGTTTCAGGCTCCTTTTTGCTTGTATATTAAAATAAATGCCTCAGAAATTCTGTCAAAGAAGCTGTTTCAGAAAATTCTAATATCCTCAAAGAAAATTAATATTGTTATCCTACTAGAAGGATTTGAAAGTGAAAAGACTTAGCAGATATGTATTGACCTGGCCACTTAAAGGCTAAATTGAAAATAATAGACTTGATTATGTGGGACACATGTTTATTCACTCAACACTATCAATTTAAAATTTGATAGGGACTCAAACTCTCCTAATGGAAACTGACTTTATTACTATTACATATGTTTCCTTAAAAATAAATCTTTCTATATTTTATTATATCTAAAGACCTATCAATACGATTTAGGAAAATTGAATATTTAGGAGGATCAAAGTTCCATTTTATAAACTGTTGATCATAGAAAACTAATCCTCTAGAGTGACCTTGCCATATCACCCCTGATTCCTGTGTTTCTTGAATGACTTTCATGTGATTGTCCATAGGAAATGAGAATTCGGGGGCAGTTCTGTGATATGGAAGAAGAAAATAAATGCTATGCTTGTCCATACAATGTTCTTTAGCAATACTGAATTTAAAACATATGAAATATGTTTAAAATATGGAGGAGGTAAGATTGGAGGATAAATAAAGAAAGAAAAGAAAAGGGAAGAAAAGAAAAACTTTTGCCATATATCTAACATCATATAAAGTGGCAAAAAATAAAATTACAGCAAAAGTTGATTAGTAGAATTCTGAAATTGGAGAAAATGCAGGACCTTTTCATAAAAGGCATTTTAATCGATATACTTAATGAAAATTTGAAGCATAGGGAGTATTTTGGACACTTCTCCACTAAATAATTTTAAATTTATAGCTCCTGAATGTCCAAGTGACTTTAGAATTTTAATTACAAGTCTTTATATATTATATCTTCAAATGTAATGCACATGGTTAAATATCATTATTAAAGAAAGACAAAGTCTCTAAAAATGATGAAAATATTAACCCAAAGACTATTAGATTTTAACTAATTTCATATCAAATCAAAAATATTAATTGAGGACATTTAACTCTGAAGAAGTATGTCCAATGGCAAAAAGGAAAAATATATTTTTTCACTCTCAAACATTGATTTAAAAATTGTTGGGCACAAAAGCAAAAACAAAAAAGCAAACAAAATAGGAGAAGGAATTTTTTAAAAAAATACTAAATTATGGGAACATCCAGCAGGTTCAGAACTGAGTGAGAGGAGTTCTATAATGAGAAAGAACAGAGGAAAGACAGGAATAGAGGGTGGGAAGAAAAAGGACAAATTTTGAGAATCAAAGGATACTGATACGTAGATTGAGAGGTATTCTGAAGGTTGAGAAAAATGGTTGAAAAATGATTTACCCCTACAAGATAAAAAGTGAATATACACAACTCAATGACTTTTCTATATATCATCAGTGAACAATTGGAATTTGAAATTTTGAAATAGCATCAAAAAATTAAATACTTAGATATAAATCTATATATATATATATAATATATAGGATCTATATCCAGAAAACTGTAAAGATGCAAATAATAGATATTCCATGTTTAACATATCAATTATTCCAAATTTTCCATAGATATTTCATACAACCCCAACGAAAATCCCTCACTCATATTTTGTTTTGTTTTGATATTATTTCAAAATGTTAAGGGGGTACAAATGCTTTTGGTTACATGGATCACTTTTGTAATGCTTGACTCTTAGCTATAAGTGTGCCTATCACCCAAATAGTGCTCATTGTACCTGTCAGGTAAGTTTTCACCCATTCCCTCTCCCTCATCCTCTCTGCTTGATTTCCACTGTTTTACTTCCCTCTGTGCACAAGTGTGCTCATCAGTTAATTCCAATTTAATAGTGAGTACATGTGAGGTTTGTCTTTCCATTCTTATGATACTTCACTTAAGATAATGGTCTCCAATTCCATCCAAATTGTTGCAAAAGGTATTAATTCATACCATGCCTGAGTAGTACTGCATGGTATACATATACCATATTTTGTTAATTTGCTCATGAATTGATGGGCACTTGGGTTGATTCCAGTTCTTTGCAAATGTGAATTGTGCTACAATAAACATTCAAGTACAGGTGTCTTTTTGACAAAATGACTTCTTTTCCTTTGGGTACATACCCAGTAGCGGGATTGCTGGATCAAATGGTAGGTCTACTTTTAGTTCTTTCAGTAATCTCCAACTGTTTTCCATAGAAGTTGTACTAATCTACAATTCCACCAACAGTGTATAAGCATTCCTTTTTTTCTGTGTCCACACCAGCCTCTATTGTTTTTGGACATTTATTAATAATAAAACCATTCTAACAGGGTTAAGGTAATATCTCATTGTAGTTTTAATGTACATTTCCCTGATAATTAGTGATGTTGAGTGGTTTTTCATATGTTTATTGGCCATTTGTCTATCTTCTTTTGAAAAGCTTCTATTCATGACTTTTGTCCACTTTTTAATGTGGTTAGTTGTTTCTTTCTTGCTGGTTTGAGTTCTTTGTAGATTCTGAAGCATTTAAAAAAAATATGTGTAAGGTTATCTATTTGCTCTGTTGATAGACAACCTTACACATATTCTTTAAATGCTTAAAAAATCTCTATGAGAAGACAGAAGACCAAGAATAGCCAACAGATTTCTAAAGCAGGGAATCAAGGTTAGAGGATTCACATGATCTGATTTCAAAACTTACTGTAAAGCTTTCATCAGGACAGCATGGTATTAGTGAAAAAATGGACACATAGTAGGGGAGGAAAGTCCCAGGAATGAAGGATCCAACAATTTTTAAACATTTCTTAAGGAGGGTGAGGGTACTGTTAACTCTGTTGAGCAAGCGGCTTACAGAAGCCAAAGCAATAGCTAGTTCCAGGAAGTGGGATAGGGTATGTGGTAACATTTACTGCCCTAACCAAGGCCAGTGTGTTACTTAAACAATTTCAAAAGGCAAGGGTAACTACCCTGAGAAAGAGAGTAAGAGATAGCCAATAGCCAGATAGGACATGTAAATAAGGGAGTAAGACACCACCAATAGGAGGAATTGGCATGGGATACAAAGGGATCCAACCACCCCAGACAGCAGCAACCCATTCGGGTCCCCTTCTGCTGCTGTCAGAAGCTCTGTTTTCAATAAAACACTATCGCTTCTTCGGCTTACTCTTTGAGTCCGTGAGTTTCATTCTTCGATCCTCGCAAGACAAGAGCTTGGAGTCAGCACTGGACAAGGGTAAAGAAACACTGCTGTAATACTAGAGTCCGTCCCCTCTCAGAGTCCCAGACTGTCCACCACCAATAGATTAACAGACCAGAATAGAGAGCCCGGAAAGAGAACCACACAAAGATAATGAATAGATATTTGACCAAGGAGCAAAGGCAATTTAATGAAAAAAGGATAGTCTTTTTGACAAATGGTGCTGGGAAAATTGGGTATCATATGCAAAAAAAATAATTATAATAATAAAATAATTAATTAAAAACAAATGTATATCTTACACTTTTAACAAGAATAAACTGAAAATACATGGAAGTAAATGTGGAAGTAAATGTACAATAAAAAAATTTTCAAACTTGGATTTGGAGAAGAGTTTTTAGATACATCAACAAAAACATAACCCTTAAGAAAGATAAGTTATACTTTACTAAAATTAAAAAATACTTCTCTTCTGCCAAATACTGTTAAAAAATGAAAAAATAAGCCACAGACTTGAAGAAAAATTTGTAAAATACGTAGCTAATATTTTGGGCTGTTTCCAAAATATACAAACAACTCTTAAAGTTGAACAATGAGGAAACAGTCCAATTAAGAAGTGGAAAAACATCTGAACATATACCTCAGCAAAGACTATATATAGATGGTAAGTAAGTATATTAAAATGTATTCAACATCATTTCTCATTAGGGAACTGCAAAGTAAAACAAGGAGTTACAAGTATATACATGCTAGAATGGATAAAATCCAAAAATCTGACAAGGCTAATTGCTGGTAAGTATAGAGCGACAAGAACTCTTATTCATTGCTGATGGGAAGGCAAAATAATACAGCTACTTTGGAAGACTGTTTTCAGGTTCCTACAATGCTAAATATAGCCTTGCCATAAGCTGCTAGGTATTTACCCAATTAGTTTAAATACTATGTTCACACAAAAATTTGCACACAAATGTTTACAGCAGCTTTATTCATGATCATCAAAAACTGATGCAACCAAAATGTCCTTCAATAGGTGAATGGATAAGCAAAATATGGTAGATCTACAGAATCAAATATTACGCAGCTATAAACATACATAAATTATCCAGCCACAAAAATATACGGATGTCTCTTATATACACATTACTAAATGAAAGAAGACACTCTTAAAACGCTATGCATTATTTGATTCCAACTATATGACATTCTGGAGAAGGCAAAACTGTAGATTTAATTAAGTTCCATTTGTTTATTTTTGTTTTTATTGCATTTGCTTTTGGGGTCTTAGATATAAATTTTTATACCTAGGCCCATGTCCAGAAATGATTTACCTAGGTTTTCTTCTAGAATTTTTTATAGTTTCAAGTCTTACGCTTAAGTCTTTAATCCATCTTGAGTTAACTTTTATATATAATGAAAGATAGGGATCCCATTTCATTCTTCTGCACATGTCTATGGAATTTACCCAGAATCAATTAATTAATTAGGTTAAAAAGTTATGCATAGCAAAAGAAATAATCAAGAGAGTAAATAGACAACCTGTAGAATGAGAGAAAATATTGATGAACTATGCATTTGATAAAGGACTAATATCCAGAATCTACAAGGAACTTAAAGAACTGAACAAGGAAAACAACAAATAACCCCATTACAAAGTGAGCAAAGGACATAAATAGACATTTTTCAAAAGATGACATACAGAGGGTCAACAAACATATTAAAAAATGCTCAACTTCACTAATCAGATAAATGCAAATTAAAACACACGATGAGATACCACCTTACTCTAGTCAGATTGGCCATTATTAAAAAGTCAAAAAGCAAAAGATTTTGGCAAGGATGTAGATAAAAAGGAACACATTTACACACTGTTGGTAGGAATATAAATTGGTACAACATCTATGGAAAACAGTATAAAAATAAATCTACCATTTGATCCAGCAATCCCACTACTGGGTATCTACTCAAAGGAAAAAAAATCATTAAATTAAAAAAAACAATTGCACTTGTATATTCATTTGCACTATTCACAGTAGCAAAGGTAAGAAACCAAGCTAAGTGTACATCAACCAACAATTGGATAAACAAAATGTGATATATACATACCATAGGATACAACCCAGCCATAAAAAAGAATGCAATAATGTCCTTTGCAGCAACATAGATGGAACTGGAGGTCATTCTCCTAAATGAAATAACTCAGGAACATAAAATCGTATACCACATATTTTCATTTATAAGTGGGTGATAAACAATGGTACAAATGGCCATACAGGGCAGAATGTAATAGACATTGGAAATTCCAAATGTTAGGAGGTGAAAGGGGGCGAGGGATGAAAAATTACCTATTGGGTACAATGTACACTATTTGGATTATGGGCACACTAAAAGCTAAGACTTCACCACTACATAATATATCCATGTGACGAAACTGATCTTGTACCCCTTAAATATATAGAAATTTCAAAAAGGAAAAAAATAAAGTACAATCCCAATGAGGCCCAAATTGTCTGTTAAATCTCCCTCTTTTTGGTGGATCATAGTGCAATTCAATATTTGGATTTACAGCACTTCCTAAGCAACTTATGTTCATTGTACTGTTGAGAAGTTTGTATAAATTGCACATGTGAGAATATATGCCTAAATAAAGCTACCAGTTTCATCAACACTAAAAAGCACAACAGAACAAAACTGTGGAGTTGGTAAGAAGGACATGCTTGCAAGGATTTGGAGTGAGAGGGATAAATAGGCGAAGCACAGGGTATTTTTTAGGGAGATTTAATTATTCCATATGATACTACAGTAGTGGCTATGTGGCACTATGCATTTGCCAAAACCCACAGAAGTTTACAACACAAAGGTAAATCAGAATATATGTAAATTTTGAAAAAAAATGTTCACAAGGTTGGGGGATCCCAAGATGGAATGCAGAAGTTAATATAACAATCTAACTGTATTACAAAGATATAAAACAAGCTCACTTAATGGGGTGGGGGTAAAATGTGCTTAGTAGCTTTAGAAATGATTTTAGTATGTAAGACTAAAGGCAAAATAAATTGTATTTAAGCACTGTATTCTAGTTAATAAAGTTGTATGCCATGAGACTATAGGTTAACAATTCTAATATTTCTATGTATGTTTACCAAGTTTAAGCAATTAAGCAAATGAATGACAGACAGTGGGAGCCAGGTTTCTAATTGTTGGAGTGGGAGTTTGCAGATAACCAAATGGATGAGGCTGGAACAACCCATGGGGTAATGAATAAAAGTAAGAGACATTAATATTAAGTCAGGTTTATCTTCGCATAGATATATATAGTTCACATTGGAAAAATATACATATGTATACATACAGGGGTTAATATATACACATCCTAGAGACAATATTACCCCAGTAACACTGAAGAAATGACTCCTTGAGGAAATGGCTGATGCTTGAACGGAAAAAAGAAATATACAAGATGAACTTGGAAAATTTTTTAGTACCAGAAAGTAATAAAGTTCTCAAAAAATAGTATCCATAATGATAAAGTATTTGAAAGTAACACAGGAGTTGATCAAAAGAGCTTCCAATGGCAAATGGTTAAAAAAGAGAGAGAGCAATAAAATAAATACTATAGTCTTGAGTTGTAAACCAAAGTATAAAATAAATGTCTGTTATTACATAGTGATCTAAATAGATGATTAAGTCAATAAATATATGGGTTGAAGAAGCAAATCTTCCATGCAGATGAATTCCAAATAATTTATTCAGTACTCTGCCCTCAAGCAGGGGGAGAATAACTCTCTGTTCCTTAAGTGTGGATGTGCCTAGTTATTGACTTCCTTCTAAAGGGTGCAGTCTGAAAAGGGAGAAAAAAGAGTAACTTTACCACACAGAAAACTGAAAAACACTATATCAGCCACAAAAACAGTGATAAATAATATTGATAGGATGTACCTTTGATAATTGACTAAAGTGGTATTTTACCTCTGTAGTCTTCCTCCCAAAAAACCACAACCCAAGTCTGTTCATGAGAAAAATATCATACAATTCCCAATTGAGAAACATTCTACAAAATGCCTGACAAGAAATCCCCCAAATCATTGAGATCATTAAAACAAAAGAAAATCTGAGAAACCGAGACAGCCAAGAGAAGCCTAAGGAGACACGACTGCTAAGTGCAATGTCGTATCTTCTATGGGATTCTGTAACAGAAAATGACATTAGATGAAAACAACAGAAATATGAAAAAATCATGAACTTCAGTTAATAAAAATGCCATCAGTACTGGTTCATTAGTTGTAGCAAATGTACCATAGAATACTAATACACGATGTTAATAATAGAGGACCTATGTGTTGAGTATATTGGAAGTCTCTGTACTATCTTCACATTTTTCTTTAAATATAAAACAGTTTTAAAATGAAGATCTCATTTTTTAAAGTCATAAGAGCCATCCTCATCACTTATTATGTCAGTGACATCACTCATTATATCAGTGACATTTTAGAATGTTGAAGACAATTTGATTATGCTGAGATCTTCCAGAAATAGAAGAAATAGTCAATACCCATAGAAATAATAAAGAAGCAGAATGCATTTCTCTAATGATTAGAGATGTTGAGCATTTTTTTATATGTTTGCAGACCATTATTCTGTCTTCTTTGGAAAAGTTTCTGTTCATTTCCATTGCCCATTTCTTGATGGGGTTGTTTGATTTTTTCATGTTAATTCTTTTGAGTTCTAGATAGATTCTTGTCATCAGACCTTTATAGGAAGTTTAGAGAGCAAATATTTTCTCCCATTCTGTAGGTTGTCTATTTGCTCTAAAGATTGGAAAAATGGGCTCCACATGTACTCGCCATCAAATTGGTACTGACTGATTAACACTATGGTGCTCAAATGGTGGTGGTGTTCACCAGGGATTTGGGGGTTGAGGGGGTAGACCAACATCTGAGGGAAGTGGTGAGCATTGTGGAGGGGAAGGACATACCTCTCTAATCCTTGCTAGGGAGAGGCAAAGATATAAAATGCAACCAAAATGTTTGTACTCTCATATTTTCTTGAAAAAAAAGAAGCAGAATGGCACTGGATTTCTCTATCTGAAACATTAGAAATTAGAAATCAAAGAAATGATACTTGACAATTCTGAAGGAAAAGAATTCCCAATGTAAAATTATATAAATAACCACACTGTCATTTACTGATAAGCATAGAATGAGTATTTTATTAGACATGCAAGTTCTCAAAAAGTTATTTCCCCTGAATCCTTTGTCACGAATCATGATCAAAACAGAGAAGAAACCAAATGAAGTAGAAGGCACTGGCTCCAGGATACAAGGGCTCTGACCCATGAGAGAGCTGAAGGAAATTCTAGGTTGGCAATTGTGCAGTAAGCTCAAAGATCATTTATACCAGACCAAATCAAAAGGACAGACGGCTTCAGGAGGAATGTCTTTAAAAAAAAATTGCATTGTATTGATTTCCAAGTTTGTTATTATATTTTAAAAGGGAATATACATTAGTGCAGAGAGTTTGGTGACTAATTAATGATTTACAGAGAGAACTGAACAAATAAAAAAAGAGGCAATAATTATCTCCTGGAGTGCCAAAGTGGTACTAGAAATAAAATGAAATCATCACACACTATTGATTCAATTGTGAATAATATGTAGATAATCTTAATAAGGCAAACTTAGACTTGTGATCCAACCACAGTTATGATATAAAACTCACAGGGGAAGTTTTTTTAAAAACAAATTTGTTTGGAGTTGTTGGGTGGTAGTATAAAAGAACTATACCTAAATCTCAGATACTGAGAAATCAAAGTTTACTATATAAAACTGAAAAAAAATAAAATACCATTATAAATATGGGATTTTGAAATTTAGCAGCATATATTTAAGGAAACAGCTAAACAGGTGGAAAGTGCTTCCAGTGAATAGTGAAATTTATAATAGGAGGGATGTAGCAGGTACGGGTGCATGGGGCTCTAATTCCTTTCATAGATACTTAATTTCCTACACCAGGAATATGATATGTTCATCAAGAAATCTAAATAAAGTTGAATATATTGAAGTTCAATAACCTAGGACTGAGTCGATCGTTAGAGAACAGATTCAAATTAGAAAGAAGACTTTTAATGTAATTAGGAAATTAGTTACCTATATGTATCAGCAAGATGTACAAGAAGAAAATTAAAGATACACACTCATCACTTTGTATCACTACAAAAAATGTTGGGGAGGATTTCTTTATTGAGTAGCCTATAAACAATTACTTAAGGCATGACAACCCTGTTTAGAATCAACACTTAATGGCACAGGTTGTGAAAAACCTCTTATAATCTAAAAGGAGATATAGATCACAGGTTTGCAGCATGTAATTCTAAATAGCCATAAGTTTTTTTTTTTTTGTTTGCTAAATTGAAGGAGTAGAGGAGAAGTATAAGTAAAATGACAACCAAGATTATTTTTTATTGCTTTCATTATAGAATTGAAGAAGTACACCTCTGGGTGGGGGAAACAAATGTTCTGACCTCAAAATATAACAAAATCGCATATTAAAAGTTCCTTTTGTCTCCTCAAACCTCATGCAGAAATTTCAGCCTACTTGCTTTTCCATTATCCTCCAACACAATAGACAACAACCAGGAAAAGTGCTATTTAAGATAATTATATTTGAAAGCTAAGGAGGAGGTAGAAGTAATTAATCACAGCTTCAGGGAACCATGAAAATATATGAGCCAGCAAAGTATCCAGAGAGATAATATATACTTTATTAAGATATAACCTGTGCATATATATGCATATTATTGTTTTGTGAAATTATTTATATATCTTCTATATCCACCTTTTGCAATCATGAATCTACTTCTTACAAAGGAATATTCTTGCACAATGCATTACTCTGAAATTTGTCACATTGCCTCTTGTACAACAATTGAAAACATAATTTATATTAAACAATTCTTTAATTCTTTCATTCATAGTTAAACAGAATTTAAAAAAATATCCATGATCCAAATTTTGTTTTGAAAAGTATCACTAAGCATGTGCAATTTTATTATGCATTGTCAGACTGGAGATGTTATACTGTTTTGAAGTTTATGGCATGATTATGGCCCAGATGTTTTCTATTCTGATCTCTGAACTGTCTCAAATATCACTTCTATAAAATTCAACACTTCTTATATATGTATGATATGGTGTTGTTATAAGTGAAAATGAAAATTTTGATGTATGATCTGTCTTCCTGAATCCTGCTAAGTTCTTTTTCTTAGCTGTAGATACCCAGAAGCAGAGGAGACAGGAAGAGATCAAAAGACTCATGTCACTAACTACTTATACTTGAGTCAGAGGACTCCCACATTCACTGAAACAAATGTGTTTCATGTTGTTCCCTTACCTACAATATCCTTCTCATCTGCCCATTTACCTATTACTGATGACTTCATTACTTGACAACTCTTTTTTATGACTCAACTCCTGAGACCCTTAGCTGTCTTTTCTCAATGGTTTGTTAATATCTTTGTAATAGAAATTGTATGCATACACTTCTGTATTTAACAAAGTGACTGTGTGTTCCTCAAGAATAAGAAACCTGTTATATTCTCTTCTGTACCCACAATTCCTAGCAATATACCTGGCAAATATTTAATGAACTATTTGGCAATAGAATGAAAAATTAAGTTAAAGAAATACAAACATTATAGGTGTCTATTCATGTCATTTTCTCTTTATTTGTTGGGTTATTGATGTTCTTATTACTTATTTGAGTTCATACTAGAGTTCTACTGTTAATCAGTAGGATTTGTTGTAACTGTTTCCCAGGGAGTAGCATATTAATTCTGTTTATGAAGCTTTAGTATGGATTTATGAGTTGTGAGAGTTTAGTTTTAAACACTCAAATGAGCAGTATTTGTTTCCTGGGCCATTGGTTCCATAGACTAGTACCTGAATTGTGGAATCTAGGAAGTTAACTCTTCTGACCACAGGTGTTGTTTTCCCCTCTTTGAACTTCATGGTCTTCCCTGTTCAATCTTTCATCTCCTACTTTCTTATCCCTCTTCCTCTGCCTTGTATCAATGACACCTGTTGTCATTGTTTGTCTCTGCTGCTGGTAGTCATGGTTAACAATACTATGAACACTTTGAAAGCAGCAATATTAAGTCATAAAATAGTATCAGAACATCTTATAGGAAGTTCTAATGAGCTGTAGCAAGAATATAGAATACAGTTGTAGTTAAATCTACAACTAATGATAAACCTTATCTTGACACATTCAATTTCATTCTAAACTCAATTCCTTTTGAATGAAAAGTATAGGCATCTTATATTTGAGCACTTTTTCCTGTGTTTATTTAGTAGAATTTATATTTTATTAAAACTTATGAATAAAACAGATACCCACTGGTTGTTTTCTTTTCTTACACAAAAATAAAAACTCACCATGGAATGGCACATTCGATGATATTATTTTACATTTCCAAAAGAGACCTATTTTAAATAAAGCTGCAACAATTTTAACCACTTCTACATAAGGAAAATCAATCCAGATTGCATGCCTATATACTCCAACTTTCATCCTCACTCAATTTCATCTTCCTGTAGGGATTCAGTGATTTGTGAAAAAAAAGTGAACAAACGAGATTAGCATAAGTGCTTTCTCAGTAAGTGAATGGCTCTCTTATGTAATTCTACAAACTTTGGAGCTCCCTGTTGGCCCTGGGTTCTGTTATGGAGTGTTTTTTACATGCCAGAAGTTCTCCAAAATGTGTTGTTTTTAGGATATATGTATATGTTAACTCAGAGTTAAAAGATATTAAAATAATGTTTTACGATTAATATGACTGGAAGAAGACTGCCACTATAACTTATTGTTCATAGTCTGTCTTTTCTTTGTTAACTCTAATAGCAAGGAAAATTTAAGTAGACAGCACAGAGGAATGAGAGGCTGAACTTAATGGGCCACTCACTAGCCATTTGGTTCTATTACTAAGTCATCTATTACTAAAAATGAGGAATATTTCAAACCAAGAAACAAATAACTATATCTTTTCTCTCTTAAACAGCGAGTTGGTCACTTTTCTTACCATTTGCACTGTGAAGCTGGCAGGCTTTGCAGGTATCAAAGATAGTAGATACTCATGGGTCTGACACTCATGAAGGAAGCAAGAGTCATTCTTCACAGGCAATATGCTGTGACTTTAAAATGCTTCTTGTTTGCAGGCTGCCTTTTGGTTTTTCTATCTTGCCTTGCTCTTCTGATCTCCGTACTGGGCTGGGGCAGAATTTCAGAGTGGCTTTCTCATTCAGAGTACCTAATTTAGAACATTGGGAGTGGCCACTTCTATATCTGCTTACACTCAGCACTTCCTTTCACACCTGTCTTTTCCATGATTTTTGCACACTACGGTACAAGCTGCTTTAAAGACAGATCATGTCTAATTTATGTTTGTGTTCTCTTCTTCACCAGAGCCTGGAAAAATCATTTGTATATAATATACATTGAATATGAATATATATACACATATATTTATATGAATATGTGTGTATATATGTATGTATGTATACACACAAGCTGTTTAGATTGGTCCTAGATTCTCCCAAAGTAATTAACTCTATTAAAGTATTTTCTCATTTAATTTTATACTTCCTTTAGCATATATTTGCTCTGAACATCATGTTACAATTAGGATGTTCTTTAAAGTGTCATTAATAGTCCCTGTATTAATTCTGCCTTGTTAGCTATATTGGCAAAAACTGCCTGTTTTCCTGTGGTGCTTTTAAATGAGCCCAGAGGCTAAAATGTAATTGGCAGATTCTATAAAGACTTAAACATGGTTAAGTTGCATTTCTCTGGCACAAAGAGAGAGGCCGTTATTTGGGATTTCCTGGCTCACAAGTACAGCCCCCTCACATGTGATTTCTTATGTTTCAACAGGGTAACATACCCCTAAAATGAAATCAATTTGTAAATTCAATTCATATTAAAAATACCAGGAAGTGAAAGCCAAGGCACAGAATCAGTGAGGCAGATGTAACACAAATATAAAATACAAGAAATTTTGTTCTTGTCATCCTGATCTTCACACTTTTTATCTATGTTTATCCTCGTTATTCCAGTTAAGAACATTTGAAATTAATTTAAGCAACAGAGAAGGATTTTATGCTAAGCAATCATGAAGGCGAGAAGAGGAGACATGACAACTAAATGTAATGTGGTATCCTGAATGGGATCTTGGAACAGAAAAAGGACATTGGGTAAAAACTAAGGAAATCTGAATAATGAATGGACTATAAAATTTTCAAAAATGGCAAGAACTTCCCCAGTCAAATATTATACCTCACCTTACAAATCTGCATTCTAGAGCATGAGGATGTTGTTAAAGGCCACTTCAGTTTTTAGTAAAAGTTATGCCAATAATTTGGTGAAAAGGAGAGAGCTCTGCTTTCTGTTATAGATGCAAAAAAAATGTTATAAATAGTTATCCATATATTTTATATAGCCTCCTTTTCTACTTTTGTGAACATTAACCTATGGTTCCAGTTAAGTTAAAGTGTAGACTTTATGGTACGAATAATTTCATTGCTTATTATCAACAATCAGTTTAGGGAATAAGACAACATTTCAATATATCTATTTCCCATCTAATAGCTATGTCAGGGGACATATTTTATGTGTCCCTGTCTTATCACCTCTATAACATGCTCTTCTTCATCTCCCTTTTAAAATGTTTGGTTTGTTCACTCAGCCCTAAATCCTATTCTTCATTTACATTTTCTCTAGATTTCAGATTTTCAATCTACAAGAAGATTAGAAACATACTTCCAGGGTAGAATCCCTGATTATTATGATTTATAGCTCTATTAGAATGTCTTAAACCATTATAGAATCTACACTGACCATGCTTTGTATTAAGAAACCAGGATGACTGTAGATTTATTCATGTCAGCCCTCTGAAATATTTACTCACTCTATTCCTCTGCAAGGCCAAAATTTTAGTACCTTTCTCCTCAGCCTTCTCAAAATTAGCTAAATAGCTCCGGCAAAACAAGTGTGAACCCTAATCTAGGGAGAAGCAAAAGCTCTGATTTCTAAATAAAATTAGGCTTGAATTGTCTGTTTATCCTCAGGGCAATTCTGTTCCCTGGGTAGCACTTTCATCTCTGATGAATTGAAGGAGGTCCCTTCTAAGCCTAACAATCTATGGATCTGTCATGCAGAAAATAAATAGGAATATGATCAGAGGAGAGCCAGAGTAAAAAGTTAGTATCAGCAAAAACACAAAGGTATAGATCACCTGTTCATCTCTACTGATACTAAGATTGGTCATAGCCACCTCAAACCATCTCTGCTGACACTTTCTTCAGCCAACCATCCAGAAAGCCTTTCCTCATGCCCCCGACAAGAAATAAACTCTCCCTTTCTGATCTCACTTAGTATGCTGTATCCCCTTATAACCATTTATGATGCCCACATTTGATTATAATTATATATGACTACTTTATCTTAAAGTATGCAGTCAATGAGTAAAAAAATGTAATATGTGAAAAAATATTATGTTAATTTTATTTGGGTATAGAAAGTAAATCAAAATTAGAATGCATCTGGCTGTCTTCCATACCAGAGGAAATTAAAAGGTTGAACAAATTGTTTGAAAGACATTAAAAGTCTTTTCACAAAGCATAGAAGAAAACATTAATATCCAAGCAACCCAGATAAAGTGCTTTTTAATCTGGTGAGCTTAAAAGCAAAATAAATAAATAAATAAAAAGTAAATGAGATGTACGCTTTAAGAGAAAAATTGCTTATAGTTCTACCCCACTTTATGATAGGCACAACCAAATTCTTAGAGTCTGTTGCTCAAACTTTTATTGAGGTGCTGGGAAGGAGACAAAACTATATAAAATATAACCCCCTACCAATTTCATTTAAGACACTTCTCAAGCAATAAAGAAGAAAAAAACTGAAGAAAATTAATTCTTTAAATAAGGAGAAAGGGCAAATCAAGTGCCAAAGTAGTGGCTCAGCTCAGAGTACAGTAGTAAGCCTTTTCAAAGAATCCGTCCTACTTTCCATTCAGCACGGGGCAGGCCATCAGACAGGACTTCCTAAAAGGCAGAGAAACTCGATTCTACCTTGAGTAAATGACACTCAGGACTTGACTGAGGCAAGAGGAGTGTATATGCTGGGCATATTCTGTTCATGCCTCTGGATCTGAGTTTATCTTGCTTTTGATTTTGGAAAATGACTTGAATAGACTACAGCAGAGGATTTGCTCACCTTTTGTGTTGGATTCTACTGGTCAGTGGGGAGACCACACAGGGAGTCAAAGGGTCTAAGAGGAGGAGTCAGAGGATTTATTCTCTTAGCTCCCATACTGAGTGATTGTCTCAGTCTGGCAGTATTCCTAGACCAAAATCATATTTGTATATTTGGTGTTAGATTCATGATCCAAACCCAAGTATTTTGGCTGGTTTTTTGTTGTCATCATTGTTTTGCTGGTTTTGTTTTTTTTTTTTTTTCCGGAACCCTGACTTATATACATGGCTCCAGTGATGATTAGGGAAGGGACTGGGATGTGTGGACACATGATAGAATAATTGGACTATAGGAATTCTAGATGGTAGAGAAAACCAGAATATATTAATTTTGAGAAAGTTGAAGATCCCCAAAAATTTAATGACAGAATAAGCAGAGATATCCTTGAATACTAATGAACATGAGAATCAAGCTTCGGTGTCCTCCTACCGTTTTCTAAAGCTCTTTTCCTTCCAGAGCTCCAGGTTTCTCACAGCTGTGTACCATATGGTTACGCCTCCTCAGGCATTTGTCTCCCACTCATCCTACTCTATGATGTCCATACTTGAACAGTTTTACAAAACAGAGTTATTAATCTTGGGACTCATAGAGGTCAAGAAATCAACTGAAATTATGTATGAAAAATGTGTGTATTTGTGAATTTATGTTAGGAGAGGAAATCCTTGGCTTTCATCAGATTCTCAACCAAGCCTGTAATCTCCTCCACACTACCCACTGGTACATACACTGTTTTAGTATGAGTGTGAATGATTTATTAATTTCTGATAAAAGGTCCATGAAGGTATTTAGTGGCACATTGAGCACAGCACACATATTTTGTAATATTGGTCCACAATGCAATAGATTCTACTATAGTGTTTTTGAATTAAAATACTTGGGTTCAAAACATGAATAAATTTTCTTAACCTTTTTGATCCTAAAACACAAGAACAAAAAAAACCCCTCTACATTAGAGTGTTATTATGGGAAATGAGTGAGATATTGCTCATATAAACTCCTCGTAAACTGTAAAGCACTAATACCCCATTCAAGAGTATGTTTATTTGAAATGAAAATCTTTCCTTTTAACCCAAGATAATCAAACTCCAATGGTGGGTCCAGGTATCATTGTTTTATATATTTTAATAAGTTATTTCATATAATATCAAAAAGTTATTACTAGCTTCCAACCAATCCTAAAATTAACAGCTTCTGAAATTCATATCATGACAATTTCTACACAATTAAATATAGTTATCTCATTATTTTAATTAGCAGTATTTTAAAAAAGGAATTTAATGTCTCTGAAAATGTTTTGTCAGGAGTAACATGTATTAAGTCATATATTATTACTTCTTCATCTATTATATGAAAGTTTTTGAGGTATTTGGAAACCACATTTATTTTAGTGCCTGGAATCAATTCATTGTTGTGAATTAGAGACAGCCTTATCATTGTGAGGAATTTAAAAATCATTCAAATTTAACCTCTGACCTTTATTATTGTGTGATTTTGAACAAATTTGCTAAGCCTTTTTCAGTTTCTTCAGCTACATTTTGGGTAATAACGTTTAGCTCATTTGAAGGGAGATAATTTTGTAGATTCTCTTTATGCTTTCTTTGCGCTCCTCCCCAGCAGTGGAGGGCTGCCCTGTGGGCTACTGGGCTGCTTTGCTGTGATAAATGTATGGAGAGCCTGGGAGCTTGCATTATCCTTAGAAGGATCTTTAATCAATTACTGACTGGTGCCAGCTTCCTCAGCCTAAAATCGCCCAACTATTATAAAAAGACATAACTTTCCCTCCAGACCTCCCCCATGAGAGCAGGCTGATGCTAGCCTCCACAGAGCTTTGCCTAAATCATACCTTTGCTTGCCTTTAGTGGATTCACCTAGAAGTTTTTTCAAATAATTCACTGGCATAAGGATCATCATTTTAGGGTTGATATTGGGGAAGCTGACCTAAGTCCTACAGTGTCTATAACATTGTATATAATTGACAAACAGGGCCTACTATAACAATACTGGCATTAATTTTATTAGGTATAAAAACTAAACAACTTCCAAATGTGTTTATTTTGTGCCCAAGACATAACTCTTGGAGAATCTGGATTATTTTATTTTATTTTAGGATTAATTGCATTCACCCACAGCCAGATACTTATATTTTTATTGTATATATTTATGTGGTACAACATGATTTTTTGAGATGTATTTTGAAATGATTAAATCAAGCTAATTAACAATTAATTTAATTATTTAAAAAAATTCTTTGAGAGGAAGAGATATGTCAAACAATATCTTGACCAAAGAGATGCTAAATGCCTTCCTTGCCTTTGATAATCCTTAAACTCTTCAACATCTGGTGAATCCAGAACAATCTTGAAATTCAAGTGATTCTTCCTCTTTGGATTAATATAATTATCTCCATGGCTTTGTCTATAGATTAATCAGATAATAGAACTTTGGAGTACATTTCTGTGCAGAAAACAAAACCACAAAGAATCTTTATGTAATTAAAGATATCAGGCAAAGTATTATTGGGGAATTGAATAAAATAACCATGAATCAAGACTCCTGATTCCTGTTCCAACTGTTGACTTCATATGCTCTTAAGCCTATTACTTAATCTAATTTGCCCAATATTGTATAAAATGAACTCACTCTGCCCTCTGTTTCAAAGGATAAACACATTTTAAATAATGATAAATTGATTAATTTACTCTACTAGCTAGTGTCACATTAAGCTTTAATATGAATCATGATCTATGAGTAATTAAATAAATTTACAGACCACATTATTCTGAAGAACTTCAAATTTTGTCTGATTTATTGTATTGATCCCGATGAGGAAGGTTAAGACCTGCATTGTCTGGGAGCTACTTTGAGTTCTGAGTTAAACATCAGGATATTGTGCCATAAGTGCTGATGTTTTTCTATATAGTTTAGCTTTGAGAACTATTGAAACACACATTATCCAGAATTTCTTTATTAAATAAGGCCACTCAGTTATAATTTGCGCTCCGATGAAATATTTCAATGGAAGAGGGATTTTTTGACTTATATAAATGATGGTAAATGTTAGATTAGAAGCATCTGTTGCCTTGTAATAATTCAAATATACATCATGACATTAATAAAATATATTTAAATTTTTGAATCCCCCAATTTTGTCACTTCCTTATGTTAGACTAAGTTCATAAAAGGAAGGTAGTAGGAGTGGGATTTCTGAAACTTCTAGCAGATTTCACATATTTCCTTCTTTTTACAAAAATGTCTTTATCATGCCATCATTAATGTGTTTTCAAAATTTCAATTGTTCCATGACCTGGAAATCATACTACTTAATGCTTAAAAAGCATTCTTACTATATTTTCCAAAGAAGTTGCAACTCCAAATATATTTTTCCATGACAATGCATATCTATTGGGAAAGAGTCTCAATATTTTCTTTCTTTCTTTTTGCTGTTTTGTTTTTAATTTGCTTTGTTACATATGTATTTTCCTGAAAAGAAATTAGTCAAAGATTACTAAGAGATATAAAAATATTTACATGGAAAAAGAAGAAGTAGTCTAGGAAGATAATAATAAAATGAAATATCAGGCTATTGCATCTTGAAATGGAATACAGAATAATTCTGATAAATTGAAGTGACCAAACATAAGATCATAGGCAAAAAAGACACTAGAAGCTTCAGAAGGTAAGTTCTTCATGATTGAAGGGATTCTGAACAAGTGACTCAAACTCAATACCAGAGTCTAATTTGTCACTAGAGAAGCCTGATTTACACATAATACAAATAATACAAATCCTCCTGTTCCAGCCACCCTGGCATTATGGGGATAGTGCCTGTGTCTATAAATGAAATAGTTTAAAGAAAGTGATTAGATATAAGGAGTCCAAGCTTGTAGTGTCAGAGTGACATAGGAGATCACCCCTGAGCATAACAGTTTTTCTTTTTCATTTTCATCCTAAGATGAAATTGAATCAGCAATTAGAGCTCATGACTTTCTCACCAAAGGATGCTCTTTAGAAGACAGTGGCAATGCAAGGCTGCCAGATTGATATTGATGAGGGAGGGAAGAAAGATTTCAGAAGAGATGGGTTGGGGAGATCAGAGTTGCTTAATTTGTTAAGATAGTTTGTGATTTTACTTTTATGTCCCAAGGTGATAAATAAGACATATAGATTACATTAGTAAGAGAACAATATGTACTTAAGCCACAGGTGAGGCATTGAACTAGGAGCCTGAAATCTTGAGTTTAAGTTTGAGTCCTACACTCAGAGCCCAGCCATGCCACAGTACAGACATACCTGCAGCCAACACATATTAAAATGCCTGTGATATCCTTTTGATGCCAGATTTAAGATTACATTTCATCACTTACTACACAGAGGAAAAAGTTATTTGCATTGTTCATGAAGGAAAACTCAATTTACAGTAAGTTTAAAATTTGAATTATTCAGTCAACAAAATATAGACATTCAGCTAATGGGGTTATGTTGTAAACCAAGTTAAGTGTGGCAACAAGTTTGTATAACAAGAAATATCTTTATTGCAGAAGAAAATGAAGTTTAATGGCAGTTCTGACCTATGCAACACACCAATAGTTCCCAGCTTGCCTTAAGACAACTCCATTTTTAACGGTCTCATGCTCCACTGAGTGGCAAAATTTCAAAGGTTACTTCCAGTATAACTGGCCCAGTAGATCAGCATACAGTTTTCACAGCAACAAAACTTAGGAAGCCACCGTGTTCTAAAACAGAGGTTACATATTCAAAGTAGTCAATTAAAGATTGTTTCTACATTCTCATATTAAAATGAATTTTAAATAAAACAACCAGGTTTTATATGTCTATATAGTAATAAATTTGTACTAAACAGCTCCCATTTCAACATATAACTTTTTCAGTATTCTCTGCATCTTTATTCTCTCCTTGAAAACACATTAAAATTCCCCCAACCTAAAAATTTTTAGCCATGGGGAGACATCCAATTTTGGCTCACCTATTGGACTGTGAATGTTTTAAAGATGTGGACTCTCTTATGTTTCCAATGCTTGACAGAGTACCTGACATTCAAGCAATGTTTCAATAAGTGGATGAACTCAAAGCTTTGATTCGTCTCATAACTTCTTAATTTTTTTTGCACTTTCAGTCATTTCTTTCTTCTTTTTATCTTTCTGTAATTTTAATTATAAACATTCTTCGAGATTTTTACTTAGACCTTCTAATTCTTTCATATACGATGTCTTTTATCGATGACATCCATACTTTTGGATTAAATTTGAAGTGCCATTTTTTTCTAAGAGATTTTTCCTTATCTTCTTCAAATAACTGATTTTTTTCTCTTCTTTAACTCATATTATTTTTTTACCCCAATTATACCAGCTAGTTTATTTGGTTCATTATAATAGTTACTGAAAGATTTGACATATATATTTAAGGCAAGAGTGACTGCTATCAACTATTAGAACAAAAGTTATCTATCAGTCCAAAATAATATAAACCATGTTGTTTTCTGAATCCTAAGTGAAAGTTTAATTTTTAAACTGAGGAATCATTTCAAACCAGAATAAAATGTATAAAAATAGTCTAAAATCACTGAATGAGAACAACATAGGAACTGGAAATTACTCTCTACAAGTAAGTATTTAATTTTATATAATTCCAGCATCTTAAAGCTTCTAATTTCTCCTCCTGCTCATTCTCAAGTGACAACACTGCTTCTTATTATACTGATAAAAACAGAAGCAATCAACAAAGACTTTCCACAGGATGCCATGATCAGAACTACCAAGCCACCTGCTTCTGTGTGCATCGCTGTCTTTACTAAAGTTATTATTGAAAAGTTGTCAGTGTTCCTATCTAGAACCAGCTTCTCCACTGCTGCCCTGGGCCTCAATTCATCTCATCCACTCAGGGACATCACTCTTGTAATTGTCCACACTTTCTCCTGAATCATCAATTCCTCTCTAATATATTTTTCCCATCATGAATGAATATGTTGAAATACCTTCATTCTTTAAGGAAGAAAAAAAAGAAGGAATGGAAGGAAGGAAGGAAAGAAGGAAGGAAGGAAGGAAGGAAGGAAGGAAGGAAGGTAGGGAAGGGAAAAGAATAGAAGAAAAGAATGAAAGGAAGGAAGGAAGGCTGGCCCAAGATTTAATAACGTGCTTGTATTAGTCAGGGTTCTTCAGAGAAACAGAACTAGTAGAATACATATACATGTACAAAAGGAGATTTATTATGGGAATTGGATCACATGACTATAGAGGCCAAGAAGTCCCAGGATATGTTGCCTACAAAATGGAAAATCAGAAAGGCCAGTGATATAATTCAATCTGAGTCCAGTGGCTGAGAACCAGGGGAGCCAATGATGTAACTCCTAGTCTGAGGCTGAAGACTTGAGAACTGAGAGATTGAGAGTGCAGCTGGTATAAGTCCTGGAGTCTAAAGGCCAGAGAACTAGGAGCTCTGACATCTGAGGTCAGGAGAATGTGGATGTCCCAGCTCAGGAAGAGAGAGGGCAAATTTGCTCTTCCTTCTGCTTTTTTGTTCTATTTAAGCCCTCAAAGTATGGGATGATGCCTACTCACATGATGGGAGTGATCTTCTTTATTCAGTCTACTGATTCAAGTGCTAAACTCTTCTCACAGACACTTCTTTGTTACATACTCACACCCTCACAGATACACCCAGAAAAATATATTATCAGCTATATGGGCATGTGTTAGCCCACTTGAGGTTGACATAAAATTAGCCATTATGGTGCAATTACAAATACATTCCTCTAAATATTTTCTCTACTGGTTTTTGCTACTTATTTCTCTATATTGTACAACTTGCTTTAATCCAGCTTTGATCCCATTATTCCACTGAAGCAGCTTATTTTGAGATGACAAATGACCTCCTATTGTTAAATCGGATCATTGTCAGTCTCATTTTTTTAAAAACTTATTTTATGGGTTGCATTTGATATAGTTGAGGTACTTTCTCCTGTGGGTTTCACAACTCAGTGTTAACTTGTGTTCTAGTCACTTCAAGACTGGCCTTGAGAAGGAGATGGCCTCCTGGAAAAATTCCTAGAAAATGAGCTGCAGCCAAGTGCTTAATATTATCCATCCAGATACTTCCTCAGCCACAAATCTGAGGGAGCAGAACAGGCCATAAACTAAAGTTTTACCATATCATACAGCTGCAACAGTAAGTATGGACCCTAGCTTCACCTCCTGACTGTATTAGAGGAGGGATAGTACTCTCCTGATTATGCAATTTCAAAGCCCCACTCTCCAAGTCCCAGGATTTCCCTCTCCAAGTCTGATATCTGCCTACTAGGTCCTGATGCCCTCCTGAGAGTGATTTTTTTTTCCAATTTTATTTGGGAACATTTTATGTAAATCCTGTGCCTATATCCACCAGAGTATTGGCATATAGTTTTAAAATTCTTTGTTTTGCTTTATCAAGTTTTTATATTAAAGAAAAGTTGGCATGATAATATCAATTATAGAGCTTATTATAGTTTTTGTCAGGAATGAATGGGAATTGGCCTTGGAATGTGGTAGTCATTTCCCAGAATTCTCTACCTGAAAATCCCAACCAAATTAATACTTACTTGAAACAATTTTCTTTTATTATTTTCAGAAATTTTCTTAAGGCAAAACTGGTCCTTAGTATGCTATGAGGTCCCTTAGTAAGACCAGACTCTTGCTTTCATCCTTGATGCCTTATTAATGAGTAACCAGTATAAATTTTATTTCATTCACATTTGCCACTTTAAAATGCTCAGAGCTGTGAAAATGGTTCTGGGAATAAAAATGTCTAAGTCATTATTTTTGTTCTCTGTTAATAAACATTTCTTTCTTTGGTACTTTTGGTGTCTGCCAAATGCCTCTTTTAACCCTCTGTGACTTTTATCAGTATGTATTTTGGGCTTCGGAATGGAGAACCAAATTCTATCTTTAGGGACTGTATTTATACTGATAAAGAGAAGTAGCTAGAGTATTTGACTGGTATATTTCCACTGGTGATTTAAGACCCTGAGTACTACTTTTGCTTTCAATAGAGAAGTTTTGTTCTTAATTGTATAAAAACATATTTCATTGTCCCTAAGTGGAAAATAGTTGTATAAAAATAATTTTCATTTAATGATTTTCATTCTAACTGAAATACAGTTTAAAATTCATAACTTAAATCTCACAAAATAGAGTTTTATTATAATTTAAAAAAGCATTTTCCCTGTATTTTTTCCACACATCTTCCCACAGATAGTTATGGTTTTTGTAAGAGAAGAAATTGTAGATTTAATTTTCTGTGCAAATAAAATGTAGTTTATCAATTTTGGAGCATTTTACACTGCTCTAATAAGACTTCCTGAATCACTGAATCCTATCTTAACATAATTTACTTTAGGAAATGCTAAGTGAATGTTATTAACCACTCAGTGTATTATATCTTACAGTGTCTTCAATTGTTTATATTTTATTTAAAATCATTGGAATAAAATTGCATTATGAGTTCACTCAAGAGTGGGAAAAATAAATGAATTTCTCATAAATACCATGAGTCAAATTTAAATCCATATTAATGCAAATATATACTTTGCTGGCCTTGAGTGAAATACAAGTTCATTGCCTTGCTATGTTCCTTGGGATTACAACCAAGCCAGCTGTAAGTTTTGATTATCTATTTAGAAGAGAGTGGTTTGGTAATTAATGCTGGATTAATATGCTCATCAAGATGAAATAAGAATGTTTATTCTCAACGAGGTAATATTTTTTGTCTTACTTTAGTTGCCCATGTTTTCTCAGCATAATGAAATACTTTTACAGACATAATGGGGAATAGGAATTACCTGATTCTAATTTATGTGGAGATGAGAGCAGAGAATAGGACATACATTATCAAAGATCAGTGAGTAAAACCTAAATTAAAGAAGAGCAAGGTAATGTGCAAGTTGAGGAGTAAGAGAGAGTTGAGGGTGGGCCTGGGAGATGAGGCTAATGGATCAGTACAACAGCAAGAAAACCTGAAGCGAACACCAGGGTGCAACTGTGATGTTAGAAGAATGATAGAAAATCCTAGTATAAAAGAGAAAAATGTAGTTTTAGGAATTTGGGAGACTGTCAAGTATATATCTAAGATGGGCTATATTGCTCTCTGCATTAATCTGTGTACATGACTCATATATTTACAGGGTATGGAATGGGAAAAGACAAAAATAACTTTTCTACCATTAAGGTTCACTGACACCAGCGGTGATTAGATACACTGATTCCCGTTTTATTAACTACCTAACCTTTTGCTTTTCTGCCTGAGGACTTTCTCTAGAAAGCTTGCTTACCTTGCACATCGGAAGGCCTAGAAGTGTTAAAAATTGTATACCTCAGGGAATACTGTCAAGCAAAAATGGATCCTAATGGTGGATAAATGCTGTGGCTTACCTGCACTTTGGGGGTATAATTCTGATGTGAATTTTACACAGTTCTTCAAACATTTATCAATGGGACCGAATCCTGGTGCAATGAATAAACTGCTTATTAATGCCCTCTTTCATGGCTTTCCTCTTGTCCTGGCCTCAATTTCCCATCGCCTCCCTTGTGCTTCCAAGGATCACCTCCCAAATAAACACACATCCATGAGAAACTGTATGCTTTAGGAGTAGTTAAGCTAGGAACTGGGAAATAAAAGACGTAGACTAAAAGTCAGAACTAATACATTTTCTAATTAGTTCCACTACTTAAAATAATTATTGCTCTGAAGCAGTGATTGACTTCAACCATTTTTACCTCTAGAAACATGGATTGTTTACTTATTGGAACTATAATTTGTTGCCATGCTTCTTATCATAGCTACAGTTTTTATTACCTTAATTTACAAGGTTATTTTGCTACATATATTATCCAACAGTAAGTTTAAATCTCTTCCAGGCATTGTTGGCATAAACTGTGCACATTGTAAAATATATCCATTATTTTAAAAATCCTCCAATAGATCTAATATTTTATATCGGATGGTGTTATTCAAATTTTCCTTTGCCAAGTTATATTATCTCACATAACTATAGCACATTTTTAATCATAGATAATCTTCTCACACATGCTTTCAGAAAATTCTAATGTTTGCTTGTAGGTGCATGAAAATTAAAGGAAAAAAAGCATAGGAACTAGTTAACAACAGTAGTCTTTTAATGTATTACAAAATTACAAATTAATGAAATTTGAATCATTTTTATTTTACATACATCTGATTCATTGGATTCTTCTTGGGAAGTAAGAATCAAGATGTGTGAAATTGTGATGTTTCGAAAGTAATAATGAAATGTTTTAAATCTACTCATTTATTAATAATCCTACTGACTGATGTTTATAGACATTATTTTGTAACTCAATTTTTCATTATTTTTCTTTGCAAATTGCATCATTTGTCATAAGCCAAGTCATGATTTATTCATAATGCACTTTTTAAAAAGCAATAAGTAATTTGTTCTCTTGTAAAATTAACTTAAAATAAATAACTACAGTCCATAATCAAAGATGAGGTAAGAGTGCACATTTGAAAATTTTTTAAAGTATAAAAGAGATAAAATAAAGATTCCAAATGAGACAGTACAGAAACTGGAAATAGCCAAAATGATACAATATTTTGATCTTTCAAAATGATGATTTTCGCCAATGCCATTTTACAAAGAGGCATCATCATCATTAGGCAGCTATTTTTGCATATGGAAGACTCACTGAGAACATTATGCCACCTTTTTCTTCAAAACTTCCCTCTCAAAAGAATGATTTATATGTTGAAAATGGTGGTGATGCAAAGAGTGTCAAAAGAAAACACTGTTGTGTTGCAAATGAGTTTGGGTTTTTAATCATAACTTTTATATCTCCCCGGCAAGCTAGACACATATTTTGTTATATTAAACGAGTTTGCATTTCTATTTTAAGAGACTAAAGTTGACAATATGTAAATATATTCTCAATAATCATGATAATTCATTGTTTTAATCAAAAAAATTTTGAGTACTAACATCATATAGGCATTTTTCAAAGCACTGGGAATACCATAAATAAAAACAAGAAGACAAAATTTCTGCATTTGTGAAATGTACATTCTAGTTAAGAGAGACATACAATAAACGAAATTATAATGTCAGGTGGAGATAAGAGCTAAGGACTGAAATAAAGTAGAATAAAGATGACGGGCAGAGGGCATGCTGGGCAGAGAGGAGGTGGGGAGCTGCTGCAAGAACTATAAGGTGACAAAGTAAGACTCCACTGATGCCACAAAAATATTCTCACTCATTTTATTCTAGTAATTTAATATCTATAACTTTTTATAGCTTTAATTATTGTACCTTTACTAATGAAATAAAGCTCATCTATTTCCCAAATAGCTGTTACTCAACACCATAAATTGAATAAGCTATCTTTTCTGTGTTTATATAAATTGCTACCTTCATCACATGCTAATTTTCAAAGAACACAGAGACATGCTTCTGAATTTTTTTGTCTACTTTCACTGCCCTATTTTTGTGCCAAAAGTACACTCTTTCAATGACTCTAATTGTATAACATAATTTTATTTCTGGTAGGATAATACCAATCAAATTTATAAATATTGGATACAATTTTTTTCGAATGAACATGAGAATCAGATTTTCAAATTCCATAAAAACTATCTTATTGGGATTGGGATTATAATTGCACTATATTTTCATGTTAATTAGAGGGAAATATGTAACAATGATACGATGATGTATCCCTCTTTTTTGGAACTCACACTTAGAAGTCTCATGATATTTCTTCTTTTTAAAATTAGGTGGTATTGATGAAAAGCACATGGATGTGCATAGCATATAAATAAATAATTAAATAAATGAATATATGTATATATAAATATATATATACACATTTGTAATTGGTATGATATTAGCAACAAACTGTGTAAAAAATACAGAGCATATGATGACATTTGAGTCTTTTCTTAGCAGTAAAGCATTTTTTTAAAGCTTTATTTATTTGTGTGTTGATTTTTGTAAACCTGTAAGTTAGCTTTTTGTTTGATTTTTTACTTTGGAAGTATTCTGTGTGTACCCTCTGAATCTCAAGTTTTGCATCTTTTTCCAGCTGTGGCTTACTTTATTTATCATATTTTCTTCTTCTCTTCCTTCCCCTTCCTCCTTTTCATTTGCTGTGTTCTATCTTCTTATGATTTCTATTAGACATACTTTGGAATATAACCTCTACATCTTTTAACTTTTTTCTCACATTTTTAATCTTTGATTCTTTCCACTGCTCTCTAAGGCAATTCCTTGGCTCCATCCTTAGGTTCACTGTTTGTGTCTTCAGTTGTGTTCCTAGTGAGGTTCCTTTAATTATAGTAACCATATATTTTTAAGTAGTTTTTTTTAAATGGTTAATTATTTTGATATGATACCTTCTCAAATATCTCAATGGGTGGTAGATATATAGATTGATACATACATACATATATATAATTTTCTTCTTTTTCTTTATTAATTCTTTTCCTTGGTGATAGTTATTCTTCTTTTTGTTTGTTTAGAGTTCTTTTTCATCATATTTTATTTCCTAAAAGCATTGTTGATTCTTGTTTGCCTGTTCATATGTGGAGCTGAAAGCCTAGATTACGTACTGGTATCTGAAATTTATTTTTTCATCCTCACCATAAATTCCTGGTACTTGGATATATTATCCTATTTCTCAGGAAGGGTCTGGTACTAATTCTGGGAGTATATGGTATCAAGAACTTACACTTCAAAGAGAAATATTTCAGAGTCATGTCAGGGGCAAACTCCATAGTCAGTCAAAAACTGTTTATCCCCTTCCTCCTATCACTCACAACGTACACCATTATCTGTAGTTATTTTAGGCTCTGATATGCCTCTCTTTAGCCCCCAAATCGCACTTGGAGTATTAATATAAATGTTTTCACATAGTTTAGAACTTAATATCAAGTCTTTATTACAGATTACACTACATAGACCAAAAGCTCAAAAGTTACAGGGAAATAGAGCAAGATACACACATCTAGCCCAAAGCTCTAAATACCAACTTTTACTTAACTTCTGATGAGCGCTCCAGACTTTTTCTGCTATTTGTATTTGTTGACTTTGGTCAGGTAGTTTTTTTGAGTCTTTTTAAGGAGATTGGTTCCCACCTTCCCATCTAGTCTGGTGTTAGTATCATTCTTATATATGTTTTTTCAATATATAATGACATGACACAACTTGATGCACTCGGTAAATACTGTTTTGAAAGTGACAACCTGAACCTTAACCTATTTTTACTCCATTTTATTTTCAGATCTGCTTTTTCTAGTATTTCAAGGCTTTTCCCCACCTGACATTATTTAACTCTCTGACCCCCACTGGTGCTGAACATATTTTTCTCGTCCATGTTTTTATATTTTCCTATGTATTTAAGTATCCATAAATGATGTGCAGCATTTGCTTATGTTCTTAAATTATACATACATTGTACCAAACCAAATTTAATTTTTCTACTAAACAATATATTTTTGAAAATTTTTCCATGAGGATACATTTATACCTAGTTCATTTAACTTAACCGTGTAATACTTTTTTTCTCTATTCTTCCATTGAACAGTCAGATGTTTCATATATTTTCCCAATATAATTCAGACTCTAATAAACCACATCATTCATTTCTTTTTTGGTACATCTGCAAGAGTTTCTCTAAATCATCCGTTGTTAAATTTTGGTTAAGTTTTTTTTATTCTTCAGGGATTGGGGGGTTTGGGGTGGGTAAACTCACAACTAATGGACGCGGTGAGCATTGTAGGGGGAAAGAGCATGCCTCAAATCATGGTTTGGGTGTGGCAAAGTCATAACATGTAACCAAAATGTTTGTACCCCCATAACATCCTGAAATAAAAACATGAAAATTTTTATCATAATACGTTCCATTTCAGTAGATAGATGACTAATTAATAAATAGATGATAGATGATAGATGTACAGGCATATAAAATAAGTGTATGTGTATGCATACCAAAACTTTTAAGGATGGAGATAGACTAATGGCCAAAAAACATATGCAAAATGCTAAACATCTCTAATCATCAGGGAAATGCAAATTAAAACCACAATGAGATATCACTTATCTCCAGTGAGAATGGCCTTTATCAAAAAGTCCAGAAACAATAAATGTTGGCATGGATGCAGAGAGATAGGAACACTCCTACACTGCTGGCGGGACTGCAAACTAGTTCAACCTCTGTGGAAAGTAACATGGAGATACCTCAAAGAGTAAAAGTAGAACTACCATTTGATCCAGCAAGCCCATCACTGTGTATCTACCCAAAGGAACAAAAGACACTCTATAATACAGACATCTGCACTAGAACGTTTATAGCAGCATGATTCACAATTGCAAAGATGTGGAAATAACCCAAGTGCCCATCAATACATGAGTGGATTAATAAAATGTGATATATGTATTCTAAGCCACAAAAAAACAGTAGTGATATAGCAACTCTTGCGTTATCCTGGATAGAACTAAAGCCCATTCTACTAAGTAAAGTATCCCAAGAATGGAAAAACAAGCACCATGTGTACTCACCATCAAATTGGTGTTAACTGACTTAACTGACCAACACTTAAGTGCACATATAGTAGTAACATTCATCGGGTGTTGGGCAGGTCAGGGGGAGGAGGGGATCAGTATATACACACCTAATGGGTGCAGTGGACACCGTCTGGGGAATGGACACACTTTAAACTCTGACTCAGGTGGGGCAAAGGCAGTATATATAAACTAAACATTTATACCCCGTAATATGCTGAAATAAAAAAAAAGAGAAAAGTAAGGAAAAAAGAGATTATTTTCATATTAAAATTATAAATTAAAGTCAAAAGAAATTTCTGGATTGAGTCAATCTTCCTTCTGGGCAGTAGCTGAGAAAGTGGAATTTTGTACTTAAACCTTCAGCTACTGCCCCTCTAACAAGTCCATCTTACCATCCAGGCCTTAAAGACTGATTGCACTCCTCTGTCTGTCCAGTCCCAGACATTATGATGTTCAGGTTTCTTAGAAATGAACTATTTCTCAGCATAAACCCCGATGGCAAAAATGAGTTATACTTCTCGTAATGTTATTTGGAAATAGTAGAAACAGCATCACTATAAAGCTGAGGCTATTGACAATGTAATAAGTTTACTCTCTATTCTGTTCATCACACTTCTGCCCTCATTAGCTCCCCAAAATACATAGAAATTTTGGCAGAAATAATGAAGCTTAAATTCAAAGCCACTTCCAAAGTTTATAAATCAGCACATCTATTATTTTCTCTATGACAGGAACCCAGCTTTTCGTATATCACATAATACATACTTTTGGGAGAGCATGGAGCTGCAAATCAGGACAAGAACTGTAATTGACCATTTTTATAATATGTTAGTTTAACTGGTGGCCTAATACAGTTCCGTGTTAAAAAATGAATTTATTTTCTATTTATACAATAGAATCGTCTTTGAGGGATTTGATTCCACACACATTATGAATGTAATATTGAAATTATTTAAAGAGCTGAAAGCCATGAAAGTTATTCTAAATTACATTTGAAGTTATATCATCAAAATATAGATCAAAGTACAATTAAAAAATAATATCTTGTTTTGCTACAAAAAAAAGGAAAATAACCAATGCATGAATTTATTAGCATTCAATAACCCATGAAAATTAAAATCATAGCCACTTAGTGGCCAAAGTATAGATAGCACTCTATTTTTAGACTCTTTAAATTTTAATTGACTAGAATTAAAATTAACAGAATTCTGTGATTAGGTCATAGACATCCCATTTGCATTCCAAAGCCAATTTTTACTTCTTTTCTTTCTGTGGATCTTCAGTTGTATTCTGTCCATGGAGAAGCACCCTGCAATGCAAAAGATGAGGATTTAAATGATTAAACCCTGTCAAAGATTGAGAGTCTCTGTATGTTCCAGTTATGTCAATATCCACTGGATCTAACAGCTAAAAATAGCATTAAGTCTCTTCTTGTCATTTTGGTTTTCCAATATTAACACAAACAGATTTTAAAAACCAATCATTTGTGTGACTGACTCACCATTAATTATATACATATATAAAAAAACACATACTAACAACTGCACACACACAAACACACATATTTTTTAAAAATAAACAGTATCCTGGATAAAGGAAAGGAAGAACCTCCAAAACTGTTATTTTGAACCCCCCAAAAATATTATTTAAAAGTGTAGTAGATAATATAAATGCACAGTGTTTTATTATACTTTTAAGTTAAAAAGTTAAATATTACAAGGATGTCAACTTAATATATTAATGAATTTGTATCCAAACTAAATGCAATAGGAATTAAGAACTGCACTTGAGAGAATTTCAGAGTGTATTCTAAATCTGGAACTCTGTTTTAAGAAGATGAAATTAGCCCACTTATTTACTTCTCTTTCTTTAAAAAAAATTCCCATTGAAATGCTCAAGAAATGAAAAAAGAAAAACAGAAATCCATGAAACCAGTGAAATAAATTAAAGATATTACTGAACCACCAAAGCACTGAGGAATTTCTGGAAGAGATGTTTAAGAAGAGATCATATTGATGGAATAAAACAACTGCTGGGCATATACCACATGGCTCCATAAGCAGAGAGAGTCTTAATGAGAAATAAATAGAAACGTTTAAATGTCAAGCTCAGAAATACAGGAGCTTAGTTATTACAGTAGAGCCATGAGTGGTCAGTGAGAATAACTAAAGAAATTGTTAAATTGTAATATTTTCCAGAATGACTTTGCACAGTGCATGCTAAATATACTGGGAATTTTTTCTAATGTGGATATTGGGTCCAAGAAAAAGCTAAGATAAAAAGAAAATAGTAATATATTTAAATTTGGGCTATACCAACAAATAAAGAGAAAAACATATCTGACACAGTGCAGCAGTGAAATCCCCAATATCATCATTATAACATCTCCCATAATTCTCATTGGCACTAAAGGTTTTAACTACACACTGCCACAGCTAAATTCCCAATAGCAGATGTTAGAAGGATGAATGGGTAAAAGAGCATGATGTGCATTGAGGGTGGGGGCAGGGTTTAAAAGAAATTGATGGATTCTCCAGCTTTCTAGAAACCAAAAGTGCTAATCTGTTGAATGCTTGAGGACTAGCAATAAAGGCTCACAGTCAGTCGGTGCTCACTTGCTGCACACAGGGTGAAACTTGTTCAAGGATTCCCACAAACACCTTCACATTCCAGGTGCATGAGGCCACAGTAGATAAAAAATTAAAATCAAATATAAATGCATATGGAAATCACTCTACTTACTAATATGTATCAATACAAACCTGAGGATCCCCCTTGGAATGTGAAGATATTTATAGGAATCCCTGAGCAAGCTTCACCTTGTGGTTAGCAAGTTAATATGTATCAACACAAACTTAATCAAAAACTGTTCTTTTTAAAGCATGAACTTAAAAAAATCTAGTTATATAGCCAAAGAGATTCAAGAGGATGTGACACCTATTAAACCATAATATTGCATCCATAACAAGAGTAGGCTAAATACCAAGGAGCACAGTGGCTATACTATTTTGCATTCTAACCCATCAATGAATGAGAGTTCGTTTCGCTCCACATCCTTGCTGGCATTTGGTAATGTTAATGGTTTGGATTTTGGCCATTTTAATAGGTTTACAGTGGTATCTCATTGTTGTTTTAATTTGCAATTCTCTAGTGACCTGATGTTGAACATCTTTTCATATGCATATTTTCCATCTGTATATTTTCTTTGATGAGATATCTGTTTTGATCATTTGCTTATTTTTTAATTGGCTTATGTATTTTATTGTTGAATTTTAAATGTTCTTTATATATTGAACTGGATACCAGTCCTTTATCAGATATGTGTTGTGCAAATATTTTCTCCCCCTGTGTGTTATGTCATTTCATTCTCATTCACAGAGCAGAAGTTTTTGATCAAGCCAAATAAACTGAATTTATGTCCACACAAAAACTTATTAATACATACAAATGTTTATAGCAGCTTTATGCATGATTGAGAAAAGTTGGAAGCAACCAAGAAATCATTTAATAGGTGAATAGAGTATTATTAACAAGGGAGCATTCTTTAGGAATAAAAAAGAAATAAGCTATCAAGCCACAAAAAGATATAGAGGAATATTGAATGCATATTGTTAAGTGACAGAAGCCAATATTAAAGAGTACATACTGTATGTCCAACTATATGACATTCTGGAAAGGATAAAACTATGGATAAATTTAAAAGATTAGTACTTTCTAGGATCTTGGAGTCAGGATGAAAGGAAAAAAGGGGGGACAAAAGTGGAATAGAGGAGATTTTTAGGGCAATAAAACTATTCCTGGGTCTATGGTTATAGAATGAGTGCTCATATAAGTTTGACAGAGAGGAAAAGAAATATGAATAATTTTGTCAGCATTTTAAGGGAAGAAATGTTGCATAAAGGAGGTTGGACAACATGTGCAGAAACACTTCATTTCCAACCTTTCAAATAATCCATTCTACTTTATTAGACAGGTTTTTTTTTTGGCTTCCTGATATCTCTGTATTCACGCTGTCTCTCTCTCTCTCTCTTTCTCTCCTCCCCTTATGCCTCCCTCTCCCCTCTCTCTCTCCTTCTCTTGTCACTTTGCCATTTTCCACCTTCATCCTTTTTTCCATATTTCTCTTCTTCCCAAACATCTGTAGTATGAAAGTTATACAATGGACATGTAAACAGTAATTATAAAATCATAATTCATGATGGAATTTTTAGTTTATTAAATAAACAGTAATCCGAGGCATTTTACATAGATGATGCATATTTGATTCTCTCTTCAAACCTATAAAATAAGATATAAGAGGATAATGCATGTCCCGTACTGTCCTTACTTTGCTTTTCTCTAGCTTGGAGCTTCTGAGTCTATGACAGCCAAGGCACAAAACAATCATGTTGGGAAAAGTTAGTATGTTTGCTTTCTATTGGTCCCTATCAAATTATGACAAGCTTAGTGGCCTTAAAGAGCTTCCATTTATTAGCTCACAGTTATGTAGGGGAGGAGGTCAGGCACAGTGTGGCTGATCTCTCTGCTCAAGATCTCACAGGTTGAAAACAGTATTAACCAGGCTGCATTCTTATCTGGAGGCCCAGAGAAAGGATTTGCTGACATACTCATTCAGGTTGTTGGCAGAATTTGTTGCCTTGCAGTTGTAGAATTGAGATCACTGTTCTTTTTCCAGCTGAGGACCTGGGAAAACTCTAGGCTTATAAAAGCTATTTCAGGTCTTTGCCAGTTGGCCCTTTCCATCTCAGCAGCAGACAATATCCTTTGTATCAAATCCATCTCATGCATCAAATCTCCCAACCTTCCTGTCTGAGACCACTGAGAGAAAAACTCTCTTCTTGCAAAAGGCTCATGTGATTAGGTCAGACATATCCAGATAACCTCAATATCTTGAGGTTAGAAGGGTGTAACCTATTCACAGGAGTAACATCCATCACATTTACAGCCCTGAGGATCAAGCAGGGATGTGTACACCAGGGGTGGGCAATCTTGAGGGCCATCTTAGAATTCTGCCTATCACAAACAGCGAGAGGGAAAATAACAGTTTACAAAAATTATCAGCAAATAAAATCTAAAACCCTAACTTGTTTTCAAAAATGTATCTTCCAAAACAAGTCACCTTTTAAAATGCGAAGTGGTTTTTATAGTAGAAGTAGTCCATCATTTTGTGATAATTTTTATCGGTTTTTCATTTCATAAGCTGGTATATACAGACAATTTTTAAAAAAATAATTAGAAGAAATTCCATATGAAGTCTAAGATCCAAGTCTATAACTTCTAAGTTTAATGCTTCGTTTTTGCCAAATTTACCCATAGCTCAATTTTTGGTACTCTCTGCCATGAAAACAAAGCTATATATTGATAACACAGACCCCCATTTAAAAAAGGAAGGGGAGGAGGGTTCTGCTTAAATAAGCATAGTAGAGAATGACATTTTACTTAGGAAAATGTATCTCAATGTCAATTCTAAAATGATCCAAATTGTCCACATACATTACATTAACGTCAATAGCTAAAAAGATAATACTTCTTTTCACCCTTTTTTTCCTTACGAACATTATGTAAGATACTTTAACAGGCTCACTTCTTGCCTTCAAACTATTACTCTCACACTTCCCACTCCCAACTCTGAGTCATATTTTTGTACTAATCTTTTTAACTGTGAAGTAATTTATTTGAGCTGACATTCAGGTACTTTATATAAAGTCATGTATATAGTTTTAAGTTAAAGAAAAGAATCTACCGAAGATAGTACTCTCATTCTAGACTTTGAAACTTTACATAACTGGCTACACTGTATTTTCCCTTTATATGCATAGTTGACCCTTGAACAAGTCAGGAATCAGGGGTGCTGACACCCTGTGCACAATCAAAAATCCACATATAACTTTTAACTTCTCCAAAATTTAACTATTAATAGCCTGTTGTTGACCAGAAGCATTACCAACAACAAACAGCCAATTAGCATATATTGTATATTTTATTTGTATTATATACTATATTCTCACA
Organism: Cheirogaleus medius; assembly: GCA_008086735.1. Taxonomy (NCBI): domain Eukaryota; kingdom Metazoa; phylum Chordata; class Mammalia; order Primates; family Cheirogaleidae; genus Cheirogaleus; species Cheirogaleus medius. The sequence continues at coordinate 2,036,358 of VBSM01002608.1, forward strand.
ATAAAGTAAGCTACAGAAAAGTAAATGTTATTAAGAAAATCATAAGGAGAATACCTTTTCAGTACTGTACTGTATTTATCAATAGTGTAAGTTTATGTCATCTGTTTACAAGATGAATTGTCCGTCTGAAACGCCGGGTACCCACAGCTGCAGACCTCAGCCTACAGTACATGTCAAGTAATTCAACTTTTTCTTGTAGTGTCATGACTTTTCTCTGCTTCTTGGGAGCACTTCAAGCATCACTACAGGCACTTCGTATGGGTCCCATGGTGTTATTCAAGGTTTACAGGATTGTACTAAACATGATAAAAAATATGCACAAACCACAAGAAATCACTTTTTACTGTGATTCTTGATTTGCCAGAGAGATGGACTTCTCTTGTGAAGATGATTAATGTCACAAGGTGTTTAAGCAGATACTTGCAACAGGTGAGTTTAACTCAATTGCAACAGGAGGTGGCTACAAAATTATTATAGTTGTGTAGTATGTACTATAGTTAACTTTATGCAGTAATGATTTAATGCTGCATCTTTATGTTTGTGTACATTTCTCCCAACAGAAAATGGCATCATGTATGGTTTGTAAGTGTTTGTATGTGTAAGTTTTGATAAATTTTAACTTTCTATAATATATATGGGTATATTTTATGGTAGTAAATGATAAAGTATATTCATATCTATATCTATTTTATGCATTCATGACAAACCTAACTTCTCAAATTTTTTCTGGTATTTCTAGGGTATGCAGTTTGTCTGCAAGTATTTTCAAATTGTCACAAATCTCCAAAATTTTTTCCAAAATATGTGTTGAAAAAAATACACTAAGTGGACCCAGGCAGTTCAAACCCATGTCATTCAAGAGTCAACTGTATTCTCGGCTCGAATAGTATATTCCCTCTGACAATTTATACCCATTGGATTCTAAAATATCCCTGGAATTTTATTTTTTTGATGGCTATTACCAAACTGCAATTCTAATTCTCAACTTGGCAAAGAGTCCTACTTCCCATTACAATGGTCGAGAGCTTTTCTATCTCTTTCTCACCCAGTAAAACAAGTGGAATCAATCCTGGTTAAATGACATCCCAAGGTGTCTCCCTTGAGTTGTATTAGGAATATGTCCACTGATACCTTTCATCCAAAGTCACCAGCAATGGTCAACTGTGATCATACTGTACAGTAGCAAGCATGCTCCAATTTGGAAGAGTTTCTTGAGGAGTACATAAAGTTGTTTCTTAACATCTGGCCCTGCTAATACTTTATACAACTCTGAAATGTAAAAGGATAAACAAATTCTTTATTTGTGAAGATGCATTAAATCATTAGAATTCTTTGTTTGGAAGCAAAGGAGGTTAGGCTACAGATGTTTCTTGGCTCGGTGTAAGTAGAATGAGGTGAAAAGATTGGTATTTTCATCATGATAGCAGTTGCAGAGCACTGCAGGGCATGTTTCTATTTACATAAATATTAGTTTAGTTATTCTAGAAGTTTTGGCACTGGTAACACAAAAGTAAGTGAGAAATCCAAGAAACTCAAGACTAAGAAGTAGAAGAATCTTTAAAGTGTCAGTTAACAGGGAAGACAAATAAAAGTTTCTAGAGCTTGTGAAACTTAATAAAAACTTATTAATACTTAGAATACCCTTTTCTTTGTCAAGAAAAACACAGTTTAAAACAGAAAATTCAAGCTTTCTTATATTGAGAAATGAAGGGATGTCATGCTAAGTGTTGTTCCACAGGAGAAGATATGGCAAATAAGGATAATATTTGACCTGCAAAATGTCTAGCAATACTGATGTTTTGAAAATACTGCTTTTTAATTACAAATGGAGTAATGAATATGTATTGGTGCTCTTGTTACAGCACCAAGCAGCAAGTTAACTTTTGCTGCTTTTGACTGTGTAAGCCCAGTAATTTTAAATATTTACCTTAATTTTCTCATTTTTAACTACCACAAAATTTATTCTAGAAGAAAATCTCTCATCATTGTCAGCATCAGTATTTTAAAAACATCTGTGAATGCTTCATTTGGTGCACTATGCCAGGCACTGTACAACACCCGTTCTAAAAATCACAGATATGCCCTCTGGGTGCTCACAAGTGCAATAGAAAGCTATGCTTACAGGAATTGATATTTTAAAAGGGAAACTATTAAATCAAAATTAAATAAACCAAATATTACTGCATGTTTTAAGGAATAAATGCATTGGGTGTTGTAGAGTATAAAGAGTATATCAAAAGCAAGAGTCTAGAATGAAAAGCCAGGAAGTCAGTGGTAAACACAGGTAATCCCCACTCTCCTGAAGCTTTTGATCTAATGGCTTGTGAAAATGAAGTGCCTCAGACTTGCTCTAAGGAGAGCTGCACAGGGGAGTAGAAGTTTTCTGATGGATGAAAGAGCATGCATGAATCCTGTAAAATGGTGACATACTTATAGGAATTCATTCAAAAATGCAACCTAAAATAAGTAGAGAGGCAGTAAGAGAAAGTGAGTGAATGAAAAGGGTGTGCAAGATATTTACTTTTGAGAAGTTATTTAAAATAACTTTAAAATAGTTTAAAATGATGGATAAAATGCACAGTAGATAAAGCAGGACTTCTAAAATATTACAAAATGAGACAGAAGACTGATTCTCCTGATTCTCTACAGAGTCAAATTCTACCAATGTATACTGTGATTTTCTGCAACAGGCCATTGGTTGGCTCTTATTGGACCTGCTTACATTCACATGACATTCATATACCATACCAATATTTGGATAAATTTTTCTTTATTTATTTAACCATATTATAAGATCATCAGCTCTGTCTTGTGTGTTTTTGGAAATGCACAGAACCTATCTCAGTGAAATATACAGAAAAATATTTCAAGTTTTGTTTTTTGGATTGAATAATTTTATTGTTCAACATTTTTATCCAAAATAACAAAATGAACATTTTCTTTTTCCTAGATTTTGTCATAATTGATTCAGCTTTCCGATTATATACATTAATTTTGCATCTTTGGAATTTCCAAAAACATTTTCTAAAAGAGGGAGGAGGCATTTATTAAATCAAGCAAATGATATGATAGAATAATGATGCATTTTATAAAGTTTTAAAGGGTTTTTTCTATCAAATAGATAACATATAATCCAGTACTCCTAGTTTAAGGACTCCAAAAAGAGATACTATAAAGCTTAGTTTATGTAAACCTCATTCTGTGACTCCATCTGTGTCTGCCTGCTTTCTTGGAGCTACAGCACACAGAGAAACTTTCTTGGTATTGATCACCACGGATGACTTCACAGATCAAGAAAGGGGTAGGTGAAAACAGAAGCATATTTGGCTGGAGGGCCTGTGTGAAGAATATGTCTGCCTCTTGAGTGATCAAGAAATATCACAAGCAAGAAAAAATGATAGTCAAAAATTCACACAGAGTGATCACAGGTCATGGTGACCTAAAGAGAGTCCTGAAATGACATGCATTTTTTTCCTCTATGTCTTAAACAGCTTATCCTTATGTCACTGTGACCCAACAGTTTCCCTGGATATAGCCGGTGTCCACGTGGGGAGGGCTGAAAGAACAAGCGAATCTGCATTTGTGCTCTTGGTCACAAAAAAATGCGACTTAAATTTAAAAGGCAAGTGCACGTTTTTAAAACGTGCTGTAACACAGAGAACCCTATCTGCCTAACCAAATGATGTTTATAGTCACTTCCAGCTCTAATGAATAATGCCTTTTCTACCAAGTGGTTAAAATATCTTATTTTATCACTCTTTCCTGAGTTCTGAACTCTTCCACTGTCCCTGAATAGAAATCTATTTGTTCTTCTCCATCCTACTGATGTTCTTTGCTTTAGTTCAGTCCTCACCATCTTTATTACAGTAGATTTTTAAAAATACTGGTTTCTCTCACTCCGTTCTCACCCCAGTCATATACACCAATGTTACCAGTCTCTTCTACCAGCATCACCTTCTATTACACAGAACTGATTGTGTCTACTCATAAGTAATGACTTCCAAGGACTCTGTCTTGCCAACTGGATAAAGTCAATATTTCTTAGCAAAATATACAAAGCCCTTCCACATAACAATTCTATATTCCCTCTCCAATGTCATGTTTACTCACCTTTCCACTATCACAATTCCAAACTGGAACTCTATATACATGGCATGACACATGATGTTCCCAATACACCTGGACCCTTGTTACCTGTATTGTTGACTGGGTATTGTTGCTTAGCATTGCTTCCCCCACCTTGTCCTCTCATTTTCCCCCTTTGAAGCCCTCCCTGATTGCCCTATATGGAATTAGCTGCACATTCTTTTTCTGCACTCGTAGTATTAAGATTTTTACATAGAAATATTGTTTTATAGTAATTTAGCTGCTTTAATAGTTATCTATTTATTGCACTTTCAAATCTTTATCAGACAGTGGTCTCCATAAAAACTGGGCTATCTTAGTCATCATTGGATTCTTTTTCTCCAAAATAGTAGGTCATCAAATGCCATTGAATTGAATTAAATTAAGTTTCCAACTTGTCTAATTTAATTAATTTCTCAAATATCTTACCTGTATCAAAAGTTTCACTCATCTTTTACACAAGAATTTTATATTATTTTAAAGCCAGGCTCCAGTCAAATGCAATCTGGTGAAAACTTTATTAAGAGCCTTTGTTCCTTTGTTACCTCATGATTTTTGTACAACTGAGTTTTATGACAGCCTCAGGAAAGCTGATCTTACCCAATAACGTACTCTGCAACTCAGGAAGGAAAGTTTGGTCTCACTTCTAGAACAAAATATCAAAAAGATTCTAAATATAAAATGGGGGAAGGTTCTGCCTCTAGATTTCCAATATAGTCCAGGGCTTTGCCACTCAAAGTATATATGCAAATCATCAAAATTGGTGTCACCTAAGAGTTTATTAGAAGTACAGAATCTCAGGCCCCACCTCAGATTTTCCAAATCAGAATCTTAATTTTTACAAAATTCCCAAATAATTCAGATACATATTTAAGTTTGAGAAGCACTGCGCTGAGAGAGACCAAAAGGTACCTGCTTCACTATATCCCTGTGCTCCTTGGAGATAATGGAGATTGAACAAAAATCCTAAGGTGTCCCCCAAATGACCACACTTCCTAAAGGTCCCATTACCCAGGACTGAACTATCATAGTTGCCCAAACCAAAAGAAATATGCACAAACATTCCCTTAGAACCATCCACTTCTGCTAAAGATGAGCATTTGTGAGAGGAGCGAGAGGCAAGGGCACCCTTGCCCAACGAAAGAAGGGAAAATGCACAGCCTTTGCTAGGACACAGTGTGAGGCAACTTCAGGAGACTCATCATTCACATAATGGTTCTTGGAGTAGTTCCAAAGGGTTATAATCTATATATAATAGATGATCATCCCCAGAGTAGCATGACAGCACATCTCTTGTTGGTGCCAAAGAGACCTGCCTTTAATGCCCCTGACTCTTCAGCACATGACTTATAATTGTTCTCCTTCAGTTTTCTCATTTGCAAATGTAAATTAATACAGGCTTAGCTAATTTATTGGGCCAAACAATGAGGGTCAACAAATGTCATTGAACACTCACAGTATGCCAGGCATTGGGATACGTAAAGTTGAATTGCTACATCAAGAATTTTATTTTCAGCACAAAATGAAATAACCTGTCTAAATTTCAAGGTTTGTTTTGTCAACTGTTGTTCACAAATAAAATTTTACAATGAAAAAAAAAGGTTTTCATGATCAAAGAATTTTGGAAATCACTGTCCCCAGAAGGTTTGTGTGGCAGGTGTATGTGTGTACAACATTTATTAATATCCTAAAGTAATATTCTGAGAGACACCCTTCAGGATATGCTTGCCTACCTCATGCATTGTAGACTAGTCCTGTTCCTTTTTCTCTTTCACCAGATAACCTATCTGCATCATTTTACATACTTCATTTAGCTCGGATATTGGAACTTATATTTGAATATGTCTTTCCCATCCTTGACCCAGAAACTAAACATGTCTAAGAAATCACTAAAAAAGATATCCTCAGGGAAGTTTGGAGTTTCAAGTATTTACTTGCCGAGATCATCAAGGCTCTGTGTCCTTATAAACTTGACTATCTGTTCTCTAATTTTCTAGCTCCATAGTCCATTTCTCAAAGTCAGTCTGAATTCTCTTGCTTTGGCATCCATTTTATCTTATTAATTTCTGCTGCCTCAGTTCACAAATCTGGATTATTCCTTCATTTTTTATAGTAACTGTGGCTCTGGAAACAGATCATCTTTCCTTTGCCCTAGCAAAAAAGTCATTGATAAGTGTAGTCTCCTACTTAAAAGGGAAATAGTAACATAATAAAATAATTTATGTTTAAAATGTACATTTGATATTTTTACATAATTAAAATAGCTCTGCACAAGGTTAAGGTGTAAGAACTTCTCATAATACATACACCATTTCAGCCCTTATGGAACTGAACAAGCCTAGAGGTAGAATTTTGAGCTGCAGATAGTCAAATATCACAGAAGCTTATTTAACAAGAATGGAATATTTTCCCACTTCTTTCTTTATTAAAAAATGTTTTTTTTTGTTTATAGGGGTAATAAAATATTTTTAACCCTAGGTCCTACTTTTATATACGCGTTTGCATTACAAATTCAAGACACAACAAAATAGGTTTATTTTAAAGGTTGTGTTCAATATTGGCAAATAATGTTTTCATTGACATTCTTTAAATAAATGAATATAAGCAAACATTTGATTTTAGTCAGTTTTACAGTAAAATCCCACATCGACTGGATATCTTTCCACTGGATTAAAGTAGAAGAACACAAATCTATTTCAATTAATAATTAAATGGGTGGATAATAGCAAAGTGTTTGTGCACAGATTAGGACACAGCTGTTGCAGTTCTTAAAATTGCTTTTGATAAACCTATAAAAGACAAAGGCAACTGATGATGGGAAAGGGGCTGAACTCATCTTCTCACCCTTCATAGGGACAGCTACTCAAAAGTGAGTAGCACGCCTTGAGATTGTATCATGACCAAAGCATTAGAAAGCAAATGACGTTATCTATTCTTCCCCTTCTACCACCACAGCCTTTTTTTCCCAAAAGATTTTCTACCACTATCTGAGGAAAATAGCTTGTATTTGGATTAAGAGTTGATTTGTAGGTTCTATTAGGTTTTTCTTTGATGTTGGCCTTTTAGCGTATCATTACATTGCAGATTAACCCTTCCATTTGAAGATGAGGTTGAAACTCCTCAGTTACAAAATTAGATCTTAAAATACATAAATTTCTTTTGCACTTGCATTAAAGTTTGAACAATGTTAATGAAACTGAAATTTGAGCAAATACATTCACTATGATTTGTGGGTAAATAGAGATCTTTCTTCTTATTTTAACCTTTGACACAGGAAGTGTATAAAGTAATGTGATATTACTTGTAATTCAAAAATGTCAGTTGTCAAAATGACTTTACTATACTGTGAGTTTCACATTTAAGCACTATTTTGTCTTGTAATTTTGAGTTGAATTCATTAAGAAACATTATAAAGTCTGCAGTAAAAACTAATTTCCAAAGACATTTAGTATTTGATAACAGTATTTAAAGGTGGTTCTTTTCCCTTAGGAAAATTTTAATCTCATCCCTGAGCTAAAAACACCACATAAAAAATAAAAAAGAAAACCACTGCTAAATCATCATTCTACTCTATGGTGAGCCAACTTAGGACATTCAATCCACAAGAGCAAATAAAGTTAATCATTGACAGTCTTGGTTCAGTAACACATGACAGATTCAAATGTTTTCCATAAAATAACTGCTAATAAATAAAATGCATCATCTTTTAAAATCTTAGCAGATTTCATTTCAGTTTGTACTGAATTTGAGTTTTCCAAACTTTGAAAATATTCTCATAGACTACTCATAGAACTAATGTTTCAGTCACTTCAAACTCAGCACTGAGTCCTTGACAAAGCAATAACTGAGCAGTATTGGTAACATTAGGCAATTCATCCGGAATCAGGGAAAACCACTCAAAATATTTTATTCTGTTTTTCTTTTGATGTTCCTCTCAAAGTCCTCAAAAATTAAAACAACTATTTTTGCCTATAGGCTAATAGCCTTAAACAACTTTACTTTTTTATTATTAATTTTTTTTAATTTCAGAATATTTTGGGGGTATAAAAGTTTAGGTTACATATATTGCCTTTCCATTGCCCGAGTCAGAGCTACAAGCATGCCCATCCCCCAGACAGTGTTCACCACACCCATTAGGTATGAATATACCAATTCCCTCTCCCCCCTCAACCTGTCTGACACTCAATGAGTCTTACTTCCATATATGCACATAAGTGTTGATCAATTAGTACCAATTTGATGGTGAGCATATGTGGTGCTTGTTTTTCCATTCTTGTGATACTTCACTTAGTGGAATGGGCTCCAGCTCCATCCAGGATAATACAAGACTTGCTAGTTCACCATGTTTTTTTTGTGGCTGAGAAGTACTCCATGGTAGACATATATCACAGTTTATTAAAATTAATCTACTTGTGCATTGATGGGCACTTGGGTGGTTTCTACATGTTTGAAATTGTGAATTGTGCTGCTATAAACATTCTAGTGAAGTTGTCTTTTATAGAATGTCTTTTTTTTCTTGTTGATTTCCTGAGTTCTATATAGATTCTAGTTATTAGCCCTTTGTCAGACGCATAGCATGCAAATATTTTCTCCCATTCTGTAGGTTGTCTATTTGCTCTAGTGATAGTTTCTTTGGCTGTGCTGAAGCTTTTTAATTGGATCAGGTCCTATTTATTTATTTTTTTGTTGCTGTGATTGCTTTTGGGGTCTTCTTCATAAATTTTTTGCCTAGGCTGATGTCTAAAAGAATTTTTCCAACATTTTCTTCTTGAATTCTTAAGGTCTTTAGGTTTAAGTCTGTTATCCACTGTGAATTGATTTTTGTGAGAAATGAGAGGTGCAGATCCTGTTTCAGTCTTCTGCATGTGGCTATCCAATTTTCCCAGCACCATTTATTGAATAGGGATATTTTCCATAGTGTATGTTTTTGTCTGCTTTGTCAAAGATCAGATGGCTATATGAGGATGGTTTTATATCTGGGTTCTCAGTTCTGTTCCATGGTCTATGTCTCTATTCTTGTGCTATTCACAAGCTGTTTTAGTTATTAAAGCCTTGTAGGATAGACTGAAGTCTGGTGAATTGATGCCTCCCAATTTGTTCTTTTTGCTTAAAGTTGCTTTGGCCATATAGGGTCTTATCTGGTTCCATAAGGAGCATAGAATGATTTTTTCCAGATCTATGAAAAATTATGTTGATATTTTAATAGGGATTTATTTTTTATGGACATTTCTTCAGCTCCTGCAATCAAAAATGACTTAATTAATTCATGATTGGTAAATGACATTCCTCAATTGATTAACAAAGGAGATATTTGAAAAGTTAGGTTGGAGCCTCATTTTCATTTGTTCTTTCTTGGGAAAAAAAATCTGATAAAATATTCCATTTTAGATTTCTTCATTTCTTGACCAGTGTTCCCCTATGACTTGGGAATATTAAGATGATTGCTTAGTCTGGTGATGTTCTTTTAACATAGCTATAGTGTTATTGCTTAAAAACACAAGGATTTCCCATCTAATTTAATAGCAAACTAATCCATACTCCACTTTGCCTCTAAAGAATAGCATTCAAAGTTGACTTTCTCTTCTTTTCTTGTTTTTACATAATGGATGTGCACTATAAAAAACAAACAAGCAAATAAATAAATAAAACAAAATGTGAACTACGGCAATACACATGGCACTCAAACTACCGAGTATAACTGTGATTGTGTAGGGTGTTCAGCAGCAGTGCAAAGTGATAAGAGCACATGTGGTCACTGATCCAATCACTCAATTCAGAGATGGTAGTAAAAAGACAGCCATGGACAATATGTAAGTGAATGAGTGTTGATTATTTATGGACACTGAAATTTGAATTTCACTTAATTTTCATATGTCTAGAAATGTTATTGTTGTTATTGTTGTTGTTGCTATTCAACCATTTAAAAATGTAAAAGACATTCTTAGCTGGTGGACCATAAACAAATAGATAAAGGGTACACTTGGCTCACAGGCCATTGTTCACTGACCTCTGACCTCTAGCATTGTCCTTAATACAGGCCCATGTAGAGCTGGCAATCAAGAAATGTTAGTTGACTGAAAATGTCACATCGATGCATTTATTTCATTTATGTTAATAAATTAACAAATGTTAAAGTTTCTAGAAATATAAGTACATCCTCTCATCCGTGTATTAGTGAAGAAGTGTACTCTCTACTATTAGTGAGGAAATAGAAATATGCATTCAAGTGTATATCAATAAAAAGAAGTAAGGCCGGATGTGATGGCTCACGCCTGTAATCCTAGCACTCTGGGAGGCCAAGGCAGGAGGGTAGCTCAAGGTCAGGAGTTCAAAACCAGTCTGAGCAAGAGCGAGACCCCGTCTCTACCAAAAATAGAAAGAAATTAACTGGCCAACTAAAAATATAGAGAAAATTAGCTGGGCATGGTGGCGCATGCCTGTAGTCCCAGCTACTCAGGAGGCTGAGGCAGGAGGATCGCTTGAGCCCAGGAGTTTGAGGTTGCTGTGAGCTAGGCTGACGCCATGGCACTCTCACTAAGGCAACAGTATGAGACTCTGTCTTAAAAAAAAAAGAAAAAGAAGTAAGCTACCTACTGTGCACTCGTGAAGACAACTAAGTCCAAGGTAATTTGAGCTAATCTACATCTACATCCACCTATTTGGAAAAGATTATACTGGTATATGCTGGTACATTTAAAAATTTATAATTTCAAAGTTTTCATTGATTATATATGTAAACTTTAAAGAGTATGCTTACAATTTTTGCCTCTGAAGAAACTCATGGAATAACAACTGCAAATATTTAAATTCAGATTAGTTTTACTTATTTGACTATTTTTCTTATTTTAGATTTGCATCCTTGAAAGCAGCACAAGGTAAATAATTTATTTCTGTACATTGGGACATTGAGTTCTGTTGTAACAACTGGGAGTTTCATTCTGCCCTAAAAACCAGTTGGGAACATATAGGCAGGCAGCTTGGAACATTTTCTATTTTTATATCTGTTGAAAATAAATTCTGATTCAATAAATTAGCCCCACGGAAGTGAACATGAGGGGGTTACTTATAACATATTTCCAGATTGTAACTTTGTACCATCTACCTACAATGAGCCAGAACTTGAAATATTCTGAAAATATTTAGGAAAAAAAGCACAGCATATGTTTAATTCACTTTATATTTATGTAAAGACATATTCATTAATTTAGTATACATTTAAACTCTTTTTTGTGCTTCTATCTGGTCACCAAACTATTTTGTTAATATTATTTGAAATATCGCAAGCTAAATTAAATGTGCATGCATTAAAAGACCACTAGAAAACCTGATGCTCAAGCAGAACTCACATTATGAAATCTACCGTAGGAAGGGAGAACACCAATGTGCAGTCTTACTGACATTTCAAAAGGGGGGAGCCAGGGAAAGATATTTATGGAGTTTTAGGGTCTAGACTGAGTTTTTAAGGCAGGTCTTGAGAGACAGGGAACTGGTTTGGTTTGGCAGGGTTTATGAGACAGTAACTTTGGAATTATGGGCTGTAGTTAAGCAAGTATCTCAATGCAAATCTTTATGAGAAAAGTGTTAGACTTGATAAATAGGCTAATATTTAATTTAGTATATTAGTTTTCTATTACTCTATAACAAATCACCACAAGTTGAGTGGCTTAAAACAATTTTTATTATCTCTTAGTATTTTTGGGTCAGAGCACAGTTTAGCTAGGTTTTCTGTCCAGGTTCTCAGAAGTCTGCAATCTACATGTCAAACTACCTTTCTTTTTTAAATGTGGCATCCTATTCCAAGCACACAGGGTTATTGGCAGAATTCAGTTCCTTGTGGTTGTAGGACTCCATTCCTGCTTTCTAGCTGTTAGCTGGGTCTACTCTTAGCTCCTAGAGGCCCCTACAATGGCAGCTACTTCTTCAAAGACAGTGGAAGAATTTCTCTGACCTCGGGGAGGGTCTCAGTCCTTCTTTTAAAGTACTTGCCTGATTAGGAAAGGTCTTCCCAGAATAATCTCCCTTTTGATTATGTCAGTCAACTGATTTAAGATCTTCATTATATCTGTGAAATACTTTCACTTTTTGCCAGATAACATAACATAATTAAAGGAGTGATACACTATCACCTTTGCCATTTTATAGGTACCTCCCACACTCAAGGAGAGGGCATTGTTCAAGGACTTGTGTCATTGCAGGTCATCTTAGAATTACTCCAACCAAAATTAGTTAGTTATTCTTATCTTCCAGAAGAAAAATTTTTTGGAGAAAGAAGCTCAGTTTATTTTTGTCTAATCTTTGACTATTTAGCATAGGAAGAGAAAAGTATGCTTCATCTTGAATTGGTTAGTATAGGCCCAAGAATGTATGTTTCTTTCAGTTCTCAAGGGGTAGAAGTTTAACATTTCCTACTTTTCCAGTTAAATTCTCTCAGAGCATCTAGTCAGGGGCTCAGATTTCCCTTAATTCTTATTATACAAAAGACAAAATAATACAGCTATGACAAATATCTAGCGTCTTATATTGTTTTGAATCATAGAAACCTAATTCATATCTACTCACTTTCTTTCTACCTGACATTGCAAAAAATTTTTGGTAAGGAGAAAATCTTACTTTATCTTAAAAACCACTTCAACAGCAAGCAGTGAATTGTTTATATAATATATACTTGCTTGCTTCTGGGTTAATTTTTGTCTCCCAAATGAACTGGGAGGTCAAAATTAATCAATCATGAGTCTTTTTCAGCGTTTTCTCTCTCTCTCTCTCCTTCTCTATCTCTCTCTCTCTCCCCACCCCCATTACTCATTGGATGCAACTTACTATCCATTCACACTTACATCTTTCCACCATTTCCCTCACATTTCTTGTTCTTCTTGCATTTTAGTCTTCCTAGATTAAACAGTTCATTATTATAATCAATTCCATGTCCCTTCATCCCTTCAAAACCCCAACAATAACATCTTCCAAATGGCAATCTACTCCATACCTCTCTCTTTACAGTTGAATATAGCTGGAGAAAACACACAACCATGCTGACACATCTCAGCTTAAATTCATGACCACTAAATTCAAGGGACCCCTTTCCTTGTTCATTTTCTTCTGCTACTCTTTTGAACAAATATTTTAAAACATTCTTAAGTCTTCTCCCCAACCTCTCTTCACTTGCAGCCAGTAGCCTTGCTTTCTACTTCACTGAGAAAAGCAATGAAAACATTCATATGTTCCTTTTACCACATCTACAAAACCAGTGTCTTCAGTTCTAATGAACTTTTCCATCCTCTGCTAACATGTACAAACTCTCTGTGCATCTATCCACAGCCAAAACCTGTACTATCCCACCTAACTAACTCAAAAACATTGCTCTAGCAATGTTTCCTATTTTACATTGGAGTATTTGTTTCCCTCTTCTTATTGGACCATTCCTATCAGCACACAAACATAGCATTGTTTCTTCTATTATCTTTAAAAATATTTTTTCCTTGATTTCTCATGCCCCTCCAGCTACTGACCTATTTTTCTGCACCAGTTTACAGCAAACTTGAAGATTTTCATACACTCACTGTCCCAAAATTCTCTCTTCCAATTCTCTCTCCTACGCACTGCCATTAGGTTTTACTTCCTGCCACTATACCAAAAGAGTCACTAAATGATCATCTGCCAGCTTCACTCTGCTATATTCAGCTTTGCAGGTTCAGCTTTGTAAGTTGGGACTCTGCAAAGGACATTTCTGCTTTGCCTGCTGACTCTCGCTTAGGATCTGCAATATGGCTCACTAGAGACACTGTGAGGCTGGAGGAAGAAGAAATCACTTGCTTTTCCTGATTGCTATTATGGGTTTCCTGTTTGCTTTCTTCTCTTTTACCTAACACTCAAAAGATGATTCTGCACTCTGGTAGTTGCATCCAGTTTGCAGTGTTTTCAATACTTGTAAAATTGGTCTCATGTTGCCCCTACCCAGGAGCATCAGCACTAGCTGGTTAGATTCCCCTTCTCAGAGGCAGGGCCAACGCTAAGGTGAGGCAAGTGAAATACCTGGGAAAAAAATTTTAAGGAGGCACACTCTGTCATGGTTGTGCTCTTGCCAGTCAGGTACTTGATCTTATCAGGAACATGACTTTGGTATGGGAAACTTGCCAGGGCTGAACATTCAATATTCTCTATGGGTTGGCTACTCATAATTAAGTCCTAGGCATCATTCTCAGCTTTTCTTCCTTCCAGCTGCAGGACATCAGAGCAGCCTCATGTGCTGCTGAAGAGGCCCTTTCACTTTTACACTTTGCCTCAGCCCATTGACTTTCTCCAGTGCACCAATGGCAGTCAGAAAAAGCCATCTGATTTTCCTTGTCCTTATAATTACTGCATACTCTGAATGTCTCAAAAACCTGAGATATTGTGACAACAACTGGATTTTTGTTTTTGACATTCTGTCCCTGTCAATGTTGTTATTGCACCTTGATAGTAAGCACAGCAGAGGCATCACTTTTCCACCTACCACTAAAAGCCAGGCTCCTGCAGTTAGCTGGCTGGCTAATGATCCAACTTTAAAATTCATTTTAAGGTCAGATATCTTAGACCACAGCTGGCACCAACTGTCTAAAATCATATTTCCCAGGAAACACTTTGAGACAGAAATGTGCATGTAGGACAAAAATTCGGGGCACATTCTTGGGAATCAACACCTGTGAGAGAATAAAGAAAGCAAGAATTAACCAGAGGGAAGAATGGAAGTTCCATGCAGCCACAACTGAGGTCTCAGTTGATCCCATAGGGAGCACTGAAACTGGAATAGTTGTTCTTTGACAAATATCAACTGGAATACTTGTCCCACTTTGAGCCAAGGGGCCTGGACCTCTACAACCTTTCATCTACTTTTCCAAAAAAAGGTACTCAGCTCAAACACATCAGCAGGAATATCTCCTAACAGCAGGGGGAATGAGTACCTAAGTTCTAAAGGGGACATCAGGGAAGTTCACCACAGCATCCACTACATTTATAAAATATTGTATAATATATAATAATTTTAGCTTAAAAATATTTTACAATTATTAATAGTGTGCACACTTTAAGAACTTCATGACTATGGCATTCAATATGTGGAAATGCATAACCACAATGCATGTTTATCAATCCATGTAAAAAATAATCAGCTAATTACTAAAAGGTATATTCATACACATAAATATTAAATATATATAATTAGATTATATATATGCTAATAGTTTAGTGTTTCTCCCTTGGGAATTTTAGTAACTAGGGAAGAGAATCTTTAACAGAATGACTTATATTTATTTTAAAATCAATTATAAATAAATTTGGAATTGCCAATTCCTGCTCTTCTATTTATCTATGATCTATTATTGTCATTTCTTTCTATGACTATGGATATCTAAGGGATTTTGTCCATGCTGGGTAAATGAATTCAAAATACTCTTAACTAAATTTTTATTTGCATGATAGAAGCATATCATTAAATGTTTACTCAAAGATGTCTCGAGAAGGTAACTTGAGTAAGTGTTGGTGTTCAAGAATTCAAAAGGAGGGAGGAGGGGGGACATGGGCAATATACGCAACCATAATATTTGTACCCCCATAATATGCGGAAGTTAAAAAAAATTTAAAAAAAGAATTCAAAAGGAGATGAATTCACATAAAATAAATATTTAGAATTATGAAAAATATATAATCTATAGTATTAGTTGTCTATAAATGTGATTTTTAACATTTATTAAGATATTAGGATTATAATATATTCAAAAACATTTACAATATAACACATTTTCTATTTAAGAATGTTAGTAGCAGCAAGTGTATTATATAGCAAAAGTTTGAATATATAAGGCAGAATAAGTATACCAATTAGTCTTTTATGGTGCATTCGCAAGTTCTTGTTTAAAGGACAATATGCAAATTAGAGAAAAGGCAATTTTTAGGAATTACTTTGATATGATTTAACAGCATCATTTGCACATTGAATCAGATCTTCATGAAACAAGGGAATATATTGTCAATGTCCACCTGCTTTAAAAGATTTGCACATTTTGTGGGGGAGTTAAAACGTTATGTTTTCAGAAGATAATTACAGAAAAGAGCTGATAAGTATAAGTAAGCATTTTTCGGTATATGCTTACAAGTAGTATGTAATAATTAATGCAGAAGTAACAGAACACTCAAAATGTTTTTTTCAGATATTTTGGCTTCATTCATTCATTTACTCATTCAACCTTTCTTGAGTGCTACTATGATTTGGATGCAGTCTGCCCCTACCAAAACTCATGTTGAAATTTGATCCTTAATGTGCTAGTGTTGGGAGATGGAAGCACCTGAGATGTGTTTGGGTCATGGGGATGGGTCCCGCATAAATAGATTGATGTCATCTCACTGGAGTGAGTTCTTATTCCCAAGGGATTAGATTAGTTACCTTGAGAACAGGCTGTTCTCTATTGTGTTTAGTCTCGTTGCACACACCTCTTCTTCATCTTTCTGCCATGAGTTCAAGGAACACAAGACCTTCACCAGGTACAGCTGCCCAATCATGAACTTTCCAACTACCAAAATTGTGAGCCAAATAAAACTCTTTTCTTTATAAATTACCTAGCCTTAGGTATTCTGTTATAGCAATACTAAACAGAGTAAGGCAAATACTTTTCTTCTGTCAGGTGCTGCTCTAGGCATGATGGTACAGAGAAAACAAAAACAGACAAGGATCCCAATCTGACTGAGATGAGCAATTTAGGAGCTATGACTGCAATTTCCCTTCAGTTACATATGGAGCATTTAATAAGAGAATATTATCTGTAAATGGAAAAACTTAAGCAGACAAGCTATTCCTAAAGGTTCTAAAATTTAAGTAAACTGTGGAGGTGAAAAAATCCTGATAAATTTCTACAGATAGAGATTCAGCTCACACTCTTATTCATGCCATGCCTCCAAATCTAGTTAACTCCTCTAGTTGTTCTCTCAACAAGTTACTGTTTAGACTACATCAAGATCCTTTGTAAACTACTTTCCTATCATTCCATACTAATCTTGCAGAGCCTTATTAAAGGCTGTATCCATTAACTTGCATGATTATTTAAGTATTATCCATCCCCTCTACTGGAATACAGGTTTCATGAAGTCTTGGACAGTACCTGACTTGATCACTATTTTATCTCAGGACCTGGCACAATACCAAGCCCATTGTTGGTATTCAACAGATATTTATTGATTGATGTAATAAATTTATTCACAAACTCACTAATACTCACATGTTTAACATATAATATGAAACTTGCCTTGGTAACGCAAAATTTGAGGCAGGTAAAGGTTGCCTTCAAGATTCCACATTTTTGTTTCTCTTCTCCTTCCTCCTTTTTCACTCCTTAGATACCATGTCCCATCACTCATATTTCTTGGGAATTTGATACACTGTTACGTAATCAAAACGTAGTCTCAAAAATGTTCTTAAAATCATTTAAATTATAAATTTATGTATATATTTTTATGATTATAATTAACAAGAGCAAAACTCGCTTGGTTTATATAAAAGGGATTTATCTCAAGTTGCTATATCACAGGTTTAGAGATTAGGGACTGATTTTTAGGATTAGAGAACTATGGGATTTCATATTTTGGTTTTTATTTTGTAAGAAAATAGTGAAGGATCATTGTAAAAGCTGCCACTTTACCTACTATTAAAGCCACCTCAGGAAATAAGGACCATGTGTTTATTATCTATAGTATCACATGCTTCTTTCTTTCCTACTCATAAATTTTTTTCTTTTTACTGACTAATGCATCATTCCTCAAAACATTGATAACCACAAAAATTCTCATAGCCTGAAACAAAAAAGTTATCTTTCAGATCAAAGCATTCTTCTAAGATATTTCTTTCATTCTTCTAAAAGACATTAAATATAAAATAAATGTACTCCACAAGTAACTGTGTTCAGATGGAAAGCGGATAATAACAACGGTTAAGTGCAAACAGGCAGGACTCAGATTGCGTGGGTTCACATCCTAACTTGACTAGCCCCCAGCTGTGCTACATTGCTTAACTTGTGTGCGTCACGTGTTTTTTTTTTCATTTTCAGAAATGAATGTGGGAAATAATCTCCTATAGTGTTATTATGAGAATTAAATGTGTTATTATGCACAAAAAAGATCATTAAAAAGTCCCAGCATGAAATACCAAGGAGAATAACCAATAAACAGAATAAACTAAGGCCTCACAATTCCTGTAAAGAAGTGAGTCTACCAGTTGTGATATTTATTAAGTGCCTATTGTGATTAGACAAGGTACAAAAGAAATTAGAGCTGAAGCAAAAGAGAAATGTCTCTGAATTTGAGAATCTTAATGAGAGCATGGGAAAAAAAGCTAAAATTCAAGCTGTATTCACATGTAAAATGGATATATCAATGTAAATATGCAGCAGGCATATTTATACATGTTATTGATGTATAATTTATATGTCATAAAATTTACACGTTTTAAGTGTAAAATTCAATTTTTTTGAAAATTGTAACAAAGTTATACAATTATCACCACGATCACTTGTAGTATATTAATATTTCCATCATTCCAAAACGTTCAGTCAAGCTACATTCCCACCTCCAGTCTTAATCAATAATTTGGTTTCTATCTGTATATATTTGACTCTTTTGAACATATCATGTGAATGGAATCACACTATGCAGAATAATATTCTTGAGGTCTATCCGCATTCTAGCACGTGTAGTATCAGTATGTATAGTATCAGCATGCTTTATATTGCTGAATAGTATTCCAGTGTACAGATACACTATATTTTGTTCATCTGTTCACCAGTTGACAGATGCTTACATTGATTCTCCTTTTTGGCTATTGTGAATAAGGTTGCTATGATCATTCATATACAAGTCTTTATGTGGACATATGTTTTCATTTTTCTTGGGTAGATTCCCAGGCATGGTCTTGTTATGTTATATGGTATATTTATGTATAAACATTAAAAATATTTTTAAAAATGGATCTCCCATTTTATATTCCCACTACTAATGTATGAAGAGTCCAGTTTTGCTACATCCTTACTGACTTATTACTATAGGATTTTTTTATTATAACCATTGTAGCGGGTATAGATCTTACTGTAGATTTAATTTGTGCTTCTTTACTAACTAATGATTTTGAACATCATTTAATCTGATTATTAGCTATGTATATATCTTGGTAAAAAGTCTGTTGAAGTCTCTTCTTCATTTTAATTAGAGTGTCTTTTAATATTGTGATGTAGGAGAATTTCATGTATTTTGGATATAAGCTTATAATATATTAACATATATTAATACATGTTTTTAAATATCTCTCTTAGTGTAAGGCTTGTTTTTCATTTTCTTCACTTGATCTCAGCCAAAGGCTGTAAAGTGGTATTTCATTTTTTCTTAATGGTTTTTCTGAAGTGCAACTTTTCAAATTATTGTAAAGCCCAATTTATCCATATTTTTCTTTTATGGATTGTGTTTTTGGTGTCATATCTAAGAATCGTTTGCCAACTCAGGGTAAAAAAGACATTACCCTATATTTTATTCTGAAAATTTTATAATTTAGGCTCTTACATTGAGGCTTAATTTTGAGTTCAATTTTTGTGTTTAGTGTGAAGTAATGATCTAAAGTCATCTTTTGCATGCCAATATCTAGTTATGCTAGCACCATTTGTTGGAAAGACTGTTCTTTCTCCTATTGAATTGTCTTCTTTCTTGACAAATTAATTGACCACCAATGTCAACAGTTTATTTCTGGACTCTCCACTCTGTTCCATTGATCTGTGTCTATCTTTACACTATAACGCAATATTTAATTACTATAGCTTTAAAGTAAGTTTTGAAATGGGCAGGTTTAGGTCTCCAAATTTTGCTTTTTTCTCAAAATTCTGTGTGTGTGCACATACACATATGTACATTTAATTTCCATATAAATTTTAAGACCCATTTATCAACTTCTACCAAGAAAAGTCCTGCTGAGATATTTATTGTGATTACATTGAATCTATAGATCAATTTTGGGAGAATTACCATGTTAACAATTTTATCTTCCAATCAATAAATCTAGAATTTCTCTCCATTTATTCAGATCTTATTTAATTTCTCTGAGCAATATTTTATAGCTTGCAGTATACAAATTTTATACTTCTTTTGTTACATTTATTTTTAATTATCTTGTTTATTTGATGCTATTTTGAATGAAATTTTTTCCTTAATTTCTTTTCTGAGTTGTTCATTGCCTATAGATAAATGCAACTTATTCTATTTTGGTATTTTACCTTGTGACATTGTTCAAAGTTTATTAGTTATATGAAATTTTATTTTGAATTATTTAGGATTTTCTACATATAGAATGATACCCCCTGTACATATGGCAATTTTATTTCTTCCTTTCCAATCTAGCTTCCTTATATTTCTTTTTTCTTGCATGACTGCACTGGCTTGAACCTTCTATACACTGTTGAATAGAAATGGCAAGAGTAGACATCATTGTCTTGTTTCTGATCTTAGGAAAAAGACATTCATTATCTAACCATGTTTATGATGTTAGCTATAGGTTTTTGTATGTGCCCTTTATTAGCTTGAGAAACATCCATTTTATTTTCATTCATTTTGTTGAAAAATTTTATCAAGAATAAGCTCATAACAGTAGGTAGTAAAAGTATTAAAGACGATCTGCCCTCAAAGGTTAAAGGAGATGAAAGTATTTTCCTAATCAGTAAGCTCAAGAAAGGTTTTAGAAATGACCCATGGATAAAACAGAAAGAAAATGTTAAAGCCATCAGTTGGTAGACTTCAAATTTTTAATGACATGAAAGTCTTAGAACTACAGCAGTTTAACGCAGATGAATAAGTACTCAGAAGCAGAACTAAAGCAGATGAATAAGTACTCAGAAAATCACTCTAAGGACAAGAAGGAAACAATCCAGTCAGGGCCTAAGAGGAAATGAAGACCATGTTCTCTTTTGTGTCTGTGCTTATTCTGCAATTCAGAGTCTGCACATTGGTTAAGGACAGTAGTGTTTTCCTAAATATTATGAGACAGAAAAGACAAATAGCCCCTTTATGTGTGACTAATCTTCTCTTTAGCCTAGTGTGATCTGTACTATTTTTTGTTTTTGTTTTTGTTTTTAATCTTATAAAGATCTTCCTGTTTCAAGTCTATTTTTCCTCTCTTCCAGTGTCAGAAATTCAGAGCATGGCTCAACTGTATAATGAAACCCTGGCAAGGGTTCGCTTATAAAACAGTCATTGTTTTTAAATTGCTTTTGTTAATGGAGAAATCACAAAATAAAAACCAATAGAATTGATACATACCTTTTAAATTAGGTATAAATAAATAAGAAACAATATTAAAAGACAAAAAAATAGAATGGAAAATATTTGCAACAAACAGCATAAATGTTAATAGCCTTAATGTATGGTTAGGTATCAAGTTTAAGAAAAATACAAATTATAAATATTAAAATAAGGAAAACATTTAATTATCAAAAGTAAAAATCTTGGGGGGAAAACCTTGAAAAATTTCAATTTTTGTTAATAACTAAAGCAATGCAAGTTGATACTTATGTAAACTATCAAATTGGCATAAATTTTAAAAATAAGTGATATAATAACAAAGATAATGACTACATTATAGGAGTAGGAATGTTAATTGTGATAACCTTTCTGAAAAACAATGTATATGTATATGTGTGTGTATTCATATGTATGTATGCTCACATATATATACATATAACATAAAGAACCTTTAAAAATAGGAATAGTCTTATCATTTGAATTATTAATATCACTTATAATAAGTTAACCTAAATATGGCCAAAAATTTATGGACAATGATTTTTTTCTTGGATTATTTATAATTTTGAAAAAAAAATCTAAAATGTTGAAATAAAATTTTAAATAAGTTATGGTAGTTTCAATTGATTGAATATTTTTATGAATGGCATGAAATTAACAATAAACAAATGAATTTTATAACTAAAAGTCAATACATATTCTTTAAACCAGGGAAAAGAATGAGGCAATAGTGGAACAGGTGAGAATTTGAGAAGCAAGCCTAATGTGCTGGGCATCTTACAGTGTAGGATAAAAGGTGTCTCACTGATGAGAGAAAAATGAATAGAGTAGCTCACATGATGGGAATCAGAGAGAATGTTAATTGTAATTCCAAAAGCCACTTTCACTACCAGGCTGTGATAAGCATGGGCATGGTAGGAAGAGAAGTTCCTGTGCCCTAGTGGGATATGGAACATTTTTCTTTAAATAGTGTACTAGCTAGAAGATGTGAGTTTTAGCGCTACTTCCACCCATGAATAGACTCTAACCCTTGGAAAAAAATATATTTTAACTATTAGCCATATTCCCTTCTTACTTCACAGTAGAGTTGAAATGGCTTTCAACAAAAGCACATGCAAAAATAATCATAAAGCGGATATGTGGAATAAGAACCTGACAAAATTCAAAGAAGGCAATAAAAGTAAATTTGGGTCCTTCAACAATTATGTAACCTTACAGGGCAAACATATACAAAAGAATCAGCCATCATTTTTGTAAACCCTCCCCTAAACTTCAGTTTTGACAAGAATAGTGTGTAGTTTGAATCAAGATGAACATTAACATTTTGACTTCCAGTCCTTAGAGTGGCAGTGACTGTGAATGAGAAAGAATGGGCTCTGCATCACCACATAAAGCTTTCTACTGCACTAGCTCTACTACTGCCGACAGAACAGGTCATCGTTTACACAGGGTGTGGGTAGGGGAGCCAGGAGACTACCCCAGCAGTTACACAAGTGCGCCAGCACTATTTTTTTTACCATTATTTGGGTTTAAAAAATGAAATTTTTGAGTATGTCATTTTGTTATGCACATTTAATATGAATTAATCCAGCCCTCATTTTCTTGTTATAGGAGAAATCAGAGAGGTACGAAAACATAGGATAATTGGAGAAAAGGTCATGAAAAAATGTAATAAGGTTGGCAAAATAAAGACAAATATCACCCACTCTCTGATTTCATTTCAGGCCAAACCTGACCTCTCAAATCTATTTAATAATATAAATAAATCAGTTTAAAATAATTTCTTTAGAAGATTACTGAATTTGAAGATCTGATGCAATCATTTTCAAAACTGTCTTATGTCTAGGGAATCATAAGAATACCTGCTGAGTCATGGCAGTGAGGCATCACCACATGAAGTTTAAAAAGACTGATTCTTTTTATGTAGTCTTTTGAAAAAGTCACAACTTTCAAAAGAGTGTTTTTATAATGTTGACAGGTGTGCTGTGATTACTCATCATGCTGTAAGCTTCATATTAGAAGGGCCTCTTTTTTCCACCATTAAGAAACATGGCCATAAAAATTTCCATTTTAACTATAAAATAGATGCTAATTAGCAGAAATCCTTTATTAAACTCTTGATAATTTATGGCAGTGAAATGAATGGGAAAGATGTGAATAAGGATATAAACTTCAAATGTTTAGAGTGGGTTAGCTACTCAAGTCAATAAAAATAACTGGTTCAAGACACAGCATGGCAGCATGGAAAAAGCATGGGCATGTGGATGAAATCATATGGGTTTGAATCTTCTTTTGTAAGACACTGGTTTTGTAAGTTGGAACAAATTACTTCTCTGTGACCTATTTTTTTCATATGTTAACTCTGAATGAAATAATGCATAAATTATGGAATTGTTATTAAAGTATATATGTAAATATACACACAGACACATGCACAAATACATACATATAAATATATATATAAATATATTCATTACCTAATCAGTCCTCAGAATGGAATGAGGATATTTATTTGGTGGCATCCTTTTGGTATCCTGTGACCTTCAAGGTTGTTTTTTTTTTTTAAAGAGTTATATAAAATTGAAAGAGTGTCTTTCTTTATAGCTATAGAACTTTAATCATTTAGTGGACAAAAAACAAAAATGAAGGTGAAATTATGGTCACTTGGGGTCAATAACTGATCTCCCACCTGAGCAAAGCCAGTTCCTGTTATAAGTATGAATCAGAGCCCTGATGAGGGGGACAGACAGGTAGACCAGCACAGATAACTGGCAGCAATGGAAATGGCAGAGTACAATGTACCACAGCTTTTAAGGATCATAAAATTCTTGTGGTGACTGAGAAATGTATTGTTATTTGTCTAGAATTCATAGGAAGGAAAGAAATTCTAGGTAAGAAAATTGCATGAGGGCTTGGGGACAAATGCGATGCCAACTCTTATTCATACTATGACTACCTGATTATAAGGCCTGAATTTTAGAGAGATACAGAGAGTAGCTAGGACTAGAACTATGCACTACTATGACCTGGTAGTTTTTTTAAAAGAGATGAGGTCTTGCCATGTTGCCCAGGCTGATCTTAAACTCCTGAGCACAAATTATCCTCCTGCTTTAGCCTCCCAAAGTGCTGTGATTACATGTGTGAGCTACCATGCCCAGCCTAAAGTCAAGACTTCTAATGGCATCTCTTTTGAGGTCATATGAAACTCAGACTCATTTTTCTAGGCATTTCTAAGATGTTTAAATCATTGTTCCAAGGAATCACTTCCCAATATTAATTTCTTAAAAACTGCTATTACCAATCAGAATTTGAAAGTCAAAAATTACATTTTCTTAAATCTTGATGAAAGTGTCCATATGAAATTCTCTCTACCTTCCTCACTGAGAAAAGACTTGGTCAGAAATGTCAAACCTTCCAAAATTAAATGATAAATGAAGCCAAGGGGAAAAAAATACAGAGTTTTCCCACATGTCACTTCAAAAATTAAGAAATGGACAAGCACAGTGGGTCATGCATGTGACCCCAGCACTTTGAGGCCTGAGGGAGGAGGATCGCTTGAGGCCAAGGGTTCAAGGCTGCAGTGAGCTATGATGCAGCCACTACACTCCAGCCTGGGTGATAAAACAAGACTCTACCTAAAAAGAAAACCAAACACATTAAAAAATGAACAGGGAAAGTGTATATGATATATATAGAGCAAATATTAGGTAAAAGAGTTTGCTTTATCAGTTTATGTATCTCTGATTTTCCATTTTAATGTCTATACTTAGTCATTAAGGAAGTTTATTTATTTATTTTTATATTTGTTTATTTTTTATTATGTCAAAATATGATAGGGGTACGAATATTTTTTTGTTAAATGGACTGCTTTTGTTATACTTGATTCAGGGTTATAAAATTCCCATCACCCAGATAGTGCTCATTGTATGTTAGGTAGGTATTTGCCCCTTTCCTCATTGCCCCCCTCTCCTGCTTGATTCCCACTGAGTTTTACTTCCTTCTGTGCACATAGGTGCCCATTGGTTAGTTCCAATTTAATAGCGAGTATACATGTTGTTTTCTTTTCCATCCTTAGATATTCACTTAGGATAAGGGTCTCCAATTCCATCCAAATTGTTGCAAAAGGCTTCAGTTCATCCTTCATCAGGACTGAGTATTCTATAGTATACATATGCCACATTTGGTGAATCCCCTCATGAATTCATGAGCACTTGGGTTGATTCCTCATCTTTGCAATTGTGAATTGTGCTGCAATAAACATTCAAGTGTAGGTATCTTTTTGATAAAATCAGTTCTTTTCCTTTGAGTAAAGACCCAGCACTGGGATTGCTGGATCTAATGGTAGGTCAACTATTAGTTCTTTCAGGAATCTCCATAGTGTTTTACATAGAGGTTGTATGAATTTGCTGTCCCAATAACAGTATGCAAGCATTCCTTTCTCTCTGCCTCCCTGCCAGCATCTATTGTTTTTGAACTTTTTAATAAAAGCCATTCTAACTGGTATAAGGCGATATCTCATTGTGGTTTTAATTTGCATTTCCCTGATGATTAGTTATGCTCAGCATTTTTTCATATGTTTATTGGTCATTTGTCTCTTGTTTTTTGGAAAAACTTCTGTTCATATCTTTTGCCCAATTTTTAATGGGGTTGTTTGTTTTTTTCTTGCTGATTCTTTTTAGATTCTGGTTATTAGCTCTTTATTGGATATATTGTTTGTGAACATTTTCTCCCATTCTGTAGGTTTTCTATTTGCTCTCTTTATTATTTCCTTAGCTGTGCAGAAGCTTTTTAATTTAATCAAATCCCATTTATTTATTTTTGTTGTTGCTCGGATTGCCATTGGGATCTTCTTTATAAATTCTTTGCCTAGTCTGATATCTAGGAGAGTTTTCTTAACATTTTCTTCTAGAATTCTTATGGTTTCATGCCTTATGTTTAAGTCTTTTATCCATCTTGAATTAATTTTTGTGAACGTTGGAGATATGGATCCTGTTTCATTATTCTGCATGTGGCTATTCAATTTTCCCAACACCATTTACTGAATTGGACTTCTTTTCCCCAGTGTATACTGTTCTCTGCTTTGTCAAAGATCAGTTGGCTGTATGTGGATGTTTTTATATCTGGGTTCTCTGATCTGTTCCATTGGTCTATGCCTGTATTTTTGTGCCAATACCATGCTATTTGGGATACAATAGCCTTGTGATAAATAGTTTGAAGTCTGGTAATGTAATGCCTCCAGATTTTTTCTGTTCCTTAAGAGATTGCTTTGGCTATTTGGGCTATTTTCTGGTTCCAAATGAACCATAGAATTATTTTTTCTAGATCTCTGAAGTATGACATTGCTATTTTCATGGGGATTAATTTGAATCTTAAGTTATTTTTGGTAGTATGGACATTTTAACAATGTTGATTTGACCGATCCATGACATGACATATTTTTCCATTTGTTTGTGTTACCTGCGATTTCTTTCCTCAGTGTTTCATAGTTCCCCTTATAGAGATCTTTGACCTTCTTGGTTAAGTATATTCCTAGATATTTTGTTTTCTTTGTGGCTATTGTGAATGATATTGAGTCACTGATTGATTCTCAGCTTGATTATTATTGGTGTATAGGCTTGCTACTCATTTGTGTACATTGATTTTGCCCAAGCTGCTTGAGAGGCTGAGGCAGGAGGATCACTTGAGCCCAGGAGTTTGAGATTGCAGTGAGCTGTGATGATGCCACTGCACTCTACCCAGGGCAACAGAGAGAGACTCTGTCTCAAAAAAAAGTCAATTCTTCTAAGTTCCATTCATATTTTTTCTTGTTTACAGGATCAGATTAAGTTACAGGATCAGATTAATACTTGTAAAATAGTCATAAAAGTAGACCACACTAATGTTATCTCATATTTTCAATTCCAGCATTAAATAACTTGGCTGACTTTCAGTCTTTAAAATGTCATTATGGGAACCTCTTTTCAACTTAGTACACTGAAGTATGAATGTGAACTTTTATGATTTTGAAAAATTGATTAAATGTTTTGACAGTGCCATATAAAAATGATAGTAATTAACCCATGCCATTGCCTGTGAAATTGTAAGAAGCTTCATGGATGATCGGATAATACATAAGACTAGAGGATAATGTACACTTGCACATAATGGATTTTTTAAAGGAAATTATCAGATAAGTATAAAATGTCTTCAGACATAATACTGCTCTTGAGGTTTGCTGTGGTTAAATCCACATTTGAAGAAAATGTCGGCACTTAATAACAAAAATTTCTTCCCTCACAAAGTGTCAAACACATAAAATTCTACTTGATGAGAGAAGCACATACTGTTTCCATTGTATTATAATTGTGCCATTAAAAAATGAAATGTGGAGGAATTATTTTAACTTTGGGTGCATGTACTGACTCAAAGTTCACCCTTATCAGCAAAGCATAAACTTCAATTTTCAAAAGCCTATAATTTTATAAATATATCTACATTTGGTAAGATAAAAGTCCTCTTCAGTTCTTCACAAGTAAGTAAGGTACTAGTTTTAAGAGAGACAAAGCCTCATTTTATATCTTTTCAGCTAAGTAATGAAATGATTTCAACTATTGATTTCTAATGTTTATTTTCCAGGTAAACAAGATAATTATTCATAGAATAGTATATACTGTAATGTCAATAAACCAAACACAGAACAATAACAAAACAAGTAGTTGGGCAAAGCCTAAATAAATTGAGAACAAAGAAAGAATAATCAAGATTTAAAGCTTCATTTAATATTTGTGTGGGTGTGTGTTAATTGAATTTTGTAATAAATATCATTTGTAAATGTGAGCATTGATGGTCATTTTAATTTTTTTCTTTGTAACTCTCTCTGATCTCTAAGTTTTCAAAAATAAATATGTGTTGATTTTATAATCAGAAAAATGTTATTTAAAAGAAAATTTTATTTATGAAAAATAAAATTAATAAATAGATACTGCATAAAATTCTATATTACTTTAGAAAAGTAGACTCATTACTCCATAGTTCTTCTCTTTACTTTTAAATATAAAAAATAAAATATTAACTATTGACATTTGGCCACATTTAAAAGAGGAAACTTAGGCAGAAGGTATAACTACCCCACCCTATCCCACCCACAAAAATTATACACAGCTATATGTTGAGACAAGTTAAATGAATGAGAGAAGAAAGACAGATGGTGATTGATGCTGTACTTAGTACATAGATTAGAACAGTAGGTGAAGCCAAGTTTCCATTTGAAACAGGCATTCTCTTCAAAATATCACTGGTTTAAGACATTTGTCATACTGTTTTCTGATTATAGAGTGGTCCATTTAATACATTGTAGTTTTTATGGGGTGTTAAGAAAATAAATTCTTTGCGAAATACTTTGCATTTTTAAAAGAAACATTTTATATGGCACTGATTATATATTGATGTTTGATGCAGATATTAGGAATTATTCAGTGAAATGTCAAAGATAATAATAAATCCCCTTTGGGAAAAATAAGGAGGTTCAGATTCCATTTATTAAATATTTAGTTACTGGTTTGGGTAACTAAACCAGTAACTTTGGGTTCTGGTTTGGGTTTCTAACTTTGGGTATCTAAACTTTGGGTTTAGATAAATTGCCTTCATATTTTTTTCTAAATGAGATACCAAGAGTTTTTTTATGAATAAAGTCAAATTGTTTGAAAACTAAGAGCTATAAAGGCTAAATCTTATCCCTGAGCCCAATGACTAGCAAAGTAAGTGAGTCAAATTTCAACCTCAGATCCTTTGCCTTTAAACTACATTCATTTTCTCCTATGACATACTACCTTAGACACTAAGAAGGCTGACAGCAAGCTACGGCTTCAGTACAGGAATAACTGATTAGTAAGACAGGAAATCTGATATAAGAAAATTATACAGGTACCCAGTGAATTTAAAAATAAGTTTAAAAGGATAACATCAATTAAAAATGGCACCTCCAAAAACAATTTTCTCTGTAAAAGCAATGGGAACACTGGCAAAAATTGAAAACATCAGCTTTTCCAGAACTCTGGAAATTTACCAAAGAGCTGCAGCAATCTAGGGAGAATTTATTCAGGAAAAACACTGAAATTTGGTAAGAGCAGTGAGTTTGTCATGTTTTAACTCTCCCTATTCCTATTCCACATTCACCAGCTCCACAATGGCCTTCATATCCAACAGCCCACAATCATGACCAAAACCAGCAGGCTAGCAGCTGGTGGAGGAGAAAGAATGGGGTTGGAGCTCCTTAAAAGCCCTGTTCCCAGAGAATTGTCACTATTTGGCCTGTGTGATAGTTTCATGGAAGACCTAATATGCTAGATTGTCTTTGTTTTACCTGACTCTGAG
Organism: Cheirogaleus medius; assembly: GCA_008086735.1. NCBI lineage: Eukaryota > Metazoa > Chordata > Mammalia > Primates > Cheirogaleidae > Cheirogaleus > Cheirogaleus medius. Next base: position 2,066,130 of record VBSM01002608.1, read on the forward strand.
CTTGCCCAACGTGAACAGCCTTTTCCTCAGGAGTACTTGTTGAAAACAATCATATTCAATTACTGAACATTTCTGCTGAGTAGTAAATAACAACTGGGGCAAGCAACAGGATTGAAAGGAAATGCTTCAGAGGAAAAGTTAGGTAATGAGATGTCCATAGGATGCTTTCAAAAACTCTGACATAGTCCTAGGACTTGTGGAAGGTTAAGGCAGTATTGTAAAGAAGTGTTGGAGGCATGACCCAATATGCACACAGGAGAGAGGATGGAGATAAACAGGAACAAACATTTTATATTGAATTGAAATTAAATTGTTATTAATCAGAACAAGATTGTTTTAAGTTAAATGTAAATTGTAATCCCCAATGCAATAATTACAAAAATAACTCAAAAACATAGTAAAAGAAATGACAGGAGAATTAAAATGATGAAGAAGAAAATCTTGAGCACAAAAGAAGACAATAATGAAGGAATATTGGAATGAAAAAAAGGTAAGACATAAAGAAAACAAGTAACAAAACAGCAGATCTAAATCTCACTTAATTGCAAATTACCTTAAATGTAAACAGATTTGATTTTCCAATTAAAGGCAGAGATGGGCAGAATGTTAAAAAAATCCAATTGTATGTTATCTATAAGAGATATAATTTATATTCAAAGACACAAGTTAGGTTAAAAATAAAGTGATGGAAAAATATTTACCATGCAAACATTAACTGAAATAAAGTCGGAGTGGTATACTAATAGCAGAAAAAATATACCTGGAGACAGAAATTATTACTAGAGAAAAGAAAGGATATTTTATGATGATAAAAAGGTAAATTCATCTGTAGAATACTACAATTATATATTTATGGCCAATTTATTTTTAACAAGTATGCCAAAACAATTCAATGGGAAAAGAATAGTCTTTTCAACAAATGATTCTGGGACAACTGGATATCCACATACAAAAGAATGAAGTTAAACTCCTACCATACACCATATACAAAATTTAAATCAAAATGAATCAAAGGCCTAAATGTAAGAACTAAAATTATAAAATTCTTGAAGGAAACATATATATAAATTTTTGTGACCTGGGATTAGGCAATATTTTCTTACATATGACAACAAAAGGCAAAATAGATAAATTGAACTTGAAATTTAAAATTTAAGGACACTATCAAGAAAATGAAAATACAACTTATAGAATAGAAGAAATATTTGCAAATTTTATATCTGATAAGAGTCTAGTATCCAGGATATATAAAACACTATCACAACTCAACAAAAGATATATAACTCAATTAAAACCTAGGCAAAGGATTTTAATAGATATTTCTTCAAAGAAGACATACAAATTGCTGATAAGCATATGAAATGATGTATAACATCATTAGCCAATAGGAAATGCAAATCAAAACCCCATTGATATATCACTATATACCCACTAGAATGGCTATAATAAAATAGACAAGCAATAATAAGTTTGGGCTAGGAAGTGAATAAATGAGAACATTATTCATAATAATACAATACATACAATGCATCATTGAAACAATATTTGTGTTTCTACAAATATAAAAACTACAAATATCCATCAGCTAATGAAGGGATAAACAAAAAGGGGTATATTTATAGAATGGGCTATTATCTAGTCATATAAAGGAATAAGATGCTGATATATTCTATAACATGCATGAACTTATAAAACATTATAGTAAGTGAAACAAGCCAGACCGTAAAGGCCATATATTGCATGATTCCACTTATAGGCAATGTCCACAATAGGCAAATCTGTAGAAAGTAGATTAGTGGTTGCCAGGGGTTGAGATAAGTGGGAATGCAGAGTGACCACTAATGGGCATGGGGTTTGAGGGATGGAGGGCCAAAGAAAATGTACTAGATCAGATAGTAATGATAGTTTTACAATTTTGTGAATATACTAAATACCATTGAATGTTATGATATTTGAATTTTTTTTAAAAATGAATCTAAAATAGAGACAGTTTTAGCAATAAGACAACATCGCTTACTACACCTCCTAATTGTCAATGACAGATTATATTAATATATCTCAAAACTTACAACAATGTGTGTCTATTTACTCATAACAATAGAGTGAAACAGTAAATGTCAATAAAGTATTTGAAAACTAGTGAGAATAGCAGTGCCACACAATAAGAACTTGTACATGGTCCGATTACAGGATGGGAGATGAACACAGAACATAAAGAACAACACAGACACACATAAAGATTTCACATGACTCGAGTGCCCAATGCACCAGCTGTTTTTTATTTATACCCCTCAGACCCAGGGTTAGTTCCTTGTACGTGAGCATCTGAGCATAGCAGTGATAACCATCAAATTTGGAATTGTATCACAAGGGAAAAATTTCCCATGGTCTCAGACCTCAAAACAGTTACTTGAGGTGCCAGCGCCAGAC
>VBSM01002608.1:2068659-2106862 GCA_008086735.1 Cheirogaleus medius
CTATAGTGAATGATTAGTATAAGGCAGGTAATCGCCAGAATCAGCCCCCTACAGAACTTATATGTGCAAGAAACTATAATAAGCGTATTTTATATATTACCTTATTTGGTCCTCACAACAACCATAAGAGTAAAGTACCATTAGTGTTATATTTACAGATAAAGGAAAAGAGACTGAAAGAAGTTAAGGAACTAACAGTTACACCATGGAGGAGAAGGATTTCAAGTTATACTGATTTTGATTTCCAAACTCACCCTCTTAACTTCCATATTATGCTACCTCATCCATTCATTCTGAACAAGACAGATTTTTATATCATGACCTCATTCGATAGATGGTATAAACTTTTACCAACCCCAACAGGACTCACATTGCATATCTACCTCTAAAAGAGAACAACAAGGTGACATGTCTGTATACTTCCCATGAGTCTCCTAAGAGAGAAATCGGCATGATTGGAGATGACAGGAAGTGCTCGGACTATGTTTCAAAGAAACAAGGGCTGTTGTTCTTTAGCCGCTGGGGAAGTTGACTGGATGGGAAGGGTATCACCACCATAGAAAGTGGCAATGATTTGCAATGTGTCAGCTTGATACAGAATCACTAGCTATCACTGAAGGGGAAATGCTTTGATCTCTTAAAATATGCAGGGTCATTTGCATTCTCTTCAGATGCAGTCCCTTAAAACATCTATTTCAAGTTCAACCAGATGAATTAGGCAGTAAGAAATAAAATTGGAGGAAAGTTATCATATAGATTATACTGTGTTTCTCTCAGTTAAAGCAATAAAAACTAAAAGAAATAAGAAGGCCTTGTTTTAGAAATTGTAAAATGATTAGAATGTCAGGTATTGAGGAAATCTAAAGTTCCTCAAACAGAGCTCAGTGCTTCCAGCACAGGAGATGGATAGTCAGAGACCATGCAGGAATTAGAGACAGAACATCCATGTTTGTGGTAATTTTGAAGCCACTGGGTGAAACAATTGGCAGTGAAGAAAGGGTATATGCCACCAAGGCCCAAAAAGAAGTATCTGAAATGGAAGTTGGGATGCTGAGCAGATTTCTTGATACCAGGTGAGGAAGCTACTAAGAAGAATGTGAAAGAGATGGTCAGGGCTAAGGGGAATTTAAGAATTTGGAGCGACTGCAATTATCCTAGTAGAATATTGTAGGAAGTGTGACTTTCTTTACTATTTATATATGTGTCCGCTTTCCTTTTAATGTATTCTTCTAGTGGGTGTAATCTGCATGATATATTACACACTCCTAATAGTTCAACACAAAGTACTTGATCATTTAAAATTTAATTTGATTACTTTCCTGGTGTTCCTATGATTTGTGTGTTTTCATATTTAATACTAATGTGGAGTTGATAAAAGTCGACCTCTGATTCCTGCATAGTGAAGTTAAAATGTTCCTCCACCTACTGTGTTAAGCAAAGAATTGGACATATGCATAGCTCATTGCCTATGACTCTTACTCTTACCCACTGTCCTACCAGGAAGTTAGATGCACCTTGAGCAAGTGTTAGCACGTGTGTGTGTGTGTTTATGCAGTGTGGTATGTGTAATAGTCAAAGTTCCAACAGAAGACACAGGACTCTCAAATTTCAAGGGGGTTTATTTATAAAAAGACTGTGTACAAGGTTGTGAGCATAGCCTAGGCAAATCACAACAGAAAGTATAATAGAGGAACAGCTGCTACCCCTGTGGTCAGAAGAGAGTAGGAGAGGAAGCAATTACCAAACAGAACTAGAAGAGAGAGGGTCACATACAGACGACTGCCTTGAGATGAGGTAGAATCACCAGCCTATCTGATGGAATCTATGTAAGAGAGAGCCAGGAGAAAAAATAACTTAACCTCATTCTTCTTTTCTCTAATATTCTGCTGTGGCTTCCCATTGGCCAAAACCATTAGGAGGCTAGAGGTCACATAAGTCAGCCTCCTGGAGCAGAGATCATGATGAAAAAGAGTGGACATTGGACATGAAAGGGCAGATGCAGCACAATGTGCATCCTGGGAGGCACTATTTCAAATAACTGCTGAGGTTCTAGTCTACATAAAATTGAAGAATGATATAGTCACATACAGACCAAAGATTATTGCCAAGAAGCTAGACTGACCTTCAAATCATAGACATGGGGCAAGCCAGCTGAAAGGCACCAGCAAGATCAGCAGGGCTGAGAAACTCATCTCACAGAGCAGAAAACCACAACCAACACAGAAAAGTTGAAGTGACTGACCCTAAGAGAGGAAGGTTAGTATTGGGGTTTAGTGCAGACTGTAGATCTGAAACACCCCACTGCACATCTTTGCTTTACCACTGACTATCTGGTCAAGTCCTTTTATCCTTCACAGCTTTAACTCTCTTCCCTGTAACACGGAGATGATAATTTTACCTATCTCTTGTGAAACGTTGGGATAATAATTTTATCTATACCATAGTATTACTGTGCCAGTAAAATAGATTAGTATAAGAACCGTTTTCAAAACAAGGCATGGAACATGGTGTCACATTTCTATTGCTTGAGTGAAAAAATAAAACAGTGAATAGATTTTAAAGTGACTAGGAGGCTGAAAAATTGCAAACAAGTTCGTGACCACATGCTGTGATGAGAAGACATTGACCATCTATTCTCTAGAAATACATCCTAGGAAGATGCCTAAAGCCAGCTTCTGTCTGCTGTGTAGAAGAGAAAAGTGCCCTGTGACCTTACCTTCCCTTGTAAACAAGCAGATAATCCTAAGGGGAGAATTATGTTGTTCTGCCTGGACATGGAAGAAAATTATACAAATTAATTCAAGTTTACTAGTGTGATGAATTTGGGGCTTTTAAAATACACAATGTATGACAACTAATCTATCTCCTGATGACAAAATTGTGCAATATTGTACAAGAAAATCACATATAAGCCTGATTTTTAAAACCAGCAGTCAGGTAAGGGAGCTGCAAATCAATACTAGAATCTTCTCCATTCATACTGCAATTTTAGCATATTAAACTACACACAAACAGATACAATCTTATCTACCAAATAAAAAAGATATGTTCATACATTTTGGTACAGGGATGCCTCACTTTTCAAGAGGTCGTTTATGTGCCATATTATTTCAATTACCTGCTGAACTGATCTCCCTGCCTCCATTTCATCAACCTCCAAAGTATCTTCCCTACTGCTCCCAACATGACCTGATAACTCCTTCCCCTGTTTGAACTAGTTTAAGTAGCTGTAGGCTAAAGATTCAACTTCTAACTATGGCATGTGAGTCCACGCACTGTTTGGCCTGAGCCTCTGAGCTTTCCAGCATCATCTCTGTTCTTCCTTCCCAAACACTCTGTCACATAGCTGATCTTTAAGCCTTGCTGTTTCTCATGTGCTTCCATTTTTCACCAGATATACTACTTGGTTTTGATTATGGTTAAGCTGAAATTATTTACTTGAATTGTTGTAACTTACTTCCCACATGCTTGGGAAGACAAAATTATTATACATAAAGGGATATAGGATGGTTAACTTCAGTTTTACTGAAGTTCATTGAAGACAGGCTGTTGTTACTGCACTTATACATTATTTGAAAGTTTCATGAGAAGATCAATCAATCTTCATCTTTAAACAATGTATATTGACTTACCTTGTGGTGTTAGGCCTGGTTCTGGCCTCATTCTCCAATCTGAGCCTGTGCTTGGGTCCAACTTTGGAGTACTCTTATTTTTTATGAAGTATAATATACATTATTCTGCCACATGTGCTGAACCTCAGTCGGTTGTTTAATAACTAACGCAGATTTCAGCCTTGGAAACACAATATTGACAAGTTTACTGACATTAATCATTCCTGCCATGATACTGATTAAACAAATCTATATATTACAGTCTTCCTAACTGTAATAAATAACACTGACCTTTCAACCAAATGTGCCCTTTTTAGTCTGCATGACTATCACATGCTTAACTCCAGACAAAGAATTAATTATCCTTCCTCTATGTGCACAAAAAACTTCATAAATGCCACCATTATATCACTCACCTCATCATAGTAAAATTAATGATTTAAGTGTCTGAATTCAAGACTTGACTGTGTAGAGCAAGTAGAGTGGCTATATTTTCTTTGGTGTATGTTTAAATAAGAAATAATATTTCTTAGATAAAATTCAATCTTAAATTTAATAAATATGGCTGAAAATCCAGAAGAAATAGTTCTTAACCTAAGAAAATTTTTCAATAGTCATTAAATTAATTATCTCCACAAACTCTCATTCAACACCATCCCCATTTCAGTTGGAGTATCTTTAATAAAGAAAATATAATTAATATTACTAAATCTCAACCCTAACATGTTTTTAATGTCTCTTTAATATTCTGTGTGACAAAATAAGAATAATTCATAAAGCATTTTGCTCCATAAGAAACTATAATAGTTATCAAGGACAAACAGTTGTTCAATTGTTTAAATTGTGAACTAAACTAACCAACTTTTTTATGAAACATCATTTTTATTAGAAAAAAAATAATAGACAAACTACAGGTTTTTTTATATTTGAATACTTATCAAGTTTTTTCCCTTAAAAATTAATAAAGTGAGCATCTGTAGGAAAATAACTATAAAAAAATTTATTATTATTGCCAATGACAAAATTTGGGCTTTCAATCAAAAAGTTAGAATTTTGAGCAATCTTAACTGGCATCATGAAATTGGCAGATACCCAATTGATTTCTAGTGAGACCAGTGGTGATATCAATTAATGTGATTGCTTTTGCTATTTTCAAATGAAATGTATCAGCATTTAAAAAATCTGAAAAACTCAATAAACCAGTATTTTCCAGATGATGTTACAAAATCCAGCATAGGATCCCTACAAAATGAAAGAATCTTTTCAAAATGTGACATAGACCAATGGATTTTAACGTAATCAAGTAAGAAATGTTTACTGCCAAGATTTCATATTCCACATTGCAATTATCCTTTAAGAAACTACCACTTATGGAATGGGTTACAGTATGCAAAAACAATACCTAAAATGTTCACAAAAGGCTGTTAAACCCTTTTCCAACTACCTCTCTATGTGGCTGAATATTCATCATCTACATCAACTGAAACCACCTAGTACAACAGAATAAATGCAGAAGAAGACATAAGAGTCTGCTGCCTTCTTAAGCCAGTCAATTTTAATTGCATGAAGGTAAAACAATGTCACTCTACTCACTATTTTTTGTTTGTTATGGAAAGTGTAGCTATTTTTCACAAAATACATGTATATTAGTATGTAATAAACTTATTATATTTATATGTATCAATAAACAAATCTTTTTTAAATGTCTCAAATTCAATTTATAATACACTAATTACCCATTGTAATTTATAATTTGTAATTTGTAATTTAAAATATGCTAATTACCCATGTAAACTAAAGCATTTTGGCATCCTCAATAACTTTTAAGAGCAGAGAAGGGCCCTGAGTCCAAAAAATCAAGAATTGCTGACTAGTGACTTCCTGTCATGTTAGCTTTGCTCTGGTCCCTCTCTAAGGCATTAACCCAATCCCAGTAGAGTTGTGCATGACCTTCTTCCCCATGACTAAGCCTCTTCCTCCCTCACAAGTCTCTGTGGCAGTGCACTGTAGCAGTTAACCTCCAGACAGACAGCTCTCTCACTGCGTCACCCTGGTAAGGCTTGCTTAGCCTCTCTGAGACAGTTTCCTCTTTTGCAAAATGAGAATTAGTATTAGTTGGATTATGGTGAAGATTCATTAGGTTAAAATAGGTGAAGCACATAGAATACTACCTGGTGTACAATAAATAATACTTGTTAGTTGTTCTCTTCATTTTGTTTGCTGATTAAGAGAGGCAATAGAGAATACTAGTTTAGAATGTGCCTTTTAAAACCAGACTGCCTGGGCTCAAATTCTGTTTTTTCTACTAATTACTTTTGTAAACTTAAGAAAATTACTGACCTCTTCTTTGTGTTAGTGTCTTCATCTTAATAATTATTGCAATAATAGAACCCAGCACATATAGGTGGATAAGGATTAAATGAGATACTACTTATAAAGCATTTATAATAGTACCTTGTGCATGTAAGTATTCAATAAATTATGGCACTTAAGATTATGATTTCTTTACATCTATGTGTTTCTGATCCATTTCTTCTGGGCCCAGACTCTGACTCATGATACCTATATATTGACACTAAATTTCTGGCTGGTTTTATTTCTATCTCTATAATCTTCAACCTGATGATTCATCTAACTCTTCTTCACTATTGACTCTCAGTTATTGCTCCTTGTATTCATGGACTTCTACCTGTTACTTCTGCCAAGACTTCCCTAACATTGTTTGCTCTATCACTTCATATCCATTGGCTTACTATTGGGATATTTCAGTTTCCCAATGCATGTAGTAGTGTCCTGGTTTAACCCAGATCAAGGCTGAGTTCAACTCTGCTAGGTATATTCTGTTTGAGAAGGAAAGGGAATTCAGTTCTGTATGTGTGTGTTTATATGTGTGTATAAATGTTTAACAGAGTAAACATAAGCTCTAGTCATCCAGAAAATTGGCTTAGAATGAACAACTCATTCACAAATAATACGTTGCTTCATAAATTGTTTAAAATTCAGTGCGATTTATTTTAATTTATTACATTAAGTAAGATCTCCAGTCTTCTTTATTTTAAACTTAGGAAAAAATAGAATCTTAACAATTTAGAGAAAAGAAAAATAATTCACTTTTCCTTATTAATGTTTTTTAAACATAGCTTTCAAAAATTGGAAATTTATTTTTTCATATCATTTCTTAATATATCTTCCATGAATGAAAAGACAAAAATTTAATTATTTTTTAGTTTTTTAACAAAAATATACATTTGAAAATTATAAAACCTCAGAAATGTTAGTCTACATCCCAATGTCCTCAAATACCAATAAGTTGATTAAACACTGAAAGTAGAATTTAAGAATGATTGACAATTGTTTACCAAAACAGAATACTATGTATCTTTATTATCTCAAGGTCAAATTGAAATTTACCTAATACTTGCTTTTTAAAACACAAATAGAATGCAAAAATGCATATTTATCATGTTAGCACTTAACCTTAACAGTTAAAGTTAATGGTAGTTTCCTTTGCTGAGTGTTTATAGGCATTATATCAATTTTTAGTTATTTCACAAATATGTGTTGTGACATATTCTATGTGCCAGGGATATAGTGATAAACAAGTTAGACAAAGTTTCTGTATTCCAGTGAGAGAGGCAGATAAATAATATTATATGTTATTATAATTCAGGTTCAGAGGGAAAATAAATAAGATGAAAGAAGAGGGGAAAGGGGAAAGAATAGATGCTCTTTCAGAATTAATTTTTTTTAACTTGGGTCTCATGTATTCAATATCTCAACCCCGAAGTAGGTACTTTATCATTCCTTTTCAACACATGAGGAAAATGAGGATTAGATAGGCTAAATTATTTGTGAAGACCTCATGGCTATAAAGTATTAAAACTAGGATTTGCACACAAGTAATCTAATTCCAGAATTCGAGATTGTAACTATTCAACTAGAGTGCCTATTAATAAATTATGTTTCTTACAGGAATCCATGATTCTCATCTACAATCCTTTTGGTTGGCCTATGATTCTATAGTCCTTCATCTTAAACTAGAAAATCTATTAAACATACATCATACAAAATAATTTATTTCTTATGATCTGCAAGTTTTTTAAAACTTGGAAATCAGATTTGAATGTAGATTATTCTTAAGTGTATCTTAAAAGTTATAATTTGCAAATCTTGTGTAAGATGGCTTTATATTATTTTGTTAAAAACAAAAAAACAAAACAACAGATTTATTTCCAACTATTACATTTAATAAGTGATCTGCTGAGGAGTTTCCATAAATCCAGAATAAGAATCCCAGAAAACAAGTTAACATTAATGGTAGAGGTTGTAGAAAAAAAAATTTAAAAATTCAGGAAGCCAAGCAACAAAACATGAACATCTACTACACGGCCCACAGGGAAAGTGGGTGCAATAAGAACCTCTGAATTACTCATGCCCAACCCCACCATGCACATCCTTCCACCCACATCCACAAACCCAGCCTGCCTTTACCACTCCTCTCCACCTTTGTCTCTTCTCCTTCTCAGGTATCTTTGCTTATAACTGTTCTTTTCCATAGGCAACATTCTATTAATTCTTTCTATCTTCTGTTTCTGCCTTTCTCCCCTACCTATTTCTCTTTTCCCCACAATAATCTCACTTTGCTATAATCCAGGATAGCTGCTCTGGGACAAAATGATAACTAGAATGTACCTTCATTGGAGTGTTTGTGACTGACAAATTTATAATTAATAAAGTCCACTGAAAAATTGGAGTTTTGGGCCCATTAGTACTTTCCTCTAAAGCCTCCTTATTAAGCTCTTGCATTTATAGTAATATAGTAATATGACAATAATAGTATTGTCATATATGACAGAAGAGCATATTCTAGGGTGGGTCATAATCATTAAATAAAAGATAAGGTCAGAAACATTTCAATTAATCAATTCAATAAACTTGTATCCAGTCCTATTTATGAAAATCCTCAAGGGATAATAGCAAGCTAATAAAATAAGATTGCCCTAATAGAACTGAACTAAACAGTGTGATATGGTCTAACAGAGGATAACTAAGACAGACAAATGCCTTTAATTTTCAAAACTACTGCTAAGGAAATGCAAAGGTGAGGAAATAATTCCAAGAATAGAAAGGACTTCATGTCTAGATGATATCTGGAATTTTTGTCTTTGCTCTCTTTATCACTAGTTTTCTTTAGCAAATGCTCCCTAAGCCTTCACAGAATGTTTATTGATGGTCTCCAAATGCAGAATTTTGGAGTTTGCTAACCAGGGAGAAAGGCATAAAAATAAGGGAATATTTTCCTTAGAAATAAGGTTAGGGAGCTGGGTCAGTACTTTATATCTAGACAATCAAGGACAGGCTTGCACAAGGTGCTCCAGGACTGAAAAGTATCCTGCTGGGGGTAATTCCAGAGAGCTAGTTCAGCTGTTGGTTAGTTTTCTTTATGTGAATCAGAAACTCTCAACAGAAAATACAAGTGAACAAACAGAGCAAATCATTTTTCTTTTTGGCTGCTTGGATAACACTCAAATTTCATAGTCCGGAATTCAGAGTTTTCTGGTATATCCTGTTCCCTACACATCTTCCTACTGTAACTCCAATTATTATCCTACATAAGTAACCAGTGCTCCAGCTTTACTGGTATTTCCATATTTCTGAGACAAAATTATGATCTTTTATCCTTGCCTTGTGAGTACTCATACTCTTTCCTCATACTTTCCTCTCTCCACATATCAATTGTCTCCTTCTCTTTCAACACTGCTCTCATATACTACTCCTTCCTTTAAGTCTTTGCAGATCCCTTAGGCTTCTTCCCCTCCTCTAATGATCTGTAAGGATGACCATATTTATATCACATTTGACTCAATTCTATACTTCTTTCATTGGTTTTAATATCATCTAGCATAATTCCTGACAGATATTCAGTATTTAACAAATATTAGGCCCATTTCCTTTCTCCCTAAATTATGTCATACCAACTGTTCATTAGAAGTGTACAATAAGATCAAGAAGTCTTAATTCTTCCTAAATTTGCTCAAAACAACTATTGCTATCTTATTCTAATGGCAGATCTCTGACAAAATTTTGCTGAATTGGATGTAATTCTTTGAAAAAATAAAGCTTGAAAAGCAAGCTAAATAGCATATGTGATATGATCTCAAAAACATGATATTCATAACTATATGCTTAATGAAAACAGAGAGCTAATAATGAATATTAGGTGACTTTTCTTTTTCTTGCTTAACAGTTACCTTTCTTTTATACATAGTTAAAAAGAAGAATGTCTTTCTTTGCTGAGTTTCATCACGACGAAATAGAATGTGCAGGAGTAAACTGCTTCCAGCATTGCTATTGTTACTAGGCATTGCTAGGTACTAGATGTTGCTATTCATTATAGCCACTGGAAAACACACTCTTGACAAGGGTTGCTTTATGTTGTCACCTACTTTTAAAAAAAAACTTTGGTGCCTTTGTATTTTATGTTCCTGAAGCCAAAATGGGCTATTTTCTCTGCCCTGTAACTCCTATTTCAAACCAGAGATGATGAACTATTTGTGCCTTCCAGAACTTCAATAATAGAAAATTTGACATGATGTGACTGACCTTAAACAAAACCCTCCAGTCAAACATCAGGTAATGAAACAAATAGAAATAAGGTGGTAAAATGTGGTACTGAGTCTTCAGTAAAATACAGGCTAGCCACATAAACAATATATGCTGAAGAACCAGTGCCATATTGTTTTTTTGCGGTCACATTTTATGCACATGAAAAAATAACAACCTAGAGAAGAAAGGAATAGCATGCAGGGGACAGTGTAGGTAAAGTAGAAACAACACTGGGGACAACACTGAGCTATCTAGAGATAAGCAGAACAATTGGTCTTTCTGACTGGTACTCACTGGGAACAGAATGTTCAATAATCCTTATTTGGGCATTGATGAAGAGAAGAATAGAAAGGCTTTTGCTTCTGAGTCTTTAAAACTGAAAATAAAGCATTGCAATAATTTAATAGATACATTTTACTTTTTGGCATTTTTAAGTTCATAAAAAATTTTAAAGTTATGCAAAATATATAAAGTAGGTTAGATCCAACCAGTGCTGTGAAATTGAAGGCCAAGGAGAAATCACATTAACAGTCACTGACATTTTATCTGCTGGTTCATCTGGAAGCTCTTGTCTACACATTTAGGACAAGCATATCCTGGTAGTTAGCCAAGACATACGTCAGAATCTTAAAGTATGATGTTGATGTAGTATAATCACCTGCATAATTCTGATTTCTCTAAATTCTCACATTTCATATTGAAAGTAAGAATAAGTAGTTTCACTTGGCTTTAAGAAAAATTAATTCCATCTTTTTACGACTATGTGTTAAAATTAGATTTTGCCATTGCTTCAGATGTTTTGCTCTCTCATGCTGATTTCTCTGGACTATCAAGGGACAAGCAGAATGCCATGATTCCTTCTAAAGCCTCAGCTGTGTTCTTTTTTTTTCTAGTTAGCCACCTCTTCCTTACTACTGTGATGATTAATAACTCATTTGCAGAGAAAAGCTACTTTCTGTTCCAATAAAATCACACTGATACCCATTCAGGTGTTAGCTGATCGCTATATTTGTAATAGTGACACATGGCTTAGAAATTCATACCACAGAGATAATAAATTTTTGTAATTGAAGTGGTAAGAAAGCAATCTTTACTTTCATACAGATTCTGGTAACTTGCTTCTTGAAATCCAGTTTGGGGTAGAGGAATCAGAGATAATATTATATAATACAGAGAGCCATGGCCTGTTTATACATAGAAAGTACAAGTATTTAAAGATATAATCCCTCCTCTAATTGGCCTTTAAATTCAAAATAATTTTTTTAAACATCCAAAAAGGATATTTGAGGACCTTTACAAGCTGATTCTTAGTTATATGTAAAAGAGAAAGATACAGTATTATCCCCGAAGAAGTAAAACAAGGCAGTGAAATTGCCCTACCAGGCATCAAGACTTAAAAGGAGCCTGAATAACCAAAATAATATTAACCAAAAAGAACAAATCTGGAGGCATCACATTACCTGACTTCAGATTATACTATAAGGCTATAGTAACCAAAATAGCATTTTACTGGTATAAAGGTAGACACATGAGACCTGGAATGGTCTCAGTGGAACAGAACAAAGAGCCCAGTAAAACTATATAGCTATGACCAATTGATCTTTGGCAAAACAGAAAAAAACATACACCAGGGAAATGATGCCCTATATAATAAATAATGCTGGGAAAATTAGATAGCCACATACAGAAGAATGAAACAGGATCCCTATTTCTTGCCATATACAAAGATTAACTCAGGATGAATTAAAAACTTAATTGTAAGTCCTGAAATCATAAAAATTCTAGAAGAAACCATAGGAAAAACTACTCTAGACATTGGCCTAGGCAAAGAATTTATGAGTAGGAACCTTTAGACAAATGCAGCAAAAACAAAAATAAACAAATGGACCTAAGTAAATTAAAAACTTTATGCACAGCAAGGGAAATAATTAACAGAGTAAATAGACAACTTAGAGAATGGGAGAAAAATTTTGCAAACTATATATCCAAGAAAGGATGACTATTGAGAATCTACAAAGAACTCAAACAAATCAGCAAGAAAAAAAAAAAACATTAAAAAGTGGGTATAAGATATGAACAGAGGTTTTTTCAAAAGAAAAACACATATGGTCAAGAGATATAAGAAAAAGTACTCAACATCAATAATCATCAAGGAAATACTAATTAAAACCACAATGAGATACTACCTTACCCTGATCAGAATGGCTATTATTTAAAAAATCAAAAACAGTAGATAGCATGGGTGCTGTCAAAAAGGAATGGTTATACTTTGTTGGTGGGTCTGTAAATTAGTGCAACCTCTACGGAAAACAGTATGGAGATTCCTCAAAGAACTAAAAGTAGACTTACCATTTAATTCAGCCTTCCCACTATTGGGTACCTACCCAAATGAAAAGAAAGTCATTGTATCAAAGAGACACCTGTAACTGAATGTTTATCACATCACAGTTCACAACTGCAGGTATGGAATCAACCTAAGTGCACATCAATTGATGACTGATGAAGAAAATGTGGTGTATATATACCATGGAGCACTACTCAGCCATAAAAAGGAATGAAATAATGTCATTTGCAGCAACTTGGATGGGACTGGAGAAACTAATTCTAAGTGAGGTATCTCAGGAATGGAAAGACAAACACAATATGTTCTCACTAATAAGTAGGAGTTAAACGATGAGAGTATACATGGTCATAAAGTGGTGTAAAGGACATTGGAAACTAAGAAAGGGGGAGGGTAGGAATGGATTGAGGGATAAAGACTTACCTATAAGATAAAATGTTCACTATTCTGGTGATGGGTACACCAAAAGCTCTGACTTTAGCATTATACTGTTCATCCATGTAACAAAAATATTTTCTTCATCCACTCATCAATTGATGTGCACTTAGGTTAATTGTTCTAAACTAGACTGGATACATTTTGTTTTCAATGTTTAAGTTACTAATAAAAGCTACAAATTGAGCTGCTTAACTAGATCTCAATTCCATTTTGACTATTATTTATGGTTAATAAGTTAAAGAGCTAATAGACTATTTTATTTAACAATTGAATATAATCCTTAATAAAGGATTTGTATAACACTGTTCCCTATTTTCTCTGCCTGTTTCTCTGCCTTTTGCAACAAATCATGTCTAAATGCATGAAGGATAATAAAATCTTATTTTTACTTTTCATCTTCTCCCTTTCTGATTATTACTAACAAGTGAAAATATCCATGCTTGGAGCTTCATCTCCTTTGCTTGCTCTTTCTCTCTCTCTAGGACAGGTGCTAATGAGTAACAAAATGAGAAAAAGTGGAACATGAGGAGAATAAGGACTTTCACATTTCACACAGAAGACAAAAAAAAAAAAAACGCTAAATAATTACAAGTTGATATAGAAAGAGTGAGATTATATGAGTTTCCATAATTACTTTTTCTAAAATAGAAGTAACATTTCAACTGTTGTGATATTTAACATTGCAGGTTCAGAGCCTTTTAGGGAAAAATATGTACTGGATATTTCTGAACAAAAAACTTATTCAAAGAGCACATTTTTATATAGATCACTATCTATATATGTTAGAAATAAGTTAACCATCCTGAAACCAATTCTACTTTCTCATTCTTAGCTAATTACTTATTATCTTATCTGTTTCAATGGGAGTTATTGAAATCACTTCATATTACAAATTATGAGTCAAATTTTAATCATTTTAGTCTGAAGGACAAGAGACTGGGGAATCCAGCCCTGCCATGAAATCTGTGACTATGAGTATAATACACCCCTTGGATCTCTATTTCCTTACCTATTAAATGAAAAACTGGTTTTAATTTATCCCTATGTTTACATCTACCTCTAATATTCTGGGTTTTTTTCTTTTCTTCTTATAATTATTGACCACATACATGCAAGAAAATCATCATCAAAGGTAAATTTGTGAAATAATTTCTCTGAATTTAATAATCATTTTTGGAGAGATGATCTCTATCCAGTACCTCAGAAGTAAAACAACCTAAATATTGTAACTTACTCATCCTATTATTGCAATAAAAAAGAAAAGTTTATGGGTAGGTTTCTCAATCTCAGCACTATTGACATTTTGAGCTGGATATTCTTTGGGGGACAGGAAGAGGGAGGCTGTCCTGTTCATTCTGTAAAGTTTAACAGCATTCCTGAACTCTATCCTCTAAATGCCAGTGGTACCCTTCCAAATATGAGAACCAAAATTTGTCCAGATATTGCCAAATGTCCCTGGGAAAAGAAGGACAAAATCATGCCTAGTTGAGAATCACTGAGATAAGAAAACAGTCAAATTTGAGATTTGTTCCTCCAAACATTATTTTTATATAAGTATATTTACTGTCCTCAAACATTGAAAATTTCTCTTTCTTCAATTCTATAAGCAGAAATAACAATATAATTATAATGCAATATTTCTGACCATAACACTAATTTCTCTCAGGATTTGATAGTCGAAAAGATAGATGTGTTAATGGAATAAAATATTTTTACTTCTATAGTTATTTTATAAGATTGTTAATTTCCAAAAGCAAATTCTGGAACATCAAAATTGTTATGAGATTGTATTTTTAATGACTGAGCTGGAAAGAGATTTAGCTAATAAAAGAAGCTAATTTTTTACTATGACAGTTCAATACAGTAAAGAAAAACCAGGCTTAAGTCTCTGGAAAATTAGGCAATTGTCACACCATTTCCTTTAAAAATAATTTCTAATAAAGCAAAACTTTTACTGGTTTTAAAAGGACGTGTTCTAAAAGGAATGTGTATGAGAGTTAGGTGGAAACAGTGTACATTTTTGACAGACTGTGTTTTGCATAACATACAGATGCCTTTACAAAGCAATGCCTGAGTAAAAGACATGATTGTTATGCCCAGGAAATGGAGAACATTTGAACTACCGTACCTTTCAGGTGCTGTGAAAATAAAGAGAGGCAAAACTTCTGAACACACAAGCAATATGTGTGTGTAGGTCTATACTATTTAATTTTCTTTCCTTATTAATACATATGTTCCATGAAAAGATATTCTTGGGATCTTTCTGAATGAATAAGATCAGGGGAAAAAATGTTTTTATTAGCTTCACTCCCTTATTGTCCTCTGCTAAGGTCAAGTTCAGTTCAAGTTTTCAATCATTTAGAGTGAGATGTAACTTTATAAATATATAATTTTAAACTACAGTATTGCCAGCATCATTGACCTATCAATTTTCTCGTTGTCTAGGCTTTACATGTAGGTAACATTTCCAATGGAGAAGTGAATTTGTATTGCTATCGTACAGGTGACTAAGCAGACATGTATCCATGTATAATTTAATGAGCTAATTTCTGTGCTTTTACTTATGATTTTCTGTTCACTTGACAAGTCCCTCCAGCTTGTATGCTTCATGGCTAAACTGTGCTCAAATTTAGGTACACAGAGGTTCAAATTTAATGTAAATAACAATGTTCTTGTTAATTGATATTGTCTCTATTACCTTGTATGACAATGACATTGTTCACTTGATCTCCCTCCATTCTCAGGTTCTGACCTTGCACAGGAATATTGATATGGCTTTTTGCATTAATTATTTACCTAGTAGGTCACAAAGGGTAGCTACTGTTAATAGTTTCCTCAATAGATTTAAAAAACAGAAAAACATTTAAGGGAGCAAAGTCACATTCAAAATGACACATTTTTCTCAAACTGTAACATAATTAACAACTCCAAGCCATTGAGTTGCTACTTGGGTAAAGGAGGTATAATTTTAAAGTAGTGACACTGATTTTCCTATGTGTCTTTGGAGCTCAACTACATAACCTAACTCATCCTACATATGTAATCCTAAAATTAAAGACAACTAGATCTTGGGCAGCACTTTACCCTAGCCCAAGTCATGGTCTATCCTTCATCTCAATTCAGTAGTTGCACTTTCTAAACCCGGATTCCTCGTACAGGGTTGTTTGCGGGAGCAGGGGGTGAAGGAAGGCTCTGTGTATATCTAGTTTTCTGATGGACCCTTGTAAAGCATTGCTTTTTAAGGAAAAAGGGGGGAAAATTAAATTAGCTTTCTTTTACTTAGGCTCTTAGAAGGATACTGGGAAAGATCTTTTGATGGATGAACCCCACACCTTTGTGTTAAGCATCATTTCAGGGAAAGTGTATAGCACATTCATTATTTTGAATTAAGCATTACTTCCTGAAAATAAAACATAATACCAAGCCATTAAATCACTTATTCCTGAGACTTAATTTGTAACCTACTATGACATACCCAATTTGTGCTGCCAATATACAACAAAGAGCTCTAAAGTGTATGAGAAAAGCACTTGATGTATACTTTATATATACTCAATAAATATGGTATCTCACACATACTTGAGCACATAAAGCAAATAGGCTTTGAAACCAAATAGACTTGGATTTGAATCCTTACTCCACCATTACTTAGATTGTAGTTTGAGACATTTGTTCCTATGAAATAAATTGTTTTTGTAGATTTAATAAATAATACATATGAAGAGCAGACTTTGGCACACAGAAAATTCAAAAATGATAAAAACCATTACATTAAATATTATTTATTAATATTTTTCAGTGAACATACATTCTACTTTTTAAGTACTTTTAAAAGTTTTATTACAGATATATAGTAGCTTTAAATTACTACTTTACAAATTAATGATCAATTTATACTAAAAATACAACTACTGTCGTAAAGGGCATGCATAATTTTTTGACAATAAAAGCAGCTTCTCTCTGTAAAATTCAGGGTACAGCAAATATTGTCTCAAACCATGCAGGATAGTATACAGAGAATTATGATAGGAATCAGAGCATCTGAATTTGAACCCAGATTCCACCATTACCTCACTGGGTGACCTTTGATAGGTCATTTAATATCACAAACACTACTTCTTAATCTAAACAATGGGGATACCACCTTTTAATCTTCCTAATGCATGGGTTAATGTAAGAAACAAATTAGAATATGTGAAAATACTTTAAAATTTTAAAGTGTTAAAAATGTAATTTTTTAAAAAAGCATTTCTAACAAGAAAAAAGGTAGCTTTAAAGCAATTGAGTTCCCAGAAGGTAGAAAAACTGCAAAGTAGAAGGAAAAAAGGAAGTCATCAAAATTAAACTCAGCCTTTTTGTATAATATATTATCTAAAAATAATAGAAATGAGACTTCATATCCAATTAGAATTCATTTCTGCCTTTACTATTTCCTGATTTGTAAACATCTGGAAAGCTACTTAAATTTTCGTGATGCAGCATTCTTCTCTATTAAATGGGGTGGCAGAAGCAAGTTGACTGCTAAATATTATCTTTTTTCTTACAATTAAAACTTCATATTTGCAATGGAGGGATGTGCCCAGTTAAAGCAAAAACAAAAAGTAAGCAAAAAACTGCTAAGCCTTTTGTTGAGAAATAAATGGCTAATAAGTAGTCAGTGAAATCAGAGAGTGGATCTACCATGACAGTTCTTAGAAGACAATAGCTAGTTTAACCCTTTGCCTAACCATTTGTCCCATCCCTTCTTCTTGACTGGATTACACAGATGGTGCAAAAGTTGGAGCAAATATCTTGCCACCACAAAGAGAAAAGTATAAGGCAAAGTCATTTGTTAAGAATGACAGAAGAAATCTCCTATAAAGGCACTAATCCAATCATGAGGGCCTCACCCTCATAACATTATCTTACCCTAATTATCTCCTAAAGGTTCCATCTCCAAATATCATCAAACTAAGAGTTAGGGCTTCAACATATGAATTTGGGAGGGATATAAAGATTCAATCCATTGCAATGATACTAACAGATTTTATTAATAAAAATAAGAATCGATACTGATATAAAAAATAAAGGCTGAGTGAGGTGGCTCATACCTGTAATCCTAGAACTTTGGAAAGTCAAGGCAGAAGGATTGCTTGAGGCTAGGAGTTTGAGGCCAGCATGGGCAACATAACAAGACTCTGTCTCTTAAAAAAAAAAAAAAAACTGGGTGTGGTGGTACACATCTGCAGTCCCAGCTATAGGTCTGGGACTGTAGCTTGATCTCAGAAGTTCAAGGTTTCAGTGAGCTATAATTGTACTGCTGTACTCCAGCCTGGGTGACAGAGCAAGACCCTGTCTCTAAAATATACAAATAAATAAATTAATTAAATATTTTATGAGGAGTGGGATATTTACATAGTCCCAAAGTGTTTCCCCACTATTTCCAAAAGGGGAAAAAGAGTTACTTCATAGTGGAGAAGGTTGGCAGACACCAACTTCAACTGAGAAAGGTTACCATCTCCAGTAATGGAACAAAATGAAATCATGTGCTACCTAAAAGAATGCAATGCAAAGCTCCACATCTCTTCTGTGACAATGCTGCCAAAGAAGTATAGCCCAAAACTACAATCATGAGGAAACACCAGATGAATACAAATTTAGAAACATTCTACAAAGTAATTAGAATTTTCAAAAGCATCAAGGTCATAAAGCCAAGGAAAGACTGAGAAACTGTTCCAGGTATAGTCCAAAGACTACAAGGTACTATAACTAAATATAATGCTTGATTCTGGGAATGGATTCATTTGCTGGCAAGGGCATTATTGGGCCAATTGGTGAAACTTGAATGGGGTCTGTGTATCAGATATTAGAAACATATCAGTCTTAAGTTTCTGACATTGCATGTTGTGTCGCGGTTAAGTAGAGGATTGCCCTTGATTGTAGGAAATTCCCAACAAAGCATTCAAGGTAATGTGGTATCAGGTCTGCTATGAACTCTCAAATGATTCAAGAAAAAAAGCTATTTGTATTGTATTTGTAAGTGTTCTCTAAGTTTGAGATTGTTTTCAAAATAAAAATACATCATTAAAAAAAAGAATGACTAGGAAGAAAGAGGAAATCTCAGAGAGTAGTAATGGGCTGTATCTATCTTGGGTTAACTACTTCCAGTTTTTTTTTATATGAGGAAATTGTTTAATCCACTCTTTTATATTTCAGTTTCTCATGATCAAATATAATCCCTAATGCAAGTTTTTATAAAGTAGAAGTGTAGGTTATATATACTATAGTATAGTAATAGGGAAAATGAAATATTTTAGGTATAAAAGGTGATATTTTAAGAATTAACCAAGTCTACCCTCCTCTTCCTTACCCTTTATATCGTGTTTCTTTTCATGCAGAAAGTGAGACTCTGGCATCCATAGACCAAGAAATATAGGCTAAAGCAGAGAGAAAAGAAAATGTTTATGAATTTCAAAATCCTAAGCAATAAGCTCTGAATTATATTTGAAAGCATATATAATAATTGAGACCAAGACTTTAAGGGGAAAAAAGAGCATATTTTGTTTGTTTTTTTGTTCTGTTTTGTTTTTGAAAAGAAGCTATTATAAAGCCAAGAGTACCTAAAAATGTGGGTCTCTGAGGATGCATGAGCCCTTCACCTTTGTGTCAATTTTACAAAACTTCTTCAATTCACCACGAGTAATCTTCTTTAAATTCCATGATAATTGGGGGGAATCTGAGAGCAAAAGGAATCTGTTGCTGAATATAGCTGCTGAATACAGGAAGCTAGCTAGCCCCCAGAGAAGATATGGATGAGGGGCATGTGAATGTAGATAGGACTCCAGACAATCTCGTAGTTCTCTCTTACCCAGTATGGCAAAAAGATGTATAAAAAGGTTCCCTCTGAAACTGTTGAAAAGGAGATTGAGAGAGATAGAGAAACTTGATGGTGAAAATGAGGCACAACTCACTTTCATCCTGCATATCCTATTGAGAAAAGACCCAATGAGAATCAAGATACATCGATGGATTACTTTATTGATTGATGCTGTATCCAAGGAACAGATAACACCTAACAATATAATTCTTTAAAGACTTAAAATCAAACTTAGGAAAAAAGAGGGGTATGGGGTATCCCTCCAGTTATGCAAAAACTTAAAACACAAGTTTCTTTATGAACCTGAGGAAACATGCCATTTTGTCCCTAACCTAGACTAATATCAATTATTGACTATCAAAGTAGTAGAAAGTAAATATAGTTTTGTAAATACAAATTGCATTCAGTTATAGAAAGATACTTTTTATGCCTTTCTGGATTAAAAGATCTATCAACTACATAAACCCCACAAAAATATAAAATGTTATAAAGCAATGGTCCCAAATAGAATTCAAACTATATTCACCATAAAATTCAATCATACTTGGCAGGCTGACAATATGAACTTGCAAGGGTCTTACCAGACTGTACTTGAAAGGTGATGGCAGTAACAGCATAGTTTTGGAATTTTTCTAAATTCTTTTCTAAAAATATTTCCCACAGACATCATCTAAAATCAAAACTAGGTGACAAACTATTCCAACAAACCCTGCAAAATAAGTGGATGGCAACAAACAGCAATAGCTACAAGATCTGTGTGTTATTAGTGTATGTAAAGGAGGAAAACAAAGGAACTAATAGGTTTCTTGTAAGGCTGAACACTAAAAATGAACAACATATTCTTGATTGATAGCTCAACAAGGCAATTTGAGAACAGCTAACAGATGAGGAAAACATATCTATGGAAAGATTAAGTAGGGGTTGACTCCTATGAATTCTAAAAACTAGTCAGCAAAACCTTACCATTAAAGACAAAACCCACACTGAGAAGAAACTGCTGGATATAGAATCAACATTGAGTAGGACAAGGATAATAAAGAATTTTTTAAAAAGATAATCCAGATAAAAGTGTGAGAAACAAACAAATTCAAAAAATCAGAGAAAATAAGCCACCATCTTTTTGAAACTTCAGCCCCCAAAATTGAAAACAATGTCCTCAACCACATTTTTCTTCTAAAATTTCAGAAACACTAATGTCACATTGAAAATGTGATGAAGGTCAAATCTCATAGAAAGATCGCATTAAAAATAAGAAGCATAATAACATCATGACAGATCATGACAGAAATATCTACCTATAAAATATATTAGTTCTATAATCTAATGTTTCAAAATAGGCTAATATATTATGAATATGATATTAATAGAATTATATAAAAATAAAACCAAATAATAATTATAAAAACACATAAATGAGGTGATAGAATTTAAGAAAGAATTAGAATTTTTAAAAATCTTATCACAATGAAGACCAAACTGGAAGGAATTCAGGAGTAAATAAACACAATAGATAGTATCAAAGAGAGAGAAGAGATGAAATTAGGGGCATTTTTAAGATTAAGAATAAATGAAGAAGGAGAAGAAAATAATTTGTATGAAAATGACAATATAGTAGGTAGTCCAAGAAGATCCCACACATGCATAATAGTAGTCCCTGAACACAATAACCTAAGCAAGGGGATGGAACAAATAATAAAACCATAAACCATTGTTAGAGAGTTTATAGCATCTTCATTTTCCAGGGGATTCTGTTTTAGACCAGGTGTTATAAAAACCACAGCCTGAAGGAAGGATAAAACCAACTCTGTAATTGTGGAACATAAGCCTGAGAATGAAGGGGGTGGAAATGGAAGCAAGGTAGGAGTATATTTGAAACAATCTGTTGCAAAATATCACAGTGCTGGTCACCATTTCACCACAAGCCCCACATACAAGCAGCAAGTCACTCAGAATGTGTATTCACTTGACATAGGAGCCTTCTTTAGAGTTTTTGAGGAGAAATTTTCCTTTGCAGTTTTCCACTGGAGAGATGAAAAGAGGAAATTTACCCATAGAGCTCCTTTCTCTCACTTGGTTCTCATTAATTAGCATTTACTCTATGGGGAACAAGCTCCTCCCCTCACCTAGTTTGTTTTATCTAGCTCTTCAGAGTCTTCTGAGAAACAGACATGATCTCAAGTCTGATAGTGAAAGCATGATCCAGCATGGTTAGGGTGAAGATCAGGAGAGAGAAAGAAAGGAAGTAAATGAAATCTGTGAAGGTATGTAACATAGATCCCAACCTCTGTCTTCTCAAATTAACTAACATTTGTGTCTTGACTAATTTATCTAGCAGATACATAGAGAGAAAGAGACTTTATACCATAGGTCTAAACCTGTTTCCCCATCTAAACTCTCTTCCTGGTGAACACATTCAATTTCACAGTTTTAATTGGCTTCCAAATGTATAATCTCCAGCCCACATCTCTTTCCTGAGTTTCAAACATGTCTAGCTGTTCATCTGATGTCCTCACATGGATGCCTCTAATGTCTCTAAAACTCATTACATTTGAAATAAGCCTTTGATTCATTTTGCTTCATCTTTTCTCCCACCATCTTGAAATACTGCAGTAGACACTTAACTCATTTCTATGCTGCCACACTAGATCTATACCTATCCAATCTCTTCCCAGTACAGCAGGCAGAACTAACTTTATTTCCTCTGGAATGATAATAGATATCACTTGGATCTCTTACTTCGTGCCACGCAAACTTCAATGTGTTTTGCATGATACATTTAGTCAATCTTCTCAACAAGCCTAAAGACAGAAATTATTATTATCAACTCTGTTTTAAAGATAAGAAAACCTAAATAGAGATATTTAGTAACTGCCCAAAGTCACAGAATTCTTACTTGAAGTAGCTGGGATTTGAACCATGCTCTTAACCAGTATTTAGTACTATCTCTCTAATGGATTCCTATTGCTTTCAGAATTAAAACTTCTCACCATGACTTCAAGAATGTGCATGACCTAGCTCTTGCATCTTTCTCAAATCGCATCTCATAGTCCTCTTTCCCTAAGCTCTGGTGTTATTTATTTTTCTGTTCCATGAACCTATGAAGCTTTTTCTGACCAGCTACATTTGCTGTTCTCCACCTGGTCTGCTTCTCCTGGCTCTTTACCAGGATGGCTAGTCCTCATGTATCCCCTCTTCAGAGAGGCTTTCTTTAACTAATCCATGTGTCCTTTCTCATGTCATTCTGCTCGCTTCGGTCATGGCACTTACCACAGCTTAAATAATGTATTTATTTCATAAATAAAATTTATTTTATTTTTTGTTTATTGAATGTATGTTTCTTGAGGGTGGGGATATTTTGTATTTTGACCATTGTTGAACTCCTCAGTATTATGTACAGTGCTTAATACAGTGAAATCTAAATATTTATTGAATTAATAAAGATGCAGTTAGAGCTGACAAGGTATAGAGAGAATAAAAATGACTGTACAGTTATCCCTCGGTGTTGGTGGGGGATTGGTTCCAGGACATTCCCTCACCCACCTTAGATATCAAAATCCAAGGATCCTTAAGTCCCCCACAGTCAGCCCCCAGTATCCCCAGGCACCCACGGATACAGGGAGCCAACTGTAATCACATAAAGAACCATCATCCAAAACTAAAAATATACTTTTCCACAAAAATAGACCTCTATAATATGCTCTCCAAATATATCTGATCTTTATATGTCTGCAGTTAAGCAATTCACTACTGCTAAAGGTTTTCTAAAGGAAGAACAGACAGACAAATTATCTTAGAGTGAAATGTAAGAAATAAAAACATACTATTAATACAACAAAATATGGACATTAATATAATATATAATTTCCTCTTGTGTAGGGCTTGGTCCAAAAAATTGTATACTTAGAAGAAAGAACACATATATAAAAAGCAATTAAAATTATAAATTATAATTTCTTTTTAGCTGATTCTGCTTCTATAATTTATATATTTCTAATTTTCCATGTTTTAAAATTCTTATTTTTAAAAGGATATTTTTACCCTCTTAAAATCCTACTTTTGTATCTTGCCTTATAAAATTAAAATAGAATTTATCAATACACAGCTAGTATTTACCTTCAAAAAGGTATATTTAGAGTATATTAGTATATTTCATGAATTAGAAGGGCATTAAACTGCATGAATATGGAAAAAGAATACATTTTCTTTAAGGAATACATTTTTTAAAACACAGTTGCAATTCTTCTATCACAATATTGTCAAGAAGTGTCTTCCAAGGTGGCCTAAAGAACCAGCTCCAACAGATGTTTCTTAAGTGCAGAGGCTTTGAATAAAAGCTAATAAACATATAATAAATCACTCAAAGTCTACAAAGTAGAGAGAATATAAATAAATAGTAATTGAATATGTAGTTCAAAAGTAAAGCAAGGAAATTCTGGGTAAATATGGTAATGGTGTCATAGTTCTCAAATCTCTCCAAATTCCAACATAAAAATAAGCATAACAAAGACTCATTCAAAATCCAAAAAATTCATAGATAACATTTATGATGAATATTCATTAATGTCAAAATACGAGGAGAGATCTAGATGACACCAATAGCCGCAAGAAATGCATGATGTCAGTGTATGTGTGAGGTCAAGCAGATGAAAGAATGGGGCATTTAAAAGTCTGAGAACAGAAGAAACACCAGAATAGCCAACAAATATCCACAGGAAAGCATATTCAGCAATGTTACTGGATTTTTGATATCTGTTTTATATTCAGTCAATTTCTGTGTACTCTAATAGTTCTGATAGTTCTTAAAGTATTCTAAGATTATCCAGGTAAATCATCATTTCATATGCAAAGTACAATTATGTTGACATTTTTCAAATTCTTTCATGTCTTATTTTCTTTTATTGTTTACATTGACTAGAACTTATAGAAAAATATTGAACAAAACAGAGATAGCAGTCATCTTTGTTTCTCATTTACAAAATTATCTCTTCCAGTAGTTAAAAATGTTAATGCTTAATATGATATAGTATGGAAAATATACCTGTACATCAAAATTCTATCCTGAACTCACTTTTTAATGTAAGGGACCAAAAGGGAAGAAGGAAATTTGGTGACTTGGAGTTCTGTTCATGCAGCTGCGGCAGTGCTGGGGGATGATGTGAAGGTCACAGGAGGATATCTCCTTTTGAGTGATACGCATGCAGTGTTCTTACTGAACTCAACAGGACTGGTTGATTTTCTATTGCCCCTACCCTACCTTTCTTTTTAGCATCCTCTGTATATTCCAACTTATGTTTGCCATTTGTTATAATAAATATCAGTATATTCTTATCAGTACTGAGTATTGTAAATGGTAGTGATTCGTGTATGGCATTAACAGAAAAGTAAATACTGAAGAGTACAAAGTGTTCTGAGCTTGTATAATAGAGTCTAGAAAATGTTTATATCTTTGAAAAATAAATTAATTTTCTGTTTTCAAGCCATTATGCAACAAGCTCAGATCAGTTTGGAAACTATTTTCTAGTTCATCAATATAGGACAAGAGTAGAGTGACCAGAAAGTCAAGAGAGAGAGATTCAGTCATGATGCTGGTATTTTATACGTTTTGTATTTACAACAAAGCATATGGATCGTGGACCTCAGTGAACTAGATAGAAAGAGATAGAGAGACAGAGACAGAGACACACAGAGAGAGATCTAGAAACTGTACTAGAAATAACAAAATCTGGGTGAGTGACTGGTGTTATAATGAATAAATTTTAACTAAAATTTTAACCATTGAATCTTAAAAAGCAATAATATCTGTGCACTAATCTATTGTATAATGTTCATTTAATTAGATTCTTGGAAGAAGTAGTTTATTATTATACTTTCCCCTAAAAAATGAAAGTAAATTTAATTAAAATGACCTATAGGCATATACTTTCAACTCACCATCTCTTGCTGGAATAATTCTGATTACATCTGTTTAAAGAGATGACTAATTTTAAATAAAATAGGAATACTGCTTAAAAGTCTGTTTTATAAAAATAGCTGCTGCCCAACACAATTGTCATATTAAATAGAAAGAGAAAAATAAATAATTCTAACTAAATAACAGTAATTGTACTCTGTCTTCGGAACAAGTTTAGGGCCATGACGCTGTGTAGCTGGGGACAACTGACATAGTACACAACCAGACTATCACTGAGCTCATATGCCATTCACTCACATAAATTCAAAGAGGAAACTGGATTCCTGCTGTTAAAAACAACCATGGTGTTAGAAGAATACAGCATGCCTGTATTATCCCTACACATACAATAGCATCCAAGGAAGATGCTGAAAATGAACTAATCTCAATTTGGGCAAGTTGACAAACTCCATAGTGAAATGCCATGAAAACTAATATAGATTGCTTGTGTTTGTTGCGGGCCAGGGAGTGTAGGGGACATCATAGCTAACTTATCTTAAAGGGTATTTTGAAAGAGAAAATAAGGATGCAAATATGGATGAACTGGTATTTATAATGTATTTAGCTGTTTTTTTTTTAATTTCTAACATTTGTTAGAATTTCTCAAAAAGCAATAATGTGACTTTAAGAAGAAATTATTTCCTGGCATAGAGAGAAAAATCAGAAGAAGGATAAATGGAAAGTCCTCCTGGGCATGTGTAAACAGTATCCCTGGAGATGATACTTGGACCAGTTTTACCTGATATTTTATAAATATCTCCAATTCTTCCAAATAATATTCAATTTTCCGGGTAATCAAATGTCACACAAGTGGGAAGAGAATGTAAGGTAACATAAAAAATTCTGAGTGGGTAGAAAAATGATAAATGATTTTCAAACTGTCTACAATGTGTTTACAAAGTTTATTTTAAAATATACTTATAACAAATGGGGTTTCAAAGAAAGAATTAGGCCAAAGAAGTAAATTTAAAAGTCAGTGTGAAGTTCGGAGTATTTACTAAAACTATCAGAGTAAAAGTGTTGATTAAATGCCTGTAGGTGGAAAATCAGTAATGCTGGCATTGTAAAGTTTGTTAGAAGAAAAACAAAACTGTTAATGTACCATTGTACAAAGCCAACTTTTGTTCATACTTAGAAATATTTGCATTGTTCTGGTCACTGATCCTCAGGAAAGCTAAAACTTTTAAGGGAACAGTCCTATTCCTTGTAATTCCCTGACACTACATCCATTTACACATTTTGTCTGTGAAAGGAGGAATGTACTATATCTCAGAGCCAAAACAAGCACATCTTGGACCACAAAACCATAAGAAGGGAGTTTCATTTAGTCAAAGCAAAAGGTTAAAGTAACATAAGAAATGCTGTTTGTTGCTATTGCTGCTGTTGTTCCTGGTGGTGGTGATGTCTGGTTTGATTTGGTTTAGTTGGGGTTTTTTATTCATTTTTTCCCCTAGAATCCTACAATTTATGCAGATAATATGGTAAAACACTCTTCACCTTTGGTGAAATAATTTTAAAGTAACCTTGGCTTGGTAAAAGCTTTCTTACTCCCAGAATTTTTCCATCCTGTGCTCTTAAGAATATATGCATGACAGATTAGAGCAGCTCCTCACTAGACCTTAGATATATATTTTTTTCTTTTCTCTTGGTGTGCCATTACTTCAGTTCATTTCTGTTTGGCTCTTCTGGCTGTTACAATCAAGTGTAAGAATAAGACGTGAGGGTGGAGAAAAGAACCATAGAGCCCTGATTCTGTATTTCAGGTACGATTAAGACTTGGAATGGAAAGAGAAACCAGTTTACTGCACAGAGATTGGAAGCCAAATCTCTAGCTAATAATGTAGTAATTTATGTGGCTTAGTCTTCTAGATACATCCCTTCCTATGGGATGCTGAGGCAGCTCTAAGCAGCTATTTGGGGATTCTAGGAATTAGGAGTTCAGCCATCTTAAATATAGTTTCATCTCTTTAGGACTAAGAAGGAAACAAATGAAAATAACTTTTCTTCCGTAAAAGATAACCTAAGATTAAATGACAGAAGATTTTTAAATGATACTGGTTTTAATATAGTAAATATAAAATGCTAAAGGGCAAAACTCAACCTCTAGGAGATTTTGGAAGCCAAAGTACCATTAAGCAATAACAAATGTCATATCCATATTAGTTAATATTCTAAGCCAATTATAAGTCTGAATCTAAAGAAATGACTGTAAAGAGAGTGAGAATCTACCTAAAGAGAGTCATTTAGTAATTGTGATCCTCTTAACTGTCAGTTATGTAGCCTGTGGCCATGTTGTAATTAGGATCCTGATTGACAGTGGTTGGACTGAAAATTATCAAACTTGGAAATAAATAAACTCAATGTAGGAAATACATTCTTGCTTTCACAAATCATTTAATCAATCACAATTCTCTACACTCTTCTCACTTGCATTACTTATCAGGGGAATCTTCCCTAACTCTGAGGCAAAAATAAATGAATTATAAAATTGGAGATAATGAGCTATTTTTTGATGATTCCTGAACTGAAGATGTTTCACAACTCAGATAAGTAGACAAGCTAAATACACATGAAATAGTAGCAAATAAAATCTGCTCTGAGATAAAGCAGTGATTTCCAAATGCCGGTTGACCAGCCAATACTGCTGCAGACAATGATTTCCCTAGACTATGAGTATAAAGGCAAAAAAGAAAAAAAATGCAGATTTCTTCAATTCAATGAAAACATGAGTTATAAAATACATTATCCATAACAGCTTGTGTTATTCAGGACTCTACATATTTCCTTCATAAAAAGAGGCATTATCAGAAGCATACTATGGTAACCCACATAATGAAACCGAAGGTTGAGCCATCAAACCATGGGAATTTCAGAGGAGGTGTCCACTTAAGGATGAACAAAAGTAGAAAATAGAACTCAAATAAATGTCACCAGCAATCATCCTCTCTCTCTCTCTCTCTCTCTCTCTCTCTCTCTTTCTCTCTCTTCACCCCTCATCCTTGCTGACTTATAGCTCCTGTAAAAAAAAGAAATTTGGGATCAGTCTCTGATAAGTCTAATTTAGGTGAGGTAACTAATTTGATTTTGATCAGGTTTAGTGGGGCAAGTAAAACTGGAAGCTCCACATTGTTGAGGAGATAAGTTAAATGTGATCCTATGAAGCAGGTTTTAAAAGGAAAAAAAGGGAGCTCAATAGGAAGTGAATAATGCCCAGTAAATAAAACAATATAATGCCCAGCTTGGGGAAAATAATAAAATCTACCAAATTAACCATTCAAATCAATTTTTGAGCATGTTTTAGATGTCATAAATATTAAAATCTCAGAAGTATATATGGTCCAGATTTCTAAAATATATTCACACTTAAGTTTGAGAAGCCCTGTGAGTATTTAGGGGGAAATAAGGAAATAAGATTTGAACTCTCGGACACCAAGAATAGCAGACTTTACCAGCTGAGCTGAAAGCATAGTCAGTCAGTAAAGAAAAAAAAGGTGCAAACAGAGGTATATTTTGTTCAAGGTGCACTGAAGAAACTTTTTAGGATAAAATTGCTGCTCCTTTTCTTTAATTTCATAATGTGCTTCCTCGCTGAGAGTAATTTCTGGTAGAAAATGGAGACAGTATATTTGGAATTAGAAAGTGCTCTGACTCCATTATTTCTTTGTTTTGTAACTGATGGGCTAGCTAATTTCTTGGGTTATCAAAACCAATTACTGAAAAAGTACTACTTATTGTTGAAGTGGTATTGAAATAAAAACTGCTATAATTATTGAAGTGGATTAGAGTAATAATATTGAGAGAGAAAAAATGCACTTCAAAAAAGAGATGAAAGAGGACAGAATCAATGGTCAAAAATAGAAAGTTGCCATATATATTAAGCTGTCTTTTTCTCGTAAGCACAAGAAATTTTAAATCTCTTCAAATGTAGCACTTCGTTGGGTGAGAATTTTCCAAGAAATATTCAGTTTGTTAGTGTAAAATCAGTGCAGATGTCAAACATCTGATGGTGGAAAAGCAAGATTATATTTAGCTTTAACTCAGAATTTTTTGGAGAACTGGATTTATGTTTACTTACAAAAGCATATGTTCACTTTTAATGTTAGTATGTGGATGAGAAAGAAGAAAAATATGTGAAGGTAACAATCATAAAGACAACAGGAACTGAAAACAAATAACATTTGTTCCTGAAATACCAAAGATTATTCAATACTTACAAGTTAATATTCATGAAACTGTATTATCCAATAGATTCACTGACTCCAGAAAAATTGAAAATATCTAGTACACACACTTCTTAGTTCTCCCAAGATAGTCTAATTCAAATAGTACAGAATCTAACTAAATCAAGTTTAATTGACAGAGACATATTTCTGCATTGTACATGTAACTAGCCCATTTATACATCATTCAATCTGTCACAGAAATTCTTTCCATTTCTTTTTAGTTCCCAGACAGCCAGTAAGTAAACTATATTAGCATGTCAAATGCTGACATTTTAAAAATAAGTTCCTTATTATAATGAAAGGCTGAACTTATATGGGGCTGAAAACAAAAATTACTTTCTTGTTGCAATTTCAAGGTTGCCAGAAAGACTACTATGTCCCCAAATCAATCTCTACAGGTCTCCTGGTGTCTAAACTTTCTGAATAGGAGTTTAAAATTAACTTGTTCCTTTAATTCCATTAGGCTAAAAACCTAATTGGAAATGGTAATACTTTGAGAAATTATTGGGTAAATATCATTCAGAACAAAACAGTTTCAGATTCTCATGTAACTAATAGGATTCTGATGCACAAGTCCCTAGACCACCCTTTGAGAACAACTGTTTTTAAGGCATCTGAACTTCTGTAGGGGCATTTTCTTAACTTTGCTCCAGGCTGTTGTTAATTACATTTCTTTGCATGATTGAGCCTTTGCTATACTCACTCATCCTAAATAGACCAAGTCTGTCTTTCATCGATGTATTTTATTCATTATTTTCTCTTGGTCAAAACATATCGATAAGTAATGCAGCCACAAAGGGAAACTTTCCATTCCCATTGCCTTCGGCCTGGCCCCCTGTGGATGTGCCTGTCTTAGGTTGTTCCTCCTTGAGGAATCTTACCCATTATTGTCTACCAGCCATCCCATGAGCTCAGGCAGTACTCATAAGGGCAAGATGTTTATCAAGTGTCCTCCAGACCCCCAGGGCTGTGGGGCTGGGAAACATTTGCTTACATGCAGAAGCTCAAACTCTTTGTTATGCCTTCAAGCAGCAACCCTGTTTGTTAGGTGAACCTAAGCCAGAACGTATGACTCTCATGCCGCTCTGGGCGAGACACATACTCCTTCTCCTAAGGTTAATTCTTAAGCTACATAATTATATTGCAAGTCCTCAACACTTCAGAATTTACATATCTGTCCTATATACCCTTTGGTATGAATAAAAACATAAGCCACAGATTAAGAGAAAATTTTTGTAAAACACATATCTGATAAAGGACTGATATCCAAAATATATAAGATACTCTTAAAACTCAACAATAAGAAAATGAACAATCCAGGTAAAAAATTGTTCAGGCAAAAGATCTGAACAGACTTCTCACCAAAGAAGATGTATAGACAGTAAATAAGCATATGAAAAGATTATCAACATCATATGTCATTAGTAAATTGCAAATTAAAACAATGAAATATCACTACACATTTATTAAAATAGTGAAAATCAAAAAAAACATTGATACCACCAAGTGCTATCAAACGTGTTTTGCTGGTGGGAATGCAAAATGATACAGCTACTTTGGAAGACAGTTTGACACTTTCTCACAAAACTAAAAATACAAACAAAACATAAAATAATTGCATTCAGTATTTACCCAAGTGAGTTGAAAACTTATGTCTACACAAAAATTTGCACATGGATGTTTATAATAATTTTATTTAAAATTGCCAAAACTTGGAAGCAAACAAGAAGTCTTTCATAGGTGAGGTGATAAATAAACTGTGGTATCCAGATGATGGAATATTATTCAGTGCTAAAAAGAAATGAGTCATCAGGCCATAAAAAGACACAGAGGAATCTTAAATGTGTATTACTAAGTGAAAGAAGCCAATCTGAAAAGGCTACATACCATATCATTCCAACTATATGACATTCTGGAAAACGTAAAATTATGGTGACAGTAAAAGATCAGTTGTTGGCAGGAGTTGGGGGGAGGGAAGGATAAGTAGGCAGAGCAGAGAGGGTTTTTAGCTCAGTGAAACTGATCTGCAGGATACTAAAGTGGTGGAGACATGTCATTATACAATACTTTACAATACATTTGTCAAAACCCATGAAAAGTTCAACACCAAGAGTGAACCATAACGTAAACTATGGACTTAGAGTGATAATGATGAGTCATTATAAGTTCATTGATTGTACCAAAAGTGCTACTCTAGTAGGCGATGTTGATAGTGGGGGAGGCTTTGTATGTGTGAAGGCAAGTGAACCACCCAAAAATTATAGTAGTTCCAAACCTGAAACCTACTCTAATCTCCCAGATTGAATATGACATTTGACCAGTTCTACTCAAAAAAGATAGCAGCCCTATGGTTTACTGCTTGCAATAATCTGGAAGCAGGTCATTCATTCATTCATTCATTCACTTACTCATGATTATTCAATTGTTTACATATTCTCATAACATAATTTATGGGGCACTTACTATGTGACAGATATTGAGATAAGTATCCAAAAAACCAGACCTAGACACTGCCTTTGAGGACCTATTTAATATCTGCTAGTAAATAGGTAAGTCTCTAATTTTCTTTATAGAGTCTTCCTGCTATACCAAGATATATATTGTATATGTGCTAAATTCAGATGTGTAATCCAGAATTATGACCAAGTGCTCAAATAGAGTTTTCCGAAGATGGCAGACAAGAAAAACCACCAGCCAGAGTGTCTCTGCAAAAAAGACAGATTTTAGAAGAAAGTAAAAAAGAAAGAAAGCCAAAAGAAGGCTGGTGTGGTGGTTTTGATTTCAGATAACTTAGTTTTTAAATCGACAAAATAATAAAAGACAAAGAAGTTCACTATATAATGGTGAAGGGTACAATTCAACAAGAAGACATAACAATTCTAAATATGTTTGCACCCAACTTAGGTGCACCCAGATTCATAAAGCAGACTCTACTTGATCTAAACAAATGGATAGCCGGGCGTGGTGGCTCACGCCTGTAAACCTAGCACTTTGGGAGGCCGAGGTGGGCGGATCGTTTGAGCTCAGGAGTTCAAGACCAGCCCGAGCAAGAGCGAGACCCCGTCTCTACCAAAAATAGAAAGAAGTTATTTGGACAGCTAAAAATATATAGAAAAAATTATCCAGGCATGGTGGCACATGCCTGTAGTCCCAGCTGCTTGGGAGGCTGAGGCAGAAGGATTGCTTGAGACCAGGAGTTTGAGGTTGCTGTGAGGTAGGCTGACGCCATGGCACTCTAGCCCGGGCAACAAAGTGAGACTCTGCCTCAAAAAATAAATAAATAAATAAATGAATAAACAAATGGATAAACAACAACACCATAATAGCCAGAGACTTTAACACCCCACTGACAGCACAGGACAGA
Source organism: Cheirogaleus medius (assembly GCA_008086735.1). Taxonomy (NCBI): domain Eukaryota; kingdom Metazoa; phylum Chordata; class Mammalia; order Primates; family Cheirogaleidae; genus Cheirogaleus; species Cheirogaleus medius. Next base: position 2,102,049 of record VBSM01002608.1, read on the forward strand.
TCCTCCAAACAGAAAATTAACAAAGAAATAATGGACTTAAACAAAGCTCTAGAACAAATGGGCCTGACTGACATTACAGGACATTCTACCCAAAAAACACTGAATATACATTATTCTCATCAGCTCATGGGATATTCTCTAAGATTGACCATATCCTAGGACACAAAGCATATCTCACAAAATTTTTAAAAAATAGAAATTACACCATGTATCTTTTCAGACCACAGTGGAATAAAAGTAGAAATCAACCCTAACAGGAAATCTTATTTCTACACAAAGTCGTGGAAACTAAACAACCTTCTGCTGAATGATCACTTCATAAATGAGGAAATCAAGATGGAAATCAAAAGACTCTTTGAATTCAATGACAAAGGAGACACAAGTTATCAAAACCTGTGGGACACAGCTAAAGCAGTCCTGAGAGGAAAGTTTATTTCCATAAATATCTAGATCCAAAAGTTGAAAAGATCACAAATAGACAACTAATAGACAATAATGAAGCAACTCAAAGAGCTTGAAAAAGAAGAACAGACCAACCCCAAACCCAGCAGAAGAAGTGAAATCATTAAGATCAAATCAGAACTAAATGAAATCTACAACAGGGAAACTATACGGAAGATTAATAAAACAAAAAGTTGGTTCTCTGAAAAAATAAACTAAATTGACACACCTTTGGCTAGACTAACAAAAAGCAGAAAAGAAAAATCTCTAATAAGCTCCACCAGGAACAATAAAGGAGAAATTACAATGGATGCCACGGAGATACAAGATATAATTTATGAATACTACAAAAACGCTTATGCACACAAACTGGAAAATGTGGAGGAAATGGACAAATTCTTAGAAACACACAGCCTCCCTAGGCTCAACCAGGAAGAAATAGAATTCCTGAACTGACCAATATCAAGCACTGAAATTGAAATATCAATAACAAACCTTGATAAAAAGAAAAGTCCCAAACCAGATGGTTTCACACCTGAATATTACCACACCTACAAAGAAGATCTGGTGCCTATCCTGCAGAAATTATTCCACAACATCGAGAAGGATGGAATCCTCCCTGACACATTTTATGTAGCCAATATAACCCTGATACCAAAACCAGGAAAGGAAGCAACAAAAAAAGAAAACTATAGACCAATATCCCTTATGAATATAGATGCCAAAATTCTCAACAAAATTCTAGCCAATCGAATCCAGGTGCTTATCAAGAAAATAATCCATCACAACCAAGTGGGCTTCATCCCAGGGGTACAGGGATGGTTCAACATAAGCAAATCTATAAATTTAATTCAACATATAAACAGAAGCAAAAACAAAGACCATATGATCCTCTCAATAGATGCAGAAAAAGCATTTGACAAAATTCAACACCCATTTATGATAAGAATGCTTAACAAAATAGGCATAGATGGGGCTTACCTAAAAATGATACAAGCCATACATGACAAACCCACAGCCAACATTATACTGAATGGGGAAAAATTGAAAGCATTCCCCCTTAGAATTGGAACAAGGAAAGGTTGGCCACTATCTCCACTTCTATTCAACATAGTGCTGGAAGTCCTTGCTACAGCAATCAGACAAGATAGCAGAATTAAGGGCATCCAAATGGGAGCAGAAGAGATCAGACTCTCACTCTTTCCTGATGATATGATATTATACCTAGAAAACCCAAGGATTCAACCAAGAGACTCCTTGAATTGATAAATGAATTCAGTAAAGTCTCAGGATACAAAATCAATACACACAAATAAGAGGCACTTATATATGCCAACAATAGCCAAAGTGAGAACCAAATCAAAGACTCAATTCCATTCAAAATAGCAACAAAGAAAATAAAGTGCCTAGGAATATATTTAACTAAGGATGTAAAAGACCTCTACAGGGAGAACTAAGAAACACTGAAGAAGGAAATAGCAGAGGATATAAACAAGTGGAAGACCATACCATGCTCGTGGGGCAGCAGAATCAACATTGTTAAAATGTCTATACTACCCAAAGTGACCTACAGAGTCAATGCAATCCCTATTAAAATACCATCATCATTCTTCACAGATATAGAAAAAATAATTTTACACTTCTTATGCAACCAGAGAAGACCCTATATAGCAAAAGCAATCCTAGGCAATAAAAACAAAATAGGAGGCATCAATTTACCAGACATCAAACTGTATTACAAGGCTATAGCAATTCAAACAGCTTGGCAATGGCACAAGAATAGGGACATTGACCAGTGAAACATAACAGAGAACCCAGATATAAAACCATCCTCATATAGCCATCTAATCTTTGACAAAGCAGACAAAAACATACACTGGGGAAAATAATCCTTATTCAATAAATGGTGCTGGGAAAACTGGATAGCCACATGTAGAAGACTGAAACAGGATCCACACCTTTCACCTCTCACAAAAATCAACTCATGCTGGATAACAGACTTGAACCTTAGGTTTGAAACTATTAGAATTCTAGAGGAAAACTTTGGAAATACTATTCTAGACATTGGTCTAGGCAAAGAATTTATGAAGAAGACCCCAAAGGCAATCACAGCAGCAACAAAAATAAGTAAATCGGACCTGATTAAATTAAAAAGCTTCTGCACGGCCAGTGAAACTGTCAAGAGAGCAAACAGACAACCCACAGAATGGGATAGAATTTTCACAAGCTACACATCCGATAAAGGGCTGATAACTAGAATCTATTTAGAACTCAGGAAAATCAGCAAGGAAAAATCAAACAACCCTATCAAAAAGTGGGCAAAGGACATGAACAGAAACTTTTCAAAAGAAGACAAAATAATGGCCAAAAAACATATGAAAAAATGCTCAACATCTCTAATCATCAGGGAAATGCAAATCAAAACTACAATGAGATATCACTTATCTCCAGTAAGAATGGCCTTTATTAACAAGTCCCCAAACAATAAATGTTGGCATGGATGTGGAGAGATAGGAACACTCCTACATTGCTGGTGGGACTGCAAACTAGTTCAACCTCTGTGGAAAGCAATATGGAGATACTTTAAATTGATACAAGTGGATCTACCATTTGATCCAGCAATCCTATTACTGGGCATCTACCCAAAAGAACAAAAGTCACTCTATGAAAAAGACACCTGCACTTGAATGTTTATAGGAGCACAATTCACCATTGCAAAGATGTGGAAACAATCAAAGTGCCCATCAATACATGAGTTTATTAATAAAATGTGGTATATGTATACCATGGAGTACTATTCAGCTATAAGAAACAATGGTAATATAGCACCTCTTGTATTTTCCTGGATAGAGCTGGAACCCATTTTAATAAGTGAAGTATCCCAAGAATGAAAAAATAAGCACCACATGTACTCACAAGCAAATTAACTGATCAACACCTAAATGAACATATAGGAATAACATTTATCGGGTGTCGGGCAGGTGGGGGGAGGGGATGGGTATATACATAAATAATGAGTGCGATGCGCACCAACTGGGGGATGAACATGCTTGAAGCTCTGACTTGATGGGGAAGGGTAGCAAGGGAAATATACATAATCTTAACATTTGTGCCCCCATAATATGCTGAAACAAATAAATAAATAAATGGAGTTTTGCTAAAACATGCTGTTGCTTTTATTTACCCTCGATTATCAAAAACATAGGACCTAATATTAAAGAATGTTGCTACCTGGTAAGTCAGTACTGTAGTTAAGGGAACACAGTCCAAACACCCATGCTATTATTGTTGCTGATGCTTATTACCTAAAAAAAGATGTTAAATATAATATTCATCTTTTGCTTTTTATGAAAAATCTAATCATTTGTTAAAACAGCAGAATTTAAGTAGGGCAGTGAAAAGCATTTTTAAGTACAATACTTCAAGAGCCAAGATAAAGGAAACAATTATAACTTGGTATCTTTAAGACTGTTTAGTCATTATTAATCATAGTTTAAGTGTCAATCTTATTCCTTGACTCAAAATCTTATCTTATAGTCCAAAATATACATTCATTTGAAGAAATGATTTCTTTCACAGCCTATGGCTGCTGCTCTTACTTTTTAAAAGTATCCTCAAAACATTTTTTCCATCTTTCTAAAATGAAGCAATCTAAACGAGACAGTCATATGTATGCATGTAATGCCACCAAAAGCATAAAACTTATTGTGCGTATCCCAATACCTACACTTTTTCTCAATGAATTTTATTCTTTAACAGTGAAGTAACTAATGCTTAAGTTAAGATATATATATGTGTGTGTGTGTGTGTGTGTGTGTACATACACACACACACACATATAAAGAGAAAGTAGTAATGATCACTTCACATTGTGGGGCATAGTTTAAGATGATATATAATATATGTATTTTTCAACCCCAGTGAAAATGGCTTTTATCAAAAAGTCCCAATAGACGCTGGTGTGGATGCGGAGAAAAAGGAAGACCTATACACTATTGATTAAACTGCAAACCAGTGCAACCTCTATGGAAAATAGTATGGAGATACCTCTAAGAACTAAAAGCAGTTCTACCATTTGATCCAGCAATTTTACTACTGGTTATTTACCCAAAAGAAAAAAGGAATTTAGATCACAACTAAAGTGCTCTTCCAAGAGACAATCTAGTAGTTGTTTTAAAGTCACTAAGTTTGGGATAGTTTGTTAAGCAGCAGTTGATAAGCAAATCAAGGTGTCTTAGGTTCTAATATTTCTTTGTCTGACTAGTACAAAATTCTGAGTGTGTCCACACCCAGTCATCTGGCAGCAAATTTCATGTCCTGGACATCTTTCATTCTATCTCATTTTTCCCTTCTTCTTTTGCCCTCTCTCTCTC
>VBSM01002608.1:2106872-2155363 GCA_008086735.1 Cheirogaleus medius
CTCTCTCTCTCTCCCTTTCCTGCAACATCATCATTGTACCATTTTCTAGATGCAATCCATTTTGTTCCCAAGAATGTTTCCTTTTATTTGATGAAAAGACTAAAAAAGCTTTGAATCAATAAAAATTCATGCTCTTTCTCCAAAATTGAAAACAATATAAAACATCAGATTTAGAAAAAAAAAATATCAAGTGGCCACTGTAACACTGGGGAAAATATAGTGTTCCCATATCCAGAGTTGGTCATTATGCTGTGTATGAATGTGTAAAACAATTTTTACTTTGGCCAGGCTAAAACCTGAAATTTTGAACTCTCCTTAAGTGGATTTTTAAAATATGTAATTACTGCCAGTATTGGCTAATTCATGTAACCTGAGCAGAATTCCATGGTCCAGAACTAAGAATAATTGGAGACATTATTCTATTTAGAAATCCCTGTCTCCTTAGCCTGGATAAAAATGTGTATAGTGGTGTGAGGACCCAATTTAAATTGAGATCATATAAAACAAGAAGCACAGTGACAGTGAAGCACAGTTATACAAACTTCCTAGCAGAGGGTTAATTTATTGTTGCTATTATTGATTCACTTTAAACCTGAGACTTCTCATGCATCAGTGTTTTATTTTTTAATGTCTTATCTGAATAAAAGCAAAATTTACCCAAAAGTATTCTCATCTTAAGATTTTGGAAAACTCACAACTAATGGATGGGGTGAGCATGGTATTGGGGAAGGGTACGCCTCTAATCCGGGTTTGAGTGAGGCAAAGTCATAACATGTAACCAAAATTTTTGTACCCCCATAAAATCCTGAAATTTAAAAAAAAAACTTTTTGGAGAGTGAAAAGTAGAGAAGACAAGAGTAAATAGAACCATTTCTTACATATCCTCATGCACTTTTTTGCAGACTATAGAGGGAATCAAAGGAAACCAGTTACAGACTCCCTTACACTCTCTTTATTAAAACATCTTCAACACAATACTTCTAGTATCTAAAAGACTTTTCTCCAAACACTTGGAACGTTTTACACTGGAGAGGGGCCGACAAAGGCAGCTAATAGCACAGAGCTGGGGGTGGGGATGTGGTGTGCAGTGAGAGCAAACCTCTGATATGTGAACTCTCAGGTACAACCTTTTCCTGCCCTTTCCCTCAGGTTTTAACTACTTCCCTCTCACTAAAGCAGTGTGGATGGGAACATTTGCTTGCTTGCAACTGCCAAATGTCTCTCAATTAATAAACGAGGCCATAGAATAGACATATAAGTATATAAAGAGAAAATATTATGCATGATTCACATTTTAAGCCTGAATGTATAAAAAGAGTTTACAAGAATTAAAAATAATCTGTCTTCTAGAAGTCTTAGCTATGTGGCTAAAAAAAATCACATACTATTACTACAATTTTCTGTGGTAAAACTGTATTAGCTCTAAATAGCTAAATAAAGCCTCAACACTAGAATTTCAACACTTTTAGAAAATCAGGAAATTATTCCCAAAACATTATTTCACAAAGTATTAAATAGAAATTTCAACCAAACTTTTATTATTATTAGGGAAATTCTGGTCAAAATTAAGGTCAAATTTATTTTGATCATCTCATTTTCTCTAAGCCCATCAGATTCTAAAAGTTAGAACTTTCCTATTTTTTAAATATAAAAACATTTTCATGAGACAGAACTGAATGTCTTGGGCTTTACTAGTGTTTCCCAGTCCATTCTGATCCATAAATTACCCGTGACTGTGCTAGAATTTGCCATTAAACTACCTACTAATAAAATTACCTTCCCATCTCTCTACTTGATATCTTTATAGTATGTTTTTAAATATAACATACCATCTAATCTAAGGTCTATTAGATTGCTATGCCTAGAATAATAATGGATATTCATGACACTGACCCTAGGATTCCTTCTAATTAACCCAAGAGAGAGAAAATTATATTTTGACTAGTTTCAATAGTATGTGTATTTTTATTAAACGGAAAAAATTACATCATATATTTGTCCCCTCCTTGTAAGCAGGAATTAAAGTTGGCATTCCTTTTTATCCTCACCTTATTGATATCACCGCACTAATAATCAATGCTCACTGAACTCACATGGAATTGATCACCAACCTGGAAAAGAAAATTTAATTCTCCACATTGGCCACTTTAGCCACTTTTCTTCTTTTCTCTATCATGGGGTGCTGCAGAAAGAATATCACAAAGTGTCTGAAAATAGACAGAACCCCCAAGTTAATAGCAGCATTTCTTTGCAATACCTTAAAGTATATAAGATCATTGATTAATATTTTACTTATTTTCAGATGGGGATGATTATTGATATAGAATATTCCTATCAGCATAAACCTGTATAAGGATTTCTTCCAAGATATGGACATGTAAGTTAGGAGAGTCCATGCTCTAATATTGAAAATAGTTACAATCTCTGTAAAATGAGAAACTAGCTACTCTCAGAGTAACTATCTCATTCTTGGAGATAATTACAATGCTGTTGCTGACTGAAATAAAGTTTCCCTTAGTCTCCATCAAGAGATCAAGGAGTAGTCACAAGATGCTATGAACATGTTAGTATAAAGAAACATTAGTCATTCAGTTATATTGTAACTTAACTGATTTAATGACCCAAAGAGCAAGTTTGGCCTAGTGTCTCTTCAGCCTAGAAGATACTCTATCCTGTGAAAAGGATAATCACAGTCCCTGTTCTATAAAGTAAAGGGAATATGAAGCTAGTGTAACTAAATAAAATTGATCAGTAATATTATCCAGCTCTCCTTCCACTAGTTCTGTATCCACCAAGCTAACTTTTTGCATTTGCATGTAAATTTTCTTTCTGGGAGAGAACGTGCTGACCAGCTGTATTTCCTTCCTCTTGGCAGATATATTTCTAATTATGAATTAATGAACTAGCCTTCTGGCTTACCAAGAGTCTCTTATGAGTTTCATTAGCACAGGTCAGTTCCTCTGAGTCAGAGCAAGTCTGTGTTTAATGATGGGATTGAGTTTCTGGCCTTACAAAGTTGAAAATCCAGTCTCTAGGGTACCATCCCCCTATCCCCACTAAGGTATCACATGTCTCGGGACCATGCTTGTATTTCCAACTGGACTTTTAACACGTCTCTTTAAATGAAAGAAGAAAAAGAAGTCTTTTAAAAGCAAACAATTTCTTTAAAAGAACTAAAAAAAAATCATAAGTTACCTAGGAGGGTAGGTAGGCAAATTCTAGGAGAGAGGCCTTCTATGTTCTATTTTGGTCATCCCCCTTGGCCTGTCTAAAAGTGCAGAGTGAAGCACAAATCTTAGCATTTATCCACTGAATCTGATCAACTTGGATATTTAGATCTCAGTCAAATCAGGTCACAAAAACCCGCATGTCTGCATCTATAAGGGGGTTAGAGTGGTCACTGCTTATGTTACCAGGCAATAACCTCAACTGTCCATTTTATTTGCCTAGATAGACAAAAAGTTGTTCTCTCTTTGGTAACTAAAGCCAAATGTTTAAAAAATACAAAAGAAACTTTAGAAAATGGCCATCTGTTCATTCTAATCCAGGTCAATGTGGAAATTCTTCAACTGTCCAAGACAAAAATTCCCTCAATTATATAAACTACTCTTTAAAATATACACTGTCGCATTAAACATTTAAAGACAGGACATTCCATACATGTGGAAACATATGAGGAGAATCTCATATTAGAGACAATGGTTTTAGGGAATAAACATTTTCATATTGCTAGACTGGGAAAGAGGCAAACTTTCCAAAACAATAACATATGAAATCACATGTGATTTAGTGCAGACAAAACTGTAAACCACACATTGGTCTTTCTATCAGTCTGATCTGATAATGATCTGCTCAAAGTAACATCTCTTCAAGTAGAAAACCTATCATTCACTCTTTCTAATTTTTCCCTGTGGTGTATTCTCTAATAGAAAACTGTGTTCTTTGAGAGCAGAGAAAAGGGTCAAGGTATTCTATTTGTCCTTTGTAATTTATTATATCATGGTCAACATTAGGATGGTGCTGCTACCCAATGAACAAGTTCTAGACAGCAACAAAATAGTATAAATGTTTTCTGCAAGTATAGAAGAAAACCAGAATTAAGACTTTAGAGACCATTTCAACACTAAAACAAGATACACATGCAATCCAAGAGGCATGGAAATCAATCAGACATATTGAATGGCATGCTAGATCTTTTCTACATACCAAGGACAATGCCATTTCATATGCTTACTAGAGCCTATTCTCTGAAATGCTAGCTGGAAAATATGTTTAATAGCCATAACTATGTGGGAAATAATTCTGTTACTACTTTCTTGGAAACATTATTTACTTACCAAAATTTTTCTGAATAAGCTGAACGATAAAATGCTCAAATATTTTGAAATAATCATTTAAAATTCCCCAGCGCATTATTTCTGATCCTTAGAACAGTCCATGCTAAATCCAAATCTCCTTTGTTCATGAGGGTAAGATTAAATCAGGTCAAGTGGGATAAGAAGATTATACGTGCGTCCTGGTATCTTTATTGATTTAGCAATCTGGCCTCAATCATTTTTAATTGCATAATTCAAAAGAGGAATTATTGGTGAGAGGGAATGGGCAGGACATTAAGAACAAAGAAAACTGATAGTGCTGTTATATAATTATTAAATATACACATGCATATAGTTTTCCTAATATGAATGTAGTCTATTCCAAGTCCATAATAAATTAATCAGTAAAGATTTCAGTTCACTAAAAGTTACAAATGCTTCATTTAGCATGTAAAATGCAATGTAATTCTGTACTATTACTTTGATGACACAGCCCTTATGTAAGTAATACAAGTAGCAAGAAGAGAGTCTAGGCAAGGGAGAAATTTAGCCATTTCATTAATTTTACAAGAAAACACTACCCAAATGAAGGGGCTGGGAATACTTCTTCTATTGTGCAAAGTGTGTGAATTGATGATCTCCTCTCTGAATAAAAAATGATGGCAAGGAGTTCCTATCATCTTCCTCTTGTGATTATAGCATATTTTTTAAAGGAAAGAATTAATTTCCTGAATTTGAATTGTAGATAGTGAAGATTTACAGCTTCAGGTGCCTGTACTAGGATTTACTGGATTAAGGAAAACATTATTGATAAGGCATGGTGGCTCACACCTGTAATCCCAGCACTTTGGGAAGCCGAGGTGGGGGCATTGCTTGAGTCAGGGAGTTTGAGACCAGCCTAGGAAACATAGTGAGCCCCTGTCTCTAAAGTAAAATAAAAATAATTAGCTGGACATGGTGTCAGGTGCCTGTAGTACTAGCTACTCAGGAGGCTGAGGCAGGAGGATTGCTTGAGTCCAGGAGTTTGAGGTTGCAGTGAATTATGATGGTGCCACTGCACTGTAGCCTGTGTGACAGAGCAAAATCATGTCAAAAAAAAAAGAAAGAAAAAGAAAAGGAAAGAAAAAGAAGAAAGAAAAAAACATTTTTATTTGGTAGAGGCAAATAGTCCCTCAAGAAAATAAATTTAAATTTTTTTGTCACATCACATTTTATATTTTTATTGAAGCTTTGGGTTCTTTCTTCAGTTGTACCACAAAAGATGTAATAGCAAATACCAAATTAGCATGATCCTCTTTGAAGAACCAATTACAATTTCATGTGAATTTCAATGCAAATTTCTTATTTTAATTTCTTTATCATATAAATATTATACAGCACCAATCAGCATTACAGTTTTCTAAAATTCTAGTCAAAGAGGCTGAATTGTGTTGGGAACACCAACTGTCTTGAATCAAATGCCAAAGAAAGAGAAAAAAAACCTTCTAAAACTCTAACACTCCTAACAATTTTTATCTGTTCACCAAACTATTCAAAACTATATATGCAGCTAAATATCAAAATTAGACCAACGATATGTACACTGTCCTTTTTAATATGTGTAATATATTTTTCTAAATGCCTTCACATACATTATAGCACCTAATTTCATCTCTGGGTTTGGGATCAGTAACCTGGCAAAATGAGTCAGAACATGTTCCAAAGATAGAATAGCATTGTATAGCATTTTAAGTACATATTCAAATGCTAATATCCAAAACTATTATTTCATAATACAGACCCAAGGAAAATTGAAAATTCCACCTACATTTTAGTCCCCAGAAAAAGCCATTTTGTACCCACTTTTTATAAAGATATGCAAGTATAGGAATAATTGCAAAATTTTAACATCTCATTAAATTTTTCTTAAAAGGCAATTCACATCACCTGTAAGTTTTCAGATATAAAATTAATGAAAGCTAACTTTTAAAACATGAAAATGTACCAAAAAGTTGTTAATCCTGGGTAAATACACAGGTACAATGAAAAGACCATATAGTCCTTGCTCATGTAAGGTTCATTCAGTTGCATGAATTTGGGATGAAACAGATTTGAACTTCTGTCCTTACTGATAGAAGGTACAACATTTTATTATGCAAAGCATATGTTAGAGGTTGTCACCACTGGATTTATCAACCAGTTTTATTCCTGGATTGTATTTCAATCTTTCAGTTTGAATTTTTTCAGGACCTGCCAAGAACAAAGCTAAAATCCCTTGGTCAAAGGAATAACAAATAAAAATTTGGCTTTCTGATTCAAAATGGCTGACCAGAGGCCTCAGCTGCAACGTCGTCACAGAAACAAGAAAACGTTTTAGATGAAAAAGAAAAGAAAAACATAGGTCAGGTGTAATCCTGAGGAAAAATCAACATAAACTACCAAGGATTCCATGGGAAGAAGTTGCAGAGCAGAACAAGAAGGAGCAAGATATTGGCAGAGATCAATCCCAGAGAGACTTGGAGCCCAGCAAAGAAGGTAGGTGGGGGGTTTTGCTTCTCCCTTCCTCACATCTCTGGCAGTCAGCAGGCTCCTGAGCTGTTGAAGAACCTTTCTACCCTCACAAGCCCAAAAGCTGCCACTGCCAATGAACTTAAAGTTCTTAAGAACAAAGCAACAAGCTGCCAGCCCCCTTGGGGTCACTTCCCATCACCACAGACCCAAGCCAAGAGTGCAAATGCCATATAGTTTTGCCACCCACCGCTGTGTACTCCCCAGGGAGCTTCAGCCCCTCAGTTTTCATCTTGCTAGTTCCCACACAAACATTTCCCAACTCCAGCCCAGATTGCAGGAGTTAAAAATGCTAGTGGGTCCTGGGAGATCTTTGGGACCCAGGAGCTTGGATACTCCAGGAGGGCTGCCTTCCAGAGACAGGGACAGAGATGACCACATTGCTAGCTGTCCTCCATTCAGACTCTTTTACTCCCCCCTCCCCTCCCCCACCTACTGCTGCTGAGAGAGCTGATTGAACCAAGACTCTCAGAAGCAGCCACTTCCCCCCTGTTGGCATCCCTACCACACTGAGACTTCCACAGAGAGTGGCGCTCACACCTTTCCTCTTATGGTCCAGCAGCAGACCAGTGGATGCTCACTGGCCCTCCCTGGTGCAGCTCACCCAGCGACTCCAGCAGAGCAGGCCATACCCTGAGGAAGAGGGACATTAAAGTTGCTTGAGCACCGCAAAGGCAACTCAGGACCAGCACACTTCACCCTGACATGATCAGGGATTGATCTTCAGGGACCCAGGGACAGGCCCACAGGTCAGATCCTGTACCCCCAGGACTGTTGCTCGGGGGCATGAAGGGGGTTTTTTGTGAACTAATATAGGGAGGCAAAAGAGCCCATGTGGGCAGAACTGAAAGGAGAGTACAGTGTAGGTTCCATCTGCGGCACCCTCATGGAGTACCCCTTCTCCCACAGGAAGGCCCTGCTCTCAGCCCAGAGTGGTATCCTGGACAAGGAATCTCCCAGCTGCAATCCCATTGCTGTGGAGCTCAGCTAGTTTGAGCTCCTGCCTGTGGCCAGATGCCAGAAGGAGACACAGGGCAGGAGAGGGAGAAAAAGAGTGAAACCCACTCCCCACAGCCAGAGCGGGACTCTCAGATGGCCCCTCCCCATGAGCAGACTTTCTGGCTTGATGAGGCCACTTCAGCCCCTCACTGGCAGCTTTCCCAGCAATCTGGAAGTGGACCTTCAACCCCTGCCAAGACAGCTCCTTATTGGCTTTTGTGGAGCCTGAAAACAGGCTCAACTGACGTAGCACTACGCAGCCTCACTCCCACACCTGCCTCTGCTGTAGTGGAAAATAAGAAGTCCCCTGGGAGCTCCAGGGGTCAGCCCACTGCTGGGGCATTTGAATGCTTCTCCTAAGGAGCTAAAGCTGCTCACAGGTTCCCAAAAAACAACATTGTAGCTGGTTCATCCCAGCTAGTGCCACCTACAGTAAGGGAGATAAATTTACACAGCCCTTTACAACATTTACTGACTCAGTCATATAGGATGCTGCTGATTCTTACACACAAGCACCATCTACTGTCTCAGAAATCAAACTGGGAATCCCACTGGAGATTAGTGTCTCAAAATATGAATTTTGAGAAGACACTCATTCAGTCCATAGCATGTTGGAAACTGGAACTATGGGGAAGATCCTCTCTATCTGGCACTGGAAACTCAGTAGCTGCTACAGGTGCTGCTCAATACAGAAATCTACATACAGAAATACTTTGGTATAGGTTCTCCACCTATACCACCTATACTCCTCTGGCCAAAGCTACTGGAAATCTCTAAGCAATCCCAGGATAAGTGTTCTCTGTCATGGAAGGCGGTGTTAGAGAAGGGAGAAGAGAAGGGAGAAAAGAAGTCATCCCAGAGAGAAGAGCTAAATGAAGCACAGATAAGAACTGAAAAGAGGTGGGACATACAAAAAGGAGACCCTTTTCAATTTGGAATCTCTCTATTTAACCGAAAACATTAGATAGAGGCATTGCTACAATAATGTCACTGGCCCAAGTACAAACGAGGGGATCGTAAATAATGAGATTGTTGTTCATGCATGACTTAAAAAAATCAGTCTTTTTAGTATCATTTTATCTCAAATTAATGGTCCTGAGATTTTAACAGTAAAAAGCACAATTTTTTCTAAGACGTAATTAAAGCCATACAGCTGATTAAATAAAAGCAAATTGGAAAATAAGCACAATTTTAGTATACTGAGCATTTGAATTTGCTGCAAAAATGTATCCATGGGGAAAATAGATTTGCTATGAATTAATCCCTAATGAGCTTTAAACTAAAATTATTTCTAAAATTCAATTTTTAAAAAGTCATTAAACCTTCTCTTGGATAAAATATCTATTTATTTAAACACTGCTGCTAAGTGTTCATGGAAAAAAAGAAACACTACACATTGAATCTGGCATAGCATCTAATTAAAAGAGAGGCCAAGTACCAAGGTTAGAATCCTTGCTGTCGCTAATTGGCTTTGCAAACTTTGGTAAACCAATTACCAGTGTATGACTCACCTCCCCCTTATAGTACAGAGGAATAAATATTCCTGTCCCAACAGTCACATATCTGTGTTGAAGTTCAAAATAGTTCAATGTTTAAAATATACAACATGTAAAATTAAAAATGGCTAAGTGACAAAATGGTAACAATAACTCAAAATAAGAAGAGCTATTTCACCAACTTCTAAAATAATACAGTGAACATCTACTATGTACTGGAGAAGCAGCTTTTAGGAGGAGTGGTTATATATATTAAATTGAACTGAAAAAAAATTAAAGGGATTCCCTAGACTACTGTGACCATTAAAATTTCCTAAAAACATCCCATATCCTGGGAACTAGCCATGTTCATTCTATTTGCCAGATAAATGTTGAAAATATCAACTCTATGATTATACAACGATTTTGTTTATTGAAACTGTTTTAAAGTCAATATGATTTTATTTTAGTCTAAAACAATAACAAAAAGGAAAAGTTTTTCAACAGATAAACTAACATACCGATAATATATGAAATTAACAAAAATTAAACAGGCAGTCCTACTAAACAATGTAGATGCAATAAATTAACAGTAGGTCCAAGAAACACTGAAAGCCCAAGTTCCCACCAGAGACGTCCAATCATAGATGGGCTTTTAAGCTCCATGCTAAGACTCCAGCAGTAGATAAATTACCATTTATTAAACTCTATTATGTGAAAACCAATATTATTTAAAGACATTGGTCTGATCCCTTGTAGTAAATATGTACTCTTCTTTTTCTGAAATCCACAGTAATTAGCATTTCTTATTGTATTCTATCTAATTTTATCTTGTTTTATAGCATTATTTCTTCAAATTATTTGATGGCAAAACTGTTTTTCCAGTTTTGTTTTATGTTTTGCTTTTTCCAAATTTACCATCTTAAGCAAGATGTTCTTTGAAAAACATTTGGGGAATACATTTTTGTAAACATCAGTATACTCATCTCATGGCTGCTTTGAGAACATTGAAAACAAAGTGTCATGCCTTACTCATCAGTGTGTGTGTGTATCGTTGTGCCTAGCACAGTGCCCCGTACACAAGATATAACAGTTATGGAAAAACATGAATCAGTGAATTCTGCTCCTTATTTGAAGAATTTGGTAGACACAGTATTTTGAGATATGATAATTTAATGTTTAGAAAGACTAAGAACTTTAAAAAATTACCATGAAAAAATTCAAAGTATTAATGCAATATATATTAGTTTAAACTTAAAGGACTTAAAAATTATATTTTTAAATGATGTAATCTAATGCCATTTCACTGAATGCATACATAAAATATTACTTTTCTTTTTACACTTTTTACTTAAATTTAAAAAGATTGGTTATGAAATAGTTCTTAAATTTTACAGATTTAGATTTTATTTTAACTTAAAGATATAGGGTATAAATTTTAAATATTTATGTTTTTATTTTCACTTATATATTGAGTGTGAAATAAAGAATAGTGTTCAACATTAAGAATTATGAAGTTTTAATATACTCTCCAATGTGGCTAAAATTTAAATGACTGAAAATACCAAGTGTTAGTGACAGCATAAGCCACTGGAATATTCACACATTGATGGTAGAAGGGAAAAACAGTATAAGCACTTCGGAAAACTACTTCAGTATTTAAAAAATATAAACATAACATACATAGCAAAAATTCCACTTCAAGATATATATCCTATGAAAATAAGTATCTACATCCACCAAAGGATACACACAATTTATAGTAGTCAAAAACAGTAATAACCAAAATATCTGTTAAAAATAAAATACATTGTCGTTTATCATTCATACAAAAAATTCTAAGCAACAAACAGAAAGAATGAACTACTGCTATATGTAATGACATGGAGAAATATCACAGACATAATGTCATGGTGTAACTGCTACCAGACTAGTGGTTTGTAGTAAAAATGTCATTTTTCAGAAGTTGGACAATAAGCAGCAAAAGCTTGTGATTCATAAAAGAAAAAAAGGAAAAAAAATGATGGAACCCTCAAATTGCCCCATGATCAGCCATACACTGTGAAGTCAGTGCATCCACAAGTAGTCCATAGTGTTCTCACTGAGCATAGGACACTTGGGATTTGGGGCTACTAGGGAGGCTTCAGTTTGCTAAGCAAGTTACTAGAGAGAAAGGATCTTTAAGAGGAGGATCTAGGGGGTTTAATTAAAGTGACACATGATTTACCACCTAAACGGCAACACTGAGGAGTGAAATGACATGCTATTAATAATTATGCCAGGATTACACATATAAATCAAGCCTGTCATTCACAAGCAGGCATCATCAACCCATTACCATGCTATTTCTTGCTACCACACAAGGAATTTCTGTTGAAGGTTGGTCCTAAACACATGGGTTTCTGGAACACATGGGTTGCTTCCGTTGCAAGGCTTTTTTTCCTGCGAGGCCCACAGTGGCCACAGTGACCCCTCTCCTACACTCTGTCTTCAGGGACTCCCAAATTCATTTGCATATGTGCAGCCACTGTTTTCAAAACCCATAGGTTAGGAATTCTGGCTTGAACGAACTTCTAGCACAAGTCACATACGTCACCAAATCAGCTACTATGAGCCCTTTTAGAGAATGGAGATGGTTGCACAATTCTATAAGTATAGAGTAAAAACCATGAACTGTATGTTTTAAAAGGGTAACTGTCATGATGTGTGGATTATATATCAATGAAGTTTGTTTTGTTTTTTTCAAATATTGTACTCAGTATAAAACACAAACCCAAATGTTTTGCCAGGTAACTTTAGTTTTGGATCCTCATGTAATCTCTACTTGGGTCATGCTCCTCTAAATTTGGATCTCAGAAAGTATAGGTGAGAAATCAGAATTTTTTCTCTCCTATAAGGCCAGTCCTAGGCTTCTTACTCAAATTGGTTCAGCAATCATTTCTTTATATCAAAGGGTATGAAAGAGTGATTTTCAAACCTTAGTACAGATTCCTTAGAGTTATCCAGAAGATTTACCAAAAGATAGTTTGCTTGACCCCAACACCAGCACTTCTGATCCAGTAGGTCTGGGAGGGGCTAGAATTTGCTATACTAGCAAGTTTCCAAGCAATGCTGATACTGCTGATCCAGGGACTATACTTTGATAACCACAGTGCTAAGCCTTCATGTACCAAAAAACAAGCAATTAAATAGAAATGGTCACTTATACTCCTCTACCAGGTGTCTATTTGCCTTATATTTGCAAAACTAAAAGCCACTCAAGTGACCCTTCTCAGTGAAAAAAAAAATTAGCATCTCAAAGTTAGAATTTTAAAGTTGAATCTGCAAAGGAGGGAAAACCTATTTCAGGTGAATGACAAATTCAACCTTGTGATGACACTGAAACATCTGGGAGGAGATGTTGTCGGAGGTTTGTGAGAAAAAAGTAGTTATGTCAGGTTTCAGTCTGAAATGGCGCGCTCATGGTCGAAGAATGACCAGACATGCCAAAGTTAGGCAAGCATGAAAATGAGGTTTATTGAAGAGAGAAAGATAGGATTACAGGGCAAGAGCAAAATATAGGTTTACAGAGAATGGTACATATGCCACAGATGACGTCTGGACCCATTGTTGCATCAAAGCACAAACCAAAGAAAGGGTGCAAAGGGAGATTGGTTATGGTTCGTGTCTTATTTTATAGTGCCCAGATAGTGACCTCCCTCGTGGTTCAGAGGTCACCATGGAACCACTTTGACTGGACAGTTGGAAGTCACATGATCTGAGACTTAGCTACTCATGTGGGTTCTAGGTCACTTTCCAGACTTTATGGTACCCATGCTGCTTGCCCTGTGGGCTAGAGAGTCCTCTACATTCTTTTGTAGCTGGTACGCCAAGTTCTGATTGGCAGATTTGTAGGGTATTCCCTCCTCCCCAGGTATGGAGAATTAGAGTTGGGTAGGGCCAAGATGGGGACAACAGCACCCACTTTCGTCCCCAGGAGACTTGGAATCCCTCACTATCTACCTAACAGTAGTTCAGATTTTGAGTATGACTTTCTTTTGAACAGTATTTCAAGGGAGACTGAGAACAAAGGATTGTGCTTACAGGAAGCTCCATAGTTAGGGGCAGGAAGAAGAGTTAAGAAAGGAGGCAGGAAAGTTGGAATTTAGAAGTAAAAGCAGGGTAGGATGGTGCTGTGAAAACAGGCAAAGCTGAGTTAACAAGGCAGGCGACAGCATAAAGGCAGAAGGAAAATGTAGTCTGAAAAGGGAGCCTGGGGTTTTTAGAAGACAGAACAAGGTAATTTTGGAGCTAGCAACAACTTTAATGATGACATAATACGGAGTTTAAAAAAATATTTGCCCATTTCCCTCAGTTATAAATTCATTTTACAGCTCAACGAAATGCCATACAAGTAAAACATTAAAATGAAAGTTTTTTTAAAGAAATGCTTTTTCTATTTTCTACTTCATTTGGTCAAATAATGGGTCATGACATGAACTTGTAAAACCACTGGTCTAGATTAACTTACTTGTGTCACTGAGGAAGGTAATGCTGAAAAGGCACACTCGAAAGATAGCTGATTCCTTGTCCAGTGTAAGGCCAATTAAAGGATCCTGGGGAAGGCGTTTGCCATGACCTTGAGCTTACAAAGCACCTCAGGCTTAAATACTTTCATATTTTAGCCTTATTTAGCCTTTTCGTATTTAGCCAATAAGCCATAAGAGTGCTTACCGTTAATTGTGATATTGTATATGAATATTTAGATTTCTGTTCCACCTGCCACAAAAATTAGTCTATTAAAAATATACAAATATAGGTTATAAGTACATTATTTTGATTCCAGGTATCCCTGATTTTGTTTGTCTGCTTAGTTGTGTTTTCTAAATTTTAGCTCTGGACTTCCTAACAGGCAGCCTTCGCTAATCCCTGGAAGTTCTGATCCTTCGCTCTTTCACTACATTAATCTGGTCTTCAGTTGACTGGCAAGAAGAATGATAGAGGAGAAAGGCTGAAGTCCAAGAAACCTGGTTAAAAAAATATTGTGCAATTTTTAGCTGTGACGTATTGGACAGGCACTCTTATCTGTGTGATCTCTGTTTTCCTCATGTCTAAAATCTAAGTAATATCGCCAACTTTCTTATATCTAAACGAAATACTGTAAATATAGTACTGCATAAACATGAATTTATTTCTTCCCTTACCCAGAGCAGGCAGCTCTGTGTCTGACATAAAGTGGCACTCAATAAATATCGCTGCCTACACTCTCTACCACATCCCTCCAAGCTGTGTTATTCCAAGGATTAAGTTCTGCTCTAAATTCACTCTTTCTTATTCCTCTACTCACTTTTCTATGCCAAAAGCTAGCGCAAGTCATTTCAGTGTCCAGCGAAGGGGAAAGAATCAGGTTTGCTCTGAACAGCACATCACTCCACAAGAATCGCATTAGAAAAGCCAGTAAAGAAAGGATTGGGGTTAGCTGAAAAAATTTTTCATCATGGTAAACAGAAATGATGAGAATTTCTCTTGAAAGGATTTGGTTTAAACCTACCTATATATATAGCTCTTCACAATAGTTCAATTATATATCCATCTGTTTATCTAATCTTTCCTAACCACTATAAACCTCTTGAGGGCAGATTCTGTGCCTTCTTCAGCTTAGAAGGCATAGAATGGCATGGCACCTATCCCAATTGTCTTTCTACAGAATGCTTTAAACTGTGTGTGTTGAGTCAGTAAGACTGGGTTTTATTCGGGTTTGGGAAAAAGAATGCTGCGTAATGGTTTCCTTCTGGAACTCATGCTGTTCTTAGTGGATAGCAGTGAGTAACCAATCCATTATACAGTCCTGAATTTCATAAAAAACTTCCAAGAAAATGCTACCTGTGGGGTCTTCTCAATAGAGATGTGGGCAAACAGACTAAAAACAAAAACCAATGCTGCAATCCCTCTGTCCCAATAAATTCAAGTACGTGCTTTGATTTGAAACAGATGGATTTGCTTTGAGCATAATACTCCTGACAGCTAAAGCATAAATCTCCTTTCTAATATTTTAAACTACCTAAGACCCATGATTCTGGAAAAGACAGGGAAACATTCCATCAGCTGTTTAAAAAGTTTCCACAATAAAATTACTGATACTGTTTAGCTTGATTCATGTAAATATTTTTAAAGGAAGCAATATAGATTTTTCTTTTCATCCCTCAGGACTGTAGTAAGTCAGATGTAAAAAAGACTCTAAGTCCCTAGAAATTAACTGATAATTTTTTGATATATATTATAAGCTGTCTGTAGTTCACAGAACACTCAGAGACAGGAGTCATCTGATATCTTCCTTGTAATCATTCTGGGAGATATTACTGTTTCATTTCCATTTCATAGATGAGGAAACTGAAGTATAGTGAAGTGATTTTTCCAAAGTCATCACCCCAAGGTTAATGCTTACACACTTTGAGCTGTTTTATTCTCTAAATCCTGTGGTTTCACTACACATCTTTGGTACTATATTGCTCTGATTTCCCCTTATTCTATCTTGGTGTCTGAGGAAAATATTGCTAATGAGGTACTTTCCTCTAACAGGGTTACCATGTGATGGCAATTTCCACCTTGAATCAGAGCAGTCGGAAAATAACAAAGGAAGAATCACAAAGAGTATCTGCTGATGATAGCAAAGGCTACAGAGGGGCTGGAATGGAAAAATTCCAGGGACAAGGCTGAAGCTTCCCTTAGAAACTACACAGCACTTTATGCATGGATATCTTAACAATTTTTCTTCAGTCATCAGTAGATGGCAGTGATCTAGAATGTAGAACTGCAGTAAGCAGTTTTACGTAAGCTAATGGTAGAAAATGACCTGAGAGTTTGCATGCGCTGCCACAATTTATATACAACCTGGAAATTTTATGGTACAGCATTAAATCAAAATGGCTTAGCTAAATCATGTGCATAAGCAGTGACCTTCTACTGCCCTTATGTCTTCACAATAGCAGCAGATGCCTTTATAACTACCAGGATTGATTCATGCCATTCTCTCTTAATAGCACTGCTTTCAAAGGCTTTTCAACTGTCTCACTAAGTGCCAATACAGCTATATTGCTCTGCTTTAATTAAGTTTGTTCAATTATAATCTAAATTTTACATGTTTCATGCCAATTTTCATAACTATCAGCTTTAATCTGACATTTCAGAAAACAGAATTTGAAATATCAAATACACATTCCATATTTCTCTCCTTAAAAATATTAGCTGTGCCAATATTGAGTTTCCAGGTTAATTTATTTGATCAAAATTTTAGTAATAAGATTGTATGAAAAGAAAGTTCTGAAGTCATTTTGAGAACAATTGGGAAAATTTTAATTATGAACTGGATGTTAAGTGATATTAGGAAATTGTGTTAATTATTGTCAGGTATAATTATAATATTGTGGCTTGTAGAGAAAAGTCTTTATTTTTAGTAAATACTTAATGAAGTATTTATAGGTTAAATATAATGATATCTGCAACTTATGTGTTAATGGTTCCTATCAAAAGCTATCTATATTTATCTATAGATATATATAATATATAGAGAATGTTACATAGTTATAGATGATAACAGAGATTAAGCAAATATATCAAATATAAAAATTATTGCATATAGGTTGTAGATATTGTGCTAATTGTATCAATTTTTCTTGTTCTGTATATTTGCATATTTTCATATGAAAATGTTGGAAAAAGTTAATTTTGTGCTACATACCAGAGACACAACTGCAACTGAGATTGCAAAAAGAATAAAGCACAATCCCTGACTTCATAGTTCAATAGTCTAATTAAAGGTACATACATATATATAATCATTATAATTTGTAATGAATATAGTACTAGTAATTAGCAGCAAGATCTTGAGGGCCCAGAAGAGGAAGAGAGTAATTTGCCTAAAGATGTCAGGCAAACATTTCCCCCAAAAACTGATGCTTATATAAGGGCTCAGGAATTATATACGAGCATGAAGGGCATTATAGGCAGAGGCATGTGAGGAGCACAGCTGTGGAAACATGAAACAGCACACCTAGGTGGGCTGGACCACTGAGTAGGAATAGAAAGACAATGAAAGATGAGTCTGGGAAGCCACACACAGGCTGGAGATTTAATAAGAAGCAAAGTACATTGTGCTACATATTTGCAACATTTTTCTGGAGGCAGTGTGAATCCATTACAAAACTGTAAGAAAGGGAATGGTATGTTCATTGATCAGTGAATTCCCAACTGAATAGTCGTTCGAACTCCTGGATCAAGGCAACTTTTTGGCTAGTGTCACACAGAAATGCCCCTGAAGTTTTCCAACAATTTGAAGAAAATCATGGCTGATTTTTCTGAAGAATGAGCTAAGTCTAGCCAATTGGGCCCAGAGAAAGAACGCTATTATCATACCAATAGAGATTAAACAGTAAAATCTGTTAATGATAGGAATTAACGTATTAATAGATATGTATCATTTAATAAAATTTGGCATTCAAATATAAGGACAAAAACTAAACCAGGCCACTCACAGTGGCTCACACCTATAATCCCAGCACTTCAGAAGGAGGAAGTAGGAGGATCACTTGAGGACAACATTTTGAGACCAGCCTGGGCAACACAGCAAGACCTCATCTCTACAAAAAATTTAAAAATTAGCCAGGTGTGGTGGTGCATGCCTATAGTCTCAGCTACTCGGGATGATGAAGTGGGAGGATCACTTGAGTCCAGGAGTTCAATATTGCAGTGAGCAGTGATTGTGCCACTGTACTCCAGTCTGGGTAACAGAGTGAGAGCTTGTCTCTTAAAAAATAAATAAATAAAAAATAAAAAAATGAAAAACACTAAACCAAAGATAAAAGAATTTATCAATGATTATTCACATTATTAAAAGATTATTAACTTTGAAGAATTGTTCACTTGTGTTAATTTACCATGAACACTGAAAATTTTTGTTCAAAGATAAATGACTACTCCTTTAGAGCCTGGGAACAATTAATTCTCCCAAATTTCTAGGAGCCACCTGACTCTGGACATCAATAGCAAATGAAAACAAAACCCTGTGAAACGATTATGCTACATAGAAAACAAAAAACAAAAACAAACAAACAAAAAACTATGTTTCAATATACACTTTTCATTTTCCAAAAAAAAACCTACCTATTATGTTAAGGAAGCTCCACCTCTACTTTTGTCTGACTTTGTTTTAGCCTATGTTTATCTGTCAAAATTTGGCCAGTGAATGAGTAGTTTGGTTGCATCACCAGAATCAGCTTCCTGAGTTTTGTATTTCAACTTTTTTTTTTCACAGAGCATATATATTGAGTGCTGGAAGAAGTATATTTTAAGAAATTTCTCATTTTAGTTTTGTCAGATTCTATTTATGCAATCTTATCTTCCTAGTAGCATGAGACATTCTAGCTTAACTTCTTAGACTTCAACCTTCTTCTGAGTTCAATGTAACACTGTTTAATTTTTCCTCTAACTTACAGTAATGAGGAAATAATTACTTATAATTTTAGGGCTGTGACCCAGTATTAAAGAAAGGTAACAATTTTGAATCTAAGTTCTACTTAAGCAATAGCTTTGGGAAATTTTAGGAATCAAGAAAATATGCCTAAATGTAGTTTCTTAACTGAGTGTTAGAAGAGTAGTTGAAAAAAAGATAGAAGACTTCCTGAAAACTTTATAATGAATAACATTTTAGTCCTTAGTAATCACTTTCACACTAGATCCTCTGGAAGAACTAGAACATCTGCTAGGCTTTTTCCAACTTGAATTCCTGGGCTACCAATTAGAAATGGAAAATTACTTAAATTGTGCCAGTAGCCCATATTAACTATTCAGATTCTATGTTTCTCCCGGGGTCCTTGGTCATACTTCTAAAGGAGCACACAGAAAATCTAACATTGTCAGAGAAGAAACAGAGAAATATTCAGCTACCTAAAACAAGGATGTGGAGTAGAAGATACAAATAACTGGACCATTATTTTTTGTAATCAGGAAGCACCTAGGATAATCCTCCTAGACTTCATTTCACACTAAGTACATGGCATAGGAAATTTAATACAGCCCTCAGGGAGCTTGGGGCTTAGCCCAAAGGTATTATCTAAAATTTGAAATATTTAAAGGGCCAGTATAACCTTTAAAAATGTTTTCAAATTTTGCATTCTTCTCCTTAATATATCAATGTTTCTTTTAATGTAAAATGGTTTCAACTACTTACATGTTAAATTATTAACACTTGTCACAAATCTTTGAATGAAATTAATGTTGTCAAAGATAGTGTTGTATATATTTCTAGCTTTGTATACCTAAGCATGGCTCTAAATATCCTTACACACATTTTAACATACCCAGCTTGAGAAGCATGATCTATATGCAATGTAAAGGTTTTTGTGTGAAGAGCACACTCCTGAGGATGATGTTGAGGCCTTTGAGACTCCAGAGATGGAGGACTGCCTGCTCTTCAGATGATGAATGTTGCTGATGCTTTAGATTTTTTCATTAGTTGGGAAAACAGGAGGTACAAGTACTACTAGATCATGCCTTGAGATCAGTGAAAAGAAAGAACATGTTCTCTTTAGTTAAACCAAGGAGAATTCAAGAGAAATGCAATGCTTCTGTCAGTTTAGCTCACATTCATCTCTAGATCAATAACAGTCGAACCAAAAATTGAGTGCCACAACTTCCCCCAACATGAAATTGTGGGGTTTTAGGCCCTATATTAGTCAAATGGAGTTAGATGGGGAAATGTAACTGGAAATCTGAACAACTCAGTGATTGGAGTGGGGAGGAATGGCCTCCCCCAGTGGAGAACGATAGTATTACCTGAAGAAATGAGATAAAGAGAGGTGCTGGGCTTGTACAGGTGAGCCACCAAAATTCACCCTCCAGTCTCGGTCTAGTCACTGTTCCCTCAGGGAGGCCTCTCTTTATTCACCAGCTTTGGGTGAGTTATTCTGTTCATATATCCTCACAGGCTCTTTCTAAATTGATAATTATTTGTATGCTCAACTTCATTCAATGAAACTTAGTGCAAGGAGTGTGTCTCTCTTACTCTCGCTGCCTTAAGTATAGCGGATCCTTACTAAATATGGATCAGTTGTAAAACTACATAATAAGTTTTCTATTAGACATCAGTGGTGAATCAACAATATGAGTAATTACAATACTTACCTTCATGTTCCTCTCCCCATCCCTTTTTCTCTCTCTCAGTATTGACATTAACACATCTTTTCTATTTATGGGAAGTTTATGCATCCTTGCATAAACCTACAAAATTTCTATATACGGGCTTATCTTTTAAACAGAAAGAAATAATATCTACCCCTTTTACCCATATTTGTTAATGTTTGGCTAGAGAAGTCAATCAGTCATGAAATCTAAGTAGTGTGCTACCTTCAGTAGCTGCAGGTGCTGCTGAAGTGTCCTTTGTTCATATTAGTATCATCATTTTAGTGGAGACTATTGAACAAATAACAATACCTGGTGAATTGGCTTAAATATGGAACACAATTCAACTAGCTAAATCACAATAAAATGGAAAGGTATATGGCTAAAAGAAAGTGTCTTATTTATTTGGGCTCTTCTTCAAAACAAATATACAAATACTTTTAAGAGAGAGAGAGCGACAGTTGAAAGTACATAAGAAATACTATGTCCTCTTCAATGAATTATGAATAGTTGATTATTTCCCCAAGAAATTTCAAACACAGATGGTAAAATATTAATCAGCTTCAGCCCCTATTTATCATTCAGGACAGATGGAAACCTTAGGCACAAATGTTATTAGTCATGATTCAGGTCATTTGGAAAAGTGTATTCTGGAGCTGGCATGAATGGATCAGAGACTCAGGACAAATGTGATTGGACAGGAGGAAGTAGAATGATGTCATTGGTTAAGTCAGTTGAGACAGGTAATCTGTAGGTGGCACCTTAATTCTCATATCATCTTCATATCTGTCAAATAAAATTAATGACTCATTCCAAACAATGAATGACTGTTGTTTGATGCTACAAAACAAATTACTTTGCAAGGTCACTACATGTGAACACCAGGTTACTTTAGTAACCTCAGGCTGAGATAATCAAGAGGGAAATAATGAATTTTAATCTGACAACCCCCACCCCAAATGACAAAGTTTTTACTTTTTCATTCAATTGTAATCATATCTCATAGATATAAGTATAATTATTGCCTTCATAGAACTAATACGTTACTGTGATGATAGTAAAATACAGATCTATAAAACATAATAATTTCAGGGCAAAATGCATATGTATACAACCAAAATAAATAGATAAATAATAAACTTGTTAATGATTATACAATATCCTGACATGAGGCCAAGTGTTTTACATGTACAGTATCATTGAATCCTCAACACTATGAGAAAGGTAATAGTATCATCATATTTGTATTATAGCAAAAGAACTAATTTTCAGTGAAATAAATATCTTGCCCAAGGTCATATAGTTAGTTGGTGACTAAGTTGGATTCAAACCTAGATTGTCTGACAACAACATCTGCACTATTTTTCACAATAATATTCTGCTAGTGCATGTACATGTGGAGAGACAGAGAGAGAGAGAAAGGGAAAGAGAGAGAAAGGTAGACAGAGAGATTGTGCCCATATGGAAGGGCAAGTTTTCCTTTCTTCTGGCTAATAGCTTCTTGATGAAGGTATATTTTGACAAAGGTCATGCCCTCCAGTTATATTTTGTTGAAAAGATTAGTGATGGCACAGCCATTCAGCTTACCAGAACCTTCAAAATCATTTCTAGATGGTGTGTCAAATTGTATTACAACATATATTAGTCATCTTTATAGTTTTACTTATTGATGTGATGAACACCACATGACATAGTCCCGGAAAATATCAAAAAAAATAAATTACTATAAGAAAGTTAAAGTAAGTTGGAGAAGGTACAAAAACTATAGCAAAAGCTGGTTGTATAAGTAGCATTGACTGACATATTTTATAGAGAGAGTGTAATGATAATTTTTATAATAACTTATATAAGAAAGCACTCCAATATTTTTAAATTATTCCAGTAACATGAAAATTCCTCATTATCCCAGTATATTTAATTTGCCAGAACTATACTATTTAGCAGAAATCTTACTGCACTTCAATTTTAGTAATATGTAGCTTTATTGTTTTCCTGGATTACCGTGAGTCCCTTGGAAAGTCGGTTAGCATTGAATGAGCAAGAAACTAAATGCTAGAGTCACATAACATCAGTTTAGGTCCTGGTAGCACATTGTCTTTCAGCTGTGCAATCTTAGAGGTGTTGTTTAAATTCTCTGAGTTCCAATATTTTATTTCAGATAATAGCACTCAATGGTATACAGCTTATAAGTAAAGAAAAAAAAGTATAAAGTGAGAAAAGTACTTACCACAGTACCACATACATGGTAAATAACCAGTTGTTGGAGCTGTTATTAAAATATATTATTTTTCTTTTCTAGCTACAATGCTGAAAGCACCCCCCATCCTGCCTTTCCCACTGACTGTACCTATAAATCTTGGACATAATACATGGAACAGCTATTCAAGGACTCTGAAAGTAGTAACAGATGTATTGTGGAAGAAGACCAGAATTAGAAATACTTCGAAAGGGTGGTAAGTTTATCATTTTTATTTCTTTTCAGTATTCCCCAACCTGGTTTCAGAAAAGCTTCAAATCTGGAAGGGGGCATCAGAACAAACACAGGAAGCTCAGGAGAAGTCTTCATTTCTGGCTTGAGAATTAAAAAAGGGGTTTCATAATGCTCAGAGAGAGAAGAGGAAATCTCCCATTTTTTTCTTTTCATTGCTGTCTCTTGCCCCAGCCCATGATGGCCCACAGATGCTTAACACTCTGGGAAAAGAGAAAAATCCCCTCTGATAAGAGGAACTGTGGCCCCCAAATAAGGAGTATACGCTATTGCTTTTGTGTGACTTTGTTTCCTACTGCTTGGTTCCAGACATGAGTACATACAAGGGAAATGAGTGTCAATAATGGTCAAGAAAAATCCCATATTTTCAGCCAGAGGATTCCCAGTGAATCAGAAAGTTCCAGTGAGATTGCAAACAGGGAGAGGCTTAGGAAAGTGACCCTATAAATTAGTTTGTAAACTGTTGAGTTCTCCATTGAGCTCTCTATATGTGGTTTTAACCCTAAACAGTATACCACAGACAGAAAACTGAACTAAGATGTATACGGCTGCTCAAATCTCCACTGGCCACTGGGTGGCACAGAAGTGGGCACTATCCAAATGGTACTCAAAAGGCTTTAATGAGAGAATTGATATTGTAACCACAATCATCAGAAAGCTGAAAAATACTGATGAGTAATTAAAGATAATATAAATAAATGAAGAGATATATGGTGATTATTATACATTAAAATCACTTAAAATTTAAAAATTCTGAAAATATCAAACGTTTTGGATGTGGAACTACTGGGGTGCTCATTCAATGCTGGTAGGAATGCAAAATGAAACAGCCACCCTGGAAGACAGTTTGGTAGTTTCTCATAATGTAAAATATATATTTACCATATGACTCAGCACACCCACTCCTGAGTATTTACCGTAGTTTAGTGAAAACACATTTACACAAAAACCTTTACACAAATCTTTTTAGCAGCTCTACTCATAATTCTCCAAAATTAGAAACAACCCAATGTCCTTTAGTTGGTTAATGATTGAACAGACAGTGGTACATTCACAAAATGGACTCAACAGAGCAAAGGAACAAACTAAATACCTGCAACAACTTGAATGAATCTCAAAATCATTATGGTGAGTGAAATAAGCCAGTTTCAAAAGGCTACATACTGTATGTTAGGTCCCTAGCCAAGAGGGAGACACAGGAAGCCTCATGTGTAGCACAATGCTGTTTATCATGAGCATCTGGGTGCAAATGGGTGGAGGCCAAAAGAAAATTCATCCCAAGGGAGGAGAAAGCTTTGCATTTTATAGACGGTTTCTCTGGGGGGAGTGAGTACCTGGGCCAGGACAGACGCTGTAATAAAATTTTTTTAAACAACCAATTTATGGGACCCTTGCCTAGGTCTCATCCTACAGAGATAAAAGGCGGGAGGGAGGGGAGTAGCTTCATCCTTATCAGGGGTGATAGGAATGCTGGCGCAGGTGTCTGTTTTACAATCTGGGGACTCTCCAGACTCCTGTGGCTATTGTTTCACAAGCCTAAGTAATCCATTAACTGCATTCTGTCCTATACATACTTTTCGGGTTCCCACCTGGAACAAACCTAACATTGTACAATTCCATTTTTATGATATTCTCAAAAAGACAAATCTATAGTGACAGAGAGCAGATCAGTGAGTGCCAGGGTTTAGAAGCAGGGGAGGGTGTCACTACAAAGGGATTGCAGGACAGAGATTTTGGAGAGTGGTGCAGCTGTTCTATATCCTGATTGTGGCAGTGGTTACATGAATCTATACAGGTACTAAAATTTATAGAACTGTACAACAAAAATAGTTAATTTTATTGCATGTTACTTTAAAATAAAATATAGTGGGATCAATGGAAGCTTTTTGCATTAGGGATATTCTCAGCCTCAAAAAATAGGAAGATAAACTAACTTTGACTTAATCTAATAGATAAAAAACACAGAAATAAGCAGTTGCTTGTATGGTTAGCTGCTCATACATGCCTTCAAGGCCACTGGCAGCTGTACTTTCAGTTCATCATCTTTACCTGTTAAATTTTTAACCTCAGGCTTGTTGCATTCTGGTCAAAATACGGCCACCACATCTTCCAACATTAAGAGCTTGCTTAAGGCTGGAAGAAGGGTGTTAAGAAGAAGAAAGCAATATTTGCCCTTGTTACCAGGAAATCAAACCCTTTCCAGAAGACCACCTACTTCCAGCAGTCTTCTCTTTACGTTTCACTGGCCAGAACTAGGTCACTAACTCACCACTAAGCCAATCACTAAGGAAAAACTGAGAAAGTACCTTGAATAAATCAACAAATTACAATTAATATTTATGGATTGGAGTAAAGGCATACTCCCCAAAACACAAGAAACTACCTGCTTCTGCTACTTAAGAGTATGAGCTAAATTTTTCTAGCTTATTTTTTTATTCACGTAATATATGGAATTTTGTAAAAAGACTAGTGCACTTTTAGAATATATTCCTTTTCACTAAGAAAACAATAATTTCAAATTCTCATAACAAGTGTTCTAATATATTTAGCCGGTATCATAGAAAATTGCATCTTGAATAAGCTTAAATTTATTTCACATCAAGAACATTAAAAAAAATACATGAAAAACATGCCCATGAATGTACATGGAAAGGAATTACTGATTTGGAGAAAATAAACTGATACAAATACTTGACTGAAATATTAACAACCAAAGTGTTTCCATTCTATACTCTTAATTTTTTTCTAAAATTTTCTTTCATTTTTTCTGACTACCTTAAGATAGACTATTTTTTTCAAAAATGCTTCAATGCCAATGTCATTTGCTCAAGAACTGCATGATAACAGAGTATTGTTTAGGTAAAGGGAATCTGGAGGAAGACAGTAAAGACGTGAGAACAAATGGCAAAATTCACATTTCTTTTTTATTTTAAAAGTCTCAAGTATTTTCTCTATGCAGCCCTTGCTCATTGCTGTTCTCATTTTCATCTTTCAGGCTCTGTGCGGAATTTCAAATCAGAGAAGAAACGTTTGGAACATTGGGCTGTTGGTCCTTTTATAGCCTTGCTGATCTTTGCGTCTGGCACCTTCCCTACATTTTGTAGTTTCCCATGGAGTTTGCAAAACCCAAAGAAAGGTTTATTTTAGTCCAAGATGGTGTCAAAGAACAATTTCAAGTGTTCATGTAGGTGCCTGCCAGTGGATCAGCATTTCAGAAGCTCAGGTGGAAATTCAAATGGAATTTAGACACTTTCTTTAGGTCTACTTTTATAAGTGATCTTGCTGACTTAATGTTACATTCTTTTAAATGCTAAGCTTTGCTGAGCAGTGTGCAGATAAATCGAATATAAACTGCTAAACTACATGCTGTACCAGTTATGCAAAGACAGGTACAGTGTCTGACTCATTGTTAGTTACTGTCCCCTTAGGGAATAAGACGAAGCAGTTGCTCTGAGCAATTTCTATTGACTCACCAGTCCTTTTTGAGAAATGACAAGTTTCTTTAAGGACAGCAATCTATAAAGCTAAAGTAGATATGACTATGAAATTTCACTTGTCATCTAGAAGAAGGAGAAAAAATTAAATCTCATTGTCCCCACTCTTAGCCCAATTCTGGCACTTGGTTGAAGTATTCATTTAAGAGAATGAAGCTGATTCTCTGCATGCGTACACCCAAAGAAAGCAACTGTACTGACAAAGATGTACAATGATTAGATGGATCCAGGTCATGTCATTGCAGGGAATTTTATCCAGTGAAATTGATTAGGTTTTCTTCAAGAACTATATTTTGTAAAAGTATAAAATTATTAGTTTCTTTCTGTGATTTATAAGTCCAATAGTTTATTTGAATGTGGAATTCATTAAATTCTAAGATAAATTGTAAAATTACCAGCACCCCTACTCCTTTCTTCTTTCACATTGAGATTAATTTAAATATTGCTTTATCAAGAAAATAGCATCTATCAGGTATAAACTCCCACAAATTGATCATGTTTTATTCTTATTTGTACTTTTCTCTGTTTCTGTTATTCATGATAAACACTCTTGTCTGCTGTTAAGTGCCCACACACACATGCACACACACTCATTTCACTCACTGTCCAACACACAACTGCATTCTTGACAGTCATTTGAAGGCCTAGACTCCTCCATCTTGTCAAACAACCATGGAGAATAAAGAGAGATTGATACTGTGCTTTTACAATGAAGTTCCTCACTTTATGTGTAAGTAATGCTCTTTCAAGCATACAGACAAGACAGTGATTGGGGTACATGACAGCTTTTGATTAACTCCGAGAGGGAAGAATTGCTTGGTGTTAATGTCCATGTTCAAAGATGCCTAAAAACCCAGGCTGGGTTACAATATGAGTGGGGAGATTTGTAGGAACAATTTGGAGAATTCCTATGATGGCGAAGTCATCCATCTGAACTTCTAGGGAAGGATTTTTATGCCAGTGGATGAAACTATGGGCAAAATATGTATCTTTAGTTGAAACACTCGAGTGACCTTGTGAGAGTAAGAGAAAGATTTCGACTTACAGGGCATGCTATGTTCCTAGACTGGGTTGGTAGCAAAACAACTGATTCCCAGTAAAATCATTAGAAGGCTGAAGCTCCTCCTCCTGCTCCACTCCCCTTCATTAGCAACTTGGACAAGAGCATGAAGAATACAATGGGGAGGATGGTTACAGAAGTCTTCCAGGAGAGACACAAACTGGTGTTTGAACTGGGAATAAAAATTCAGCAAAAGAAGAGCGAATAACACATAGAGATACATGGAGAGATGATTAATTTTTTAAAACAAGTATTTATCTAGTGCCTACTGTTGCCGAGTAGTGTTCTAGGAACTGATGATATGCCAGTTAACAAAGCAGATGAGAAATTTCTGTACTTATAATGCCTACAATCAAGCAAGTAGATATAGACCATGAATAATTAATGAAGCTAAATAAAGAGTATGTCCATTGTTAACAAGGACTACAAAGAAAGATAACTTAGGGAAGAGGCATAGACAGCTGAGCAGAGGTTTACAATGTCGATTACAGTGGTCAGGGAAGGCCTCATTGAAGAAATGACATTTGAGCAAGAGCTAAATAGACTTGGGAAATTGTAAGCAATTTGTTATTGTTCAGGCATTGAGTACTAAGAAAAAATTTTGGCATATCAAACAAAGACCAGCTCACAAAAAGCTTTGAATACCATGCAATAATCTTGGGTTTTAAGCTACTGGGAATCACCAAAAGTTTTTCAAAAGCTAGAGATGACATAGGCTGATCTGTATTTCAGAAAGGGCATTCTGACAGCAATAGTGAAGAGAAGTATGTAGTCGAGGGAGGAGGTGCTTCCCATATGCAGGTGAAGTAACAATGAGAGCAAAAATTAAGCTACTGGAAGTGGAGAAGGAGAGGCAGAAAGAGAATATGTAGGTGGGGATGTCAAGTAATCAGTAGGACAAATGTGCTCAGAGCTCACAAAGAGAGTTCTGCTCTAGACATAGATGTAGGATTCATCATCATATAGGTAGAATAGAAAACATGGCAGTGGTCACTCAAAGATTTAAAGGAGACTTCTTTCCTGACCAGCATATCAAAACTCAGGTAGAATGGAAGCTGACTAACTGATCTAATCTAACATCTCTTACTGTTTCCAATGTATCACATAGTTTTAATGTATTCCTGGATATAATTATTTAACATCATTTTACCTAGTCTTTTCCACCTCATTATTTCCTCAGTTGGTTAATAATATTAAGAAAGAAAAAATGTACATCACAAATGCAGTAAATTATGTTACATAAAAAAACTGGCCTTGATTATTTTCATGTAAAATAAAAGATTTCAACTTATAGAAGTCTCTAGCAACTTCTATTAATAAATGAAGAATGACAACCAATAATGTACCAGTAAACAGAGTAAACCAATTTTAGAATGTTGAGAGACACCAAAGCCATTAGAATACTAATAACTAATGGCTACTTATCCTGAGAGGAAATTTCTTTCATTGCCTGCCCAGGATCTATTTCTTCCTCTTTTGGTTTTACTTTAAGGTAAGAACCCTTCCTTATTTGATACAGCCTTGGTAAGACTATAAATGCAGGAGCTCAATCCTACCCTTACCCATGGATAAGTATATGACCTTGCATTGACCTATGAAAAGCTCTCTACCCCAAACTGAATCTTGTTCAGAAAACTATTAAACATTGATCAAACTTATTCATTTTAGTGAGGTATATATCTGATTCCTGTCCTTTACAGAATATTTCAATTTTTTCTTTTAGTTCTTCAGTTTCTAAAACTATAAACAAAACCATAGAGTGCCATGCTATGTTATGTTTTTCAACTGTAAGCATCAAAAACCAAGCCAATAAACAAACAAAAATCAACCAAACAAGCAAAAAACAGAAATCAAGAAATGATTAAATAACTTCCCTAAAAATCTTAGAGTCCTAAAGCTAGTTAGTGGTAAACTAAGAATTAAAACCTAGATTTATGCTTCCCAGAATATTGCTCTATCCTGACTATGCTGTTCACTTTCCTAGGTGCTAGAATGGAATGTTTTCTATCAGTCTCAAGATATGTAAAGCACAATATACCATATGTGTCCTCCATTGACATTATTAAAGAGAAAAAGCCTTTCTATTTCATATATATGAAAAATAACTTTAAAAAGTAATGAAAGAATAATAAACAAATATTTGACCTAAAATCAATGGTGGTTTAAAAGTAATATTCAAAATATTGAGTAGTAGTATATAGGATCACAAAAAGGAGAGGCTTTCCAAAATGTATAGTTAGCTCACAAGCCCTAGCTATCTCCCCTATTTTGGTAGGAGTGGGATGGTTATCATTTGAAACAATTTATTTAAGTATTCCTTCTTTTAATTCACCAGTAGACAACCTGGACTAAATTCAAAAAAATAAAAGCAAATTCTCATTTACATGATCTGTATATATTATACTCAACTACTTTCATAAAGCGGTTGGGTAACTTCCTTAAGTCAAAGGAAAATATGAGCATACAAATATAGTATATAAAAAACTGCTATCTACAACTCTACTAGTCAACTACTACCTCTTTTCTATCTCCTGCCAATACACACAAACATGTACGGACACATACTGTGAAAAACCAACTTTCCTTTAATATCTAGTTTTTATTTCTATTCAAAATGTTTGAGGTGGTAGCACTGTCTTCTTATATTTAGCCATTATCCTGTTGGAAACCTCTATTGCCATACTAATGTGGAGATACTAAACATGATTACGTTTAGAGCCTTACTAAAAGATTATTACTTACTGAGTGAGTAATAACAATGATTCCCCCTGTGGTGAGGATAACGCAAACTCCCAGCTGGCTTATTCAGGAACACAAGAATGTGCTTGTCCTTAAACTTCCTATGAGCCTGGAGTGACTTAAAGATTTCAGATTTCTGTAATCCCTCATTAGATGTCTATAAATATTCCCTCCTATTAAAGAGGTCATTGTTAAAAGTACATTTTATTAAGATAGTTTTTAAAAACATTATTTTTCCCCCAACATGTATCTTGTAAAAAAGAGACCTCTGTTTATTTCATTTGTCAAAGTGTGTAACTTCTGCTTCTAAAATGTCTTGCTTGGGATTCTGAAAGTTTAGCTGACAACAGAGTTAACTTTGTCTAATAGTTATTTAATTTTTAGGAAACCTTCAAAACATTGAGCAGAAACCAGAAATATTTGTATGAGCTTCTGCAAACTGCTGTAGATATAGCCTTTAATCCCAAAATATGTGGAAACCAAATGTATTATAGCTGTTTATTTAACTTTTGTTGAATTTGGTTTCTCGAGATAACACATCTCACAAACTTTTATAGACATGAATGTTCAGACTACATACAGACCTTCAGTCCCTGTGGGACTGTGCCCTCAAAGCATTTGGCACTACTTCTATACATAAATATCATGTAGAAGGAGTTGGTGATCAAAATACTATGTCCCATATATCAGCTTTGTAGATAAAATATTTTTTAACATGCTAAATTTCCTTATTCTCAAATAACTGATTCAAAAACATAATGAAATAAAATGTTACTATTCTCTGGAAAAAGGATTCAGTATCACAGGATATCAAGGATAACTCTCTACTGTGACTTTGCCTAGCATTTGTATAACTTCTTAACAGTAAATCAGATCCTATTTAAATCTCACAAATATATTAAAAGTTAATGAAAATGTTCACTCTAGAGGGTATTGTATGGGTTAAATTGTGACAATGTAGACTGATAAAATCTTGCATGGATTAAATTATTATTTGGTTGTGCTTAAGAAAGGCAGAGTATTCTATGGGATGAATCTGGTCTAAAGCATGCCAATCATTTGGTTTATTGAACAAGTTAAATTAAATACAATGTGATATATTATTTCACATTAGAAACTTAAATTTCATGTGGCAAAAAATAATTTTAAAAAATTAAAAATATAGTCTCCACCCAGACTCCACCAAGTTGAGTCTTGTGGGTCATGTTGCTGCTGCCTTGGCTCCGGGGACTTGGACGGACTCAGCTCTTCAGCATCGCTACCCCAAGCTCAGCTATTACTGCAGGCTGCCCCGACGGTGATCCAGCCTGCCTGCGACTATGCAGTGCAAACATCTCCTTCTCTGAAAGCAGGAGACACCACCAGGCTCATTGTGTCTGTCATTGGTGCAGTGGTTGACATCGAATTTGATGGGGAATCACCACCCATCCTAAATGCTCTGGAAGTGCAAGGCAATGAGGGCAATGACTTATAACATGAAATTATTGCTTCTGGTGTTATCAACTTAAAATATGGTACCTCCAAGGTAGCACTGCTGTCCAGTCAAATGAATGAGCCACCTTGGTCCTCACACGCAGGTAGCTCCATGAGACGACTAACTGGGGCTGAATATTTCAGAGACCAAAAAGGTCAAGATGTACGGCTGTTTATTGATAACCTCTTTCACTTCACCCAGGCTGGCTCAAAGGTGTCTGCATTATTGGGCAGAATCCCTTCTGCTGTGGGCTATCAGCCTACCCTGGCCACTGACATGGGTACTGTGCAGGAAAGAATTACCACCACCAAGAAGGGATCTGTCACCTGTGTACAGGCTCTGTATGTTTCTGCTGATTTCATGACTCCCCTGCCCTACCACTGCCTTGGCCATTTGGATGCCACACTATGCTGTCCCTTGCTATTGCTGAGGTGGGCATCTGTCCAGCTGTGGATTCTCTAGACTCCACCTCTAGCATCATGGATCCCAGTGTTTCTGGCAATGAGTATTATGATGGTGCCTATGGAGTGCAAAAGGTCCTGCAGGACTACAGATCTCTCCAGGACATCACTGTCATTCTGGGTATGGATGAACTGAGAAAGACAAGTTGACTGTGTCCCATGCACAGAAAATATGGCATTTCTTGTCTCAGCCTTTCTAGGTTTCGAGGTCTTCACAGGTCATATGGGGAGGCTGGTACTCCTGAAAAAGACCATCAGAAGATTCCAGCAAATTCTGGTGGGTGAATATGACCACCTCCTGAAACAGTCCTTCTATGTGGTGTGACCCATGGTAGAAGTGTGGCAAAAGCTGCCAAACTGGCTGAAGAGCATTCATGTGAGGGGTCCTTTTGACAAAGTAAGCATTTGTCCTCTGTACTGTCCTCTCTTTGCTCCTAATCCAAAAAGCTTCAGTTTTCTGTGTAGGACACACAAGAGCCTTGATTGAAGACATTGTATTCTGTTTAAAGAGAATTTAAGGTTTCCAATTAAACATACACCCCTGAGGAGAATTAAAAAAATTAAAAATATATGTGAGTTTGTTCGCCATGGTTCAGTCAAAGGAATTTGGGGACTCATAGGGCAGAAGAGATATGAGAGAGCCTAGAACCAAACTAATCCACTTATTTACTTTATTGAAAGGAAAGACTGAGGTACATATGCCTCAACTAACTTGGTCAAGTTATTGCAAAAAATGCCAAAATTACATTTTGGATAAGATATTACCCAATATCATATAACCCGTATTTTTTTCTACCAGGCCAAAGCATTTCTATACAATTGACTCTAGAAGTAAAAGTAATAAAATGGAATCTAACTCAAGTTGTTTTAATTGCTTATTCCTACGGGTTTATTTGTTTAAAATTCATTTCATATTCTAGTTAGCCATTTTAGATTAATTACAGCTCAGGTAACATAGCCAGTACTTTAGAATGAGATATTTGATCTTCAAGATCTGGGAAAGGCAGTTAAGAGAAATATTCTAACAATGGGGAAACAGGTGTCTGGACATCACAGGTCATCAATCCTCTGTTTGTCAGTCCCCGGGGAACAAGTCTATTCGTTTCTCACTCTGAGCGGAACATTCACCAGATGTTAAGTGGAAAATTGGCATGGAGAAGTGCTAATTCTCCCTGCTTCTCTGTACGCAGCAAATAAATTTCATGAGTGGAGGATGATCGGATGGAAACTTAACAGTCCTCTCCTGGGATAATACCAATCCCTATACAAGGTAGGAAATGAGGATTGTTTCATGAAATAATCTTATAATGCAAAGCTGGCTTTCTACAAAATGTCTAAAATCAGCTTTACACAGAAGCATTTTAAAGTTTTTCTCCCATTCCCTGGTCTGTCTTTATTCTTTCTTCTTGCTTTTGTTTTCTTCTGTGCCCAAAATGTATATCTTTGTCTCTTTCCTTACAGGAATAATTTCTTGTGTAAAAATAAAATAATTTCTAATATTTTATAAGCTTTCTTCTTATTTCTTTCAGCTTCTTAGTTCTAAATGATACCAGATTACATATATGCTTAGAATTTCTTTAATTTTTTAAAAAATATAGAACAGTACTTAGAAGAAAATAATAATTACGCACTACCCAAATTTATTCACTCTTCATATCTTGTCATTTTGGATCTCATTTTTTTAAATTCATTCTCTCATTTCTATGAGCATTATATATACTCATCACAACAAATCAAACACTGCAGAAAGTACAAAGACAAACACTTCAAAATCACTCCAAAACAACCACTGAGAAATTATCATTATCCTTAGGTGAATGTCATTCTAACAAATTTTGGGGAATAAATAGAGATTAAAAAGTGGAAACGTACAAGAGAGATTGGTAGGTGAATTGGTAAGTAGATAGAAGATAGAGACTAGGAATATTTTTGTTAAAATGGATCAGAATCAAGAGATCTATTTTAAAATTAAAAATGTTTCAAACTTTCCATTTATTTTTACTAGATTTGGTAAGGAAAAAATAAAACTAAAAAATCTTAACTTTGAGTTATTATTTACTATGAGAAATATTATTTCCTATAGAATCTCATCAAGGTTTAAATGAAAAAAAACAAGGCATTAATACTTTAACTATGTTTTTATTTCTACTGATCCTTTGCTCTGAGGATGAAGATTTTAGCCCTCTCACCTGTCTTCTCATCTTCTTTCCCTCAAACACGTCCAACATTCATGTTAGTTATACTATCACGTTAATATATCTCAGGTTTATTTTAAAATATATCCCAGGCTTCATTTCCTGTTATGTATCCATTGTTAACATGCTGTTCAGTATGAGTTTCAATATTTTCAACTAGTCTTTGTTAGACTACATGGCCTCTGCTTTGTTTGTTTGTTT
This sequence comes from Cheirogaleus medius, assembly GCA_008086735.1. Lineage (NCBI taxonomy): Eukaryota > Metazoa > Chordata > Mammalia > Primates > Cheirogaleidae > Cheirogaleus > Cheirogaleus medius. The sequence goes on from VBSM01002608.1 coordinate 2,141,476, forward strand.
TTAATCCTGAGATTTTTGTTAATTTGTCCTATCCTAGGGCTCCTACCTCAATAGGATTGTCTGAACTAACAAATTAAAATGCAGGATACACAGTTACATTTGAACATCGATAAGCAATAATTTTTGTAGTATAGGCATGTTTTTGCAATATTTAGCAAATTCTTATACTAAAATAATATTTATTGTTTATCTGAAAGTAAAATTCACCTGAATATTTTATCATTTGCTACAAGATGTCTACTTAAATTGGAATTTCAGATAAACAGTATATAATTGTTATTGTAACTATTTCATTGGACAACTTTTTATTTCATGAAGTTTAGAGAGAGGGTAGGGAGGAAGGGTAGGCCATTCTTGCAGGAGAAACACTGTTAAACATTGGACCATTTCCTCGTTGGAGTGTACTACTAGAGCTTTCTTTTTTCTTTCATTTCTCCCCTAGGGGAGACCACTATGCTTCTTCAGAAGTAGAGAAGAAAAAGGATTAACACTCTATTTTCCTCCAGGTTTGGACGTATAATGTTAGTGGAAATTTTCCCTGCGCTAAGAAAGCTTGTAAGCCTGAGGGTAGTGAGAGGAACCACACCAGGCTGGGCTTTTCTAGTCTGTTCAAAAATGTATGTTTCATTCTTTACTAACAGTTTTGTTTTAATTTTCTTTGTTTGTTTGCTGTGGTTTTTGAATTAATGTATGCTATTTACCCTGTGTGGATGGTATTGGTAAATTTACTAAATTAGTTATTTTTTTCTTCCCCGTTTTCATTTTTCGCTCATGTTTTTCAGTTTTGGCCGGGAGAGTGGAGTCCTCGAAGAAGTTACAGTCTTCTCTTATTTCAGATATACTATCTTTGGAATTTCTATTGAATCTATAAAACTTGATAAATAAAATTATTTTAGGTAAAATCTTGTAGAAACAAATAAGAGCTTTCGAAGCTTTGGTTGTAGTACAGAGTGCCTAAAATGCGGACCCTCAAACCAAACTGTCTGATTCAAAATTTGGTTCTATCTTTTGCTCTCTGAAAACTTGAGCAAGCCTCAACCTCATTAAGCTTCATTTTCCCACCTGCCAAGGGGCATAATAACACTGCATTTTTCCTAGACATTTTCTGAGAATAAAATCAAATGAGGCATGTTACCTAACAAGCGTTTTGTGTATAGAAAATGCGCAATAAACACCAATGACTATTATTATTTCAACCATTAAAGAATATCCTCCTATTGTTAGAATCACAAAACAATAGAAGTAGAAAAAAATCTTCACACAAACTCAAAAAAATTTAAATACATAGGGTAGTTTATTCTTTCTAGGTGAAATAAACAATAAGATACTAATTATCCAAATGTCACTTTCTCTCAGCATTATTGCTTTCCTGAGAGGGATGGTGTGATGGAGAAACCTGAGATTTTACTACAGTAAGAATAACAACATTATATTTACAATGATTTTTTTTCTAGATAACATGGTTAATTCAGTTGTGAGGAACTTGCCAGATCTCAGACTGGGGATTTATTCATTGTTGGTGCTATTTTTTTGGTAGAAGAGGAGACTTTGAGGAAAACACAAGGTAATACAGACAAGAAGACTCTCAAATACTTTGTGACTTAAAGTTTGGAGCAAAAAACAGAGGTTTTGAGTAGCTGAGCTCACTCTGATGACTTCTTCAGTGACAAAGGATGTCCCTGCATAGCCTGACACTATCTGAGCTGGCTTTCTCCCCAGAAGGCTGTATGCTCAAGCTACAATTCATGTCCTTCAACTACGTTAGGGCTCAAGAGAGCACTGGCTTTGTCAGATTTCATGCACAGACTTGATTCAGCAGCCTGACAAGCATGGTTAGTTTCTCTCCTCTGAGCTCAATTTTTATTTTAAAATGTTTTCACATTTTTATTTGCTAAGTGGTAAAAAGAAAAAAAAGTGATATTTGGGAAATATGACATTCAAACTGTTAATGCCAAAAAGCTTCTTTATGAAATATATAGTACCCAGAAAATTATATTTGGATATACTTATACTAATGAAGCCAAGGTGACAAGTTCAATTCCCTCATGAATCAATTAGTTGCTTTTGTTTCTCATCCAGAAGTTGTATGCAGTCATTAATTCAACCATTTATTAAGTGCTTAAGACTGGCCAGGCCTGGAGCCACAATCTAAGGAGAAATCAGTACTTAAATAGGTGCCAGTCTTTGCACCTGAGGGCATGTTTTATTGACTGTGCCCCTCGTTCCATCTGGCCAAATTATAAACATGAGAACAATCAAAAGAATGGAAGAAAAAGTGAGGAAAGAAATAAAAATGTCTTACTTTTTGCTGCCAAGTAACCCATGGAGGAATAATTTTTGTATATAAGGGAAAATATACTCCCCAGCCTAACACATACTTTGCAAATTGATATCCAATGCACAACAAGAGGCAATAATAATATGAAACATGATGGTCATATTGCAGAAAGTTATGAAATACAAAGAAGCAGAAAAACCAAATTGGGCTCAAGATGTACAGATCTTGGGGAAACAAACTTAGGCAGTTAAGACAATTTTTCACGTGACAGAGAAGTCTCCATAACATTTCAGAAATAGGCTTTGAGTAGAGTAAAATGAGAGACTACAGGGTCAGACAATAATAGATACATGCCAAATGGAGAGCAGATTTTTTAATTCACACAACAATGTCAAACCATTAATTTTAGAGTCTCAAAACAGTAATTGAGTCCATTTAAGAGCTATATCTGGATTTCATAGAAAAGAGATTCCTATCAATTGGTATATCATACTGTGTATTCAGTCAGAGTTTTTAAAACATAGAATTATTAAAATATTTTTAGGGACAGTTAGAGTAACACAAATCTTATTTTATATAGTTCAAGACCATTCAGACATCCTCTGGTAATAATAAATTATATAAAAATACTTTATGTTTATTCAGCAATTGAAGAAAAACTTGTGAAAATGGAACTTTAGTGGGATCTGTAAGATGGTCTTCCCGGAGAAAGAGCAGGTGTTTTACACATTTTGCTACTATTGGATGCTTGGTAAGTTCTTTCTCTAAAAAAATAAATGTTATTTCTGCCATTTCAATCACATAAGTCCCACTCAGAAAGAAAGAAAAGAAGAAAGAAAGAAAGAAAGAAAGAAAGAAAGAAAGAAAGAAAGAACTAATAAATACAGTCATCAAGACTTGATAGACAGTTTTAAAAGTTAGTCATGGGATATCAGAAGAATGGAAGAATGGGCTGTATCAAAGTCTTCATAGAATCTGCCCTCCCTGGCTAACAGGAGATGGGCCTGGTCTGTCATCACCCACACTGGTTTGTTTCCACAGATGACTCCACACTTGAGGTGTTTCACATGTGGGCTACAGAGACCCAAGGGTCCACTCGATTTCATGAGAAGCTTGAATCCTTGAGTTGACAATTTTGGTAATCTTCATGAAACAAATATGTCCCTTCCCTTCTCTTCTTTTTTTCTCTCTTCCCTCACTGTTGGCTAGTTTTCAACTCCCAGTACATACCTTTTTGCTTCCTTTTGTTCTGCTTTTTATTACTAACCATTATCAAAACATTCTATTCAAGTAGAACTCATGTCATCAGAAACATTTGGACAAAATATATTGTAACAGGAAAATTCATGAAGTGTTATTGGCATTATAATATTAGGTAAATTTTAAATACTTGAAATAAGTATTAAGCCAGTTAGAATATTTTTATTTACCTTCAAATTAGTTCAATTCATGATTTAAATTCCAAAAGAGAAATAAAGTTTGCATTAATCACATGCATTTACAGGAGGCTAAAAACCATATGTCTAGACAGCTGATGGCTGCTTGAATAGACCAGTAGTTTTCATTATTCAGAACTGAAGATATTCAATTAAAAGCCTCTCTACATGATTTAATAATTAAGATACTTTTAAAATTACATTTTCAATATGCGGCCAGCTCTTTTCAGAACTTTGTTTATAAGGTAAAAATATTCTAAAAGCCTTTGAGTCATCGATGGCAACAATTACGACAGTTGTGTCAAAATTTTTAATGTAGGCCATAGAGAAATTACTCTGTATTGGACAAACATTTCTGCAAGTTATGGAGAATAGACTGTACTTTTGTCCATGGTTTCTGCTATAATACAAAATGTCTTGTTAGTTCCTAAATCAGCACTCTACATACACCTAGTTAGGGAGGTATATTCTAGAATGTTGTACTATGTATAACCACATACCCCCATCTCAGCAGATGTGAAAGTCTGCTCTAGTAAGATATAAGTGGGCACAATAGTCTCGCACATCTATAATGATATATAACACATTTACCTTTCATTCCACAATTCATTGACTGTATCTGGCCAGCTCATTTCAAAAAACAAACAAGCAAATGAACAAAAATAATAATAACAAAACCTTGACTGTACATGCATATGTCAATTTCCACACAAAGTATAGTCATGCAATTCAATGCAAGCTGCAGATTGCATATCATTTCACAGATGCCAGCTTCTTCAATAGTTTCAGTAGTGTCCTACACAACTTAGAGTCAGTGAGGCAAAGCTATCCACAGAAGCTGACACATTTTATCCTAGCAGTTAGATAAAGGTCAGTACACTGAATGATAATTCATCTGAAAGCACACATACTAATGGGAGTGGAAATGCATATCTGATAAACTGCTAAGATGTATATATTTTTTTAAAGTATACACAAACTAAGCAAATAAAACTCAGTAAGGAAATAAAAAGCAATGGCTCCAAACAGTGGTGAGCTGGGAAATAGCAGCAGAAGGATAATAATGACTAGTTTGTCCTGGCGTAATCATCAGTTTCTCTCTTTCTCTCTCTCCTTCATGAAACAGAGAAACAGAAAAAATTTAAAAGGTGAGTCTTTATGTGGCTACTATTCATCTATATGCAAATAAAATTATTTCCATTCATCTTAGAAATTATGAGAAGCTCTTAGTTAGTAATACAATATGAAATTTACAAAAATAGACACAATAGTTATACATTTGAGTTTTAAAATTGAATTTTATCCTTTTAATATTTTATGATATATTGGAAAATATTTGTGAAATAGTAATATTTTTCCTGGTATTTTCTTCTATATTGCTTTTATCTTTTTTTTTGCTTTTGTTATGTTCAAGCTACTAAGGTTTTTTTGTTATTTATTTTGTTTTGTGTTTTATTCTCATTTTCTCAGGAAAGGGAAATATTAGGTAAGAGAAAGCAGAGGATTTGGAAGCAGGGGACAGGTGCTCAGCAGCCCAGAGAGGACTGGGAAAGAATCAACATGGTAGAGAATTTGCTGAGATCTGAGAACAGGAGGGCTTGTGTGCTGCTTTGGGAGTGAAGCATCCAATCCATGAAGCAACAAGGCCCCACAGAAAGAGCAGATATCTATCGTGCATGGAAAGACAGGGCTGTTTACTGTATCCTCGGAGAGTCCCCTGTGCTCATGAGAGTGGCTTACCAATTGCAGAAAAACCCACCAGACCTAAAGTAATGTTAAAGATAGAAACAAAAGCAAGTCATATTTCTTTTACACCTAACTTTTATAAAATGAGATTTGTATCCAATTGGTTTTCAAAATAAACATCATCTTAAAATGTCATCATCAATCCATATGTCATTTCAGGGTTTAGCAGAGGAGTTGAGAATATGGCATCTAACTGCTTGATTTTAAATCCCATCTCTCCTCCTTATTAGTTGAACAAGTCGCTTATCTGCTCTGTGCCCCAGTTTGCTAATTTAATAGAAATAACACATATCTTCTAAGGTTGTTATTAAGGATTAAATAAGTCAGTACGGATATAATATGTAAGTGCTTGCTAAATGAAATAAGAAATAAAATACAAAAATAGGTGACATTACAAAAGACGAAATTGAGCCACTATATTCAAGGGTAAAGCAAATGTTAAATAAGACATTAAGGAGAGCAGAGGAGTGGAGTGCATGAATCAAATTCCAGCATCATGCCAGTTAAACTGTCATATATTTCTTTTTAAAAGATCTCTGTCGCACATTGCCATTATAATTTTATCAGATCACATCACCAGAATGAAGCAAGAGTTCATGTTGAGCAGAAATAAATTGAAGAAGTTTCTTTTAAATGTCTATATTTTGTAATAAAGCATTATGTAATCATTACACAAATTTTAGAAATTTGAAGAAAAAATGGTGCAGAGAAGTAAAACATTTAAACAACATTCCACCATCCATAAATAATTACTGTTAAGAGTGTGATGTCCTATAACATATATACTTTTTTAAATTGTGAATTTTATATAGATAGATATATATATCTCATGATATATGTATAGATAGATATTTCATGACATATCCATTTCGTAAGCAGGCCTACCCCATATTATTGAGCTCCACTTGATTGTGCTTTGAAGATATCTCACTTTTTACAAATTAAAGCTTTTTTGCCAACCCTACATAGAACAAGTCTATCAGTACCGTTTCTCAAATAGCACTTCATTTCACATGTTGGTAATTTGAGCAATATTTCAAACTTTTTCACTGTTATTTGTTACAGTGGTCTGTCATCCTGTGATCGGTAATCTTTGATGTTACTATTGTAACACCTAGGTGCACCTAGGTGCAGTTCATGGCGCTCCAAAACAATTACAGTAGTAACATCAATAAATGTGTGTTTTGACTGTTCCATCCATGAACTGCTGTTCCTCCTTCTCTCTCCCTCTCCTCAGGTCTCCTAATTCCCTGAGACACAACAATAGGGAATAAGGGCAACTAATAGCCTTACAATGACATCTAAGCATTCGAGTAAAAGGAAGAGTCCTATGTTGTTCACTTTAAATAAAAAGCTAGAAATTATTAAGCTTAGTGAGGAAGACATGCCAAAGCCAAGAATGGCTGAAAGCTAGGACTCTTGAGCACTAAAAATGTTAGCCACATAGTGAATGCAAAGGAAAAATTCTTTAGGGAAATTAAAAGTGCTACTTCAGTAAACATAGAAATTATAAGAAAACAAAACGGCCTTATTGCTGACATGAAGAAAGTTTGAGTGGTCTGGATAGAAGATCAAAGCAGCCACAATATTCCTTAAGCCAAAGCCTAATCTACAACAAGGCCCCAAGTTTCTTCAATTCCGTGAAGGCTGAGAGAGTGGAGGAAGCTGCAGAAGAAAAGTTTGAAGCTAGCAGAAGAGCCACCATGAGGTTGATTCCTGGGGTTTTAGGAAAGAAGCCATCTTTATAACATAAAAGTTCGAGTGCTGATGTAGAAGATGCAGCAAGTTATCCAGAGGATGTACCTAAGACAGTTGATGAAAGTGGCTACACTAAATGAGATTTTCAATGTAGACTAAACAGCCTTCTATTTAAGAAGATATTATCTAGGATTTTCATAGCTAGAGAGAAGTCAATGCTTGGCTTCAGTGCTTCAAGGACATGATGACTCTCTTGTTAGAGGCTAATGCAAGTGTGAATTTGAGTTGAATCCAATGCTCATTTACCATTCTGAAAATCCTAGAGCCCTGAAGAATTATGCCAAATCTACTCTTCCTGTGCTTTAGAAATGGAACCACAAAGCCTGGGTGACAGTACATCTGTTTACAGCATGGTTTCTGGATTGTTTTAAGCCCACCTTTGAGACCTACTGCTCAGAAAAAAAAAAAAAAGATTATTTTTGAAATATTAATGCTCATTGAAATGTGCCTGTTCACTGAAGAACTCTAATGGAGATGTAGAAGGAGATTAATACCGTTTTCATGCCAACACAATATTCATTCTGTAGCCCATGGATCAAGGAGTAACTCTGGCTTTCAAGTCTTATTATTTAAGAAATATATTTTATAAAGGTATAGATGCCATGGATCATGACTTCTCTGATAGACCTGGACAAAGTAAATATAAAATCTTCTGGGAAGGATTCACCTGTCCTAGATGCCATTAAGAATATTCATGATTATGGGAAGAGGTAAAAATATCAACATTAACAGAAGTTTGAAAGAAATCAAAGGGCCTTTGGGAAGTTTGAGGGGTTCAAGACTTCAGTGGAGGAAGTAATTGTAGATATAGTAGAAATAGCAAGAGAACTGGAGTTAGAAGTGGCCTCATGATGTTACTGAATTGCTTCAATCTTATGATAAGGTGTTGTTTCTTACAGATAAGCAAAGAAAGTGGTTTCTTAAGCTAGAATCTATTCCTGGTGAAGATGCTATGAACACTGTTGAAATGACAACAAAGGATTTGGAATACTTCATAAATTTAGTTGATAAAGCAGCAGCAAGTTTCGAGAAAATTGACTTCAATTTTGAAAGTTCTACTGTGGGTAAAATGCTATCAAACAGTATGCATGCTACAGAGAAATCTTTCATAAAAGAAAGAGCTAATTAATATAGCAAACTTCATTGTTATCTTATTTTTGAAAATTGCCACAGCCACCTCAACCTTCAGCAACCACCACTCTAATCAGTCAGCAGACATCAACATCGAGACAACACCCTCAACTAGCAAAATGATTAGGAGGACTCGCTGAAGGCTCAGGTTATTAGTATTTTTTAGCAATAAAGTAATTTTAACAAGGTATGTACATTTGCTCCTTAGACATAATATTATGGCTTACTAAATAAGTTATAGCATAGTGTATACATAACTTTAATATACACTGGCAAGCTAAAAAAATTGTGAGACTGACTTTATCACAATATTTGCTTTATTGCAGTCGTCTGGAGCCAAATTTGTATTATACTCCAAAGTATGCCTGTATATGTATATCTATAAGATGTTAACTCTATACTACTCTTTTCCAGGTAAAAACAGTTTATGAAATAATTTTCATATTTTATACATAGATGTTTGCTTCATTTTTTAATTCAAAGTGTGAATTTTTTTATCACACTATGAATAAATAATGCCAAAGTACTTTTCAGATCCTGCCATTTCATAATCAGTAGATAAATAGTTCTCATCTAGTATGTTTTAAATGTTCTTCTTAAAGTGGAGGCAAGATGGCTGACCAGAGACACCAGCTGTCAGAGCATCTCAGTAAGAAGGAAAAGTTTTAGATGAAAGAGAAAAAATGAGGAAACAGACAAACATAGATTGGTGTGGGCCTAAGGGTAGTGTGCTGGAATCTTCAGGAGACTCCATGGGAAGAAGTTGCAGAGCAGAACATGAACGGGCAAAATATCAGCAGAGATCAACCTCACATAGGCTTAGAGTTCAGTAAGAAGGGTAGGTTGAGTTGTTTGTTTCTCCCTCCCTGGCATCTCTTATAGTTGGGAGATTCCTGAGCTGCTGGAGGGATTCTGTCCACACAAGCCCTGAGGCTGCTGTCAACAGTGATCTAGGAGCTTCTGTGGACAGGGCACTGGACTCTTAGCCCCCCTGGGGTGCCTCCTTTCTCCACAGACCTGAGCCAGCATGGTAGGTGCCATATTGATTCTCTACCTACCATGCACCTTTGTCCTCCCTAGGAAACTTCAACTCCTCAGATTTGCCTTGCTTATTTCCACACAGACATTGACCAACTCTGGCACAGACTACAGGAGCCCCAGGGGTCCAATGGGTCCCAAGTAATCTGCATGACTCCAGTGCCTGAATATTCTGGGAGGGCAGCCTCCCAAAGAGAGGGACACACATGGCCAGAGTGCTGGCATTCCTCCATCCAGACTCTTTTTCTCCCCTTTCTGTCCCCCAGCCATGGCTGCTGAGAGAGACAATTGAACCACCATACCAAGGCTTCCACAAATAGTGGGGCTAGACCTTTCCTCTTGGAATCCTGTGACAGATTGAGGGGTGCTCAGACTGTGAGCTGCCTGCCTGCTGGCCCTCCCTGACCCAGCAACTCCATCAAAGCAGGGAACACCCCAAGGCGGAGGAACTTCAAACCTGCTTGGGCACCCAGTGGGCAACTCAGGACTAGAGTGTTTCTCCATAGTGTGGTCAGGGATTGATCTTTGGGGACCCAGGGACAGGCCTACAGGCCAGATCCAGAACCCCCAGGTGTCAATCACATTGCTTGGGAGCAGAAAGGAGAGATTTGTAAATTAGTCTCATCAGGTGAGGGAGCCCACATGGGCAGATCAGAGGGAAGAGGGCAGTGTGGGTCCCAGCTGCAACATGCTCACAGGGCATCCCTTCCCCGCAGGAGGGCTGCACTCTCAGCTCAGGCCAGGATCCTGGGTAGGGAACCTGCTGGCCCATATCACACTTGTGGGGGAGCTCAGCTGGCTTGAACTCCTGCCAGCCAGCAGATGCCAGGGGGAAACCACAGAGCAGGGGTGGGCAGAATCCAGACTGGCAGGTTGTGAGTCTCAGATGGCCCATTCCCCCACAAGCAGGCTTTCTGGTTTGAAATGGGCAACTTCAGAGCCTCCCTAGCAGCTTTGCCCAGAAGCTGGGAGCAACATTTGACCCTTGCTGAAACAGATACCTTGCCAGTTTTTGTGGAGCCTGAGGGCAAGCTCACCCAATGCAGTCCTACCCACCTGCAGTCCCCCACCTGCCTCTGCTATAGCAAGAATAAGGACTCGCCAGGAAGTTCCAGGGCTCCACCCACCATCTGGGGCCCTTGAGTGCTTCTCATGAGCAAGTAGAGCAAGTCAGAGAACCCAAAACTCATGAGCAAGTAGAACAAGTCAGAGAATCCAAAAACCACCACTGCAGCTTGTTCCTTCAGACAAGCACAACCTACTAATAAGGAGGTCAATTTGAAAACTTTTTACAGCATTTGCTGACTCAATCATACAGGATGTGGATGATTCTCACCCACAAGCACCACCACCTACTGTCTCAGAGATTAAACTGGACATGCCATTATCTAAACAAAAGAAAATAGAAAAATAGGAAAACATAGTTGCTCTAGATGAGAAGTAATAAGCAGAAGAACTGTGTAAATATGAAGAATCAGAGATAAAGGATACCCCCAAAAGGGAACACCAGCTCTCTTGCAATGGGTACCAATGAAAATCAGAGTATTGAAATGACAGATAAATAATTCCAAATATGGATTACAAGTAAGCTCAATGAAATGTGAGAGAAAATGAAAAACCAGTACAAAGAAATCACAAAAAAGAAATTTAGGAAATGAATGAAAAATTCACTAAAGAAATCAAATTATTTAAAAAATTCAAATAGAACTTCTGGAAATAAAAAGTACATTCATGAAAATACAAATCAAAGTGGAAATCTCAGGAATAGATTAGACCAGGCAGAGGAAGGAATCTAAGAGCTTGAAGACAGCACCTTTGAATAAAACAAATCAGTCAAAGATAAGAACAGAGAATTAAGAGAAAAGAACAAAGTCTATAAGAAATATGGGATTATGTAAAGAGGCCAAATATAGGAATTATTGACATTACTGAGAGTGAAGAAAATACACAAGAGTTGGAAAATCTATTTGAGGGAATAATTGAGGAAGACTTACCTGGTCTTTCTAGAAATTTAGATATCCAGGTACAAGAAGCTCAACAAACACATGGGAGGTTCCTTGCAAAGAGGCAATCACCATGACACATAGTCATTAAACTAGACAAAGTTAGCATGAAGGAGGAATTCCTGTGAGCCATAACAGAAAAACATCAGGTAACTTACAAAAGAAAACCCATCAGGCTACCTACAGACTTCTCAATTGAGACCTTACAAGCCAGAAGGGATTGGAGCCCCAACTTCAGCCTCCTTAAACAGAATTAATGGCCAGCCTAGAATTTTGAATCCTGAAAAACTAAGTTTTTTATATGAGGGAGAAATAAAGACTTCCAAAGACAAGCAAACACTGAGTTAATCTGTCAAGACCAGATCTGCCCTGCAAGAAGTTCTCATATCTGCATTATACATTAATTGGCACAATAGAAACCCAGCGGTGTAATATCACACAGAAGCTAAAGCCTATATAAAATAATGGCTCAAGAGGTAAAACGAAGTAATAAGGCATTGTACTCAACAGAATGAACAGAAATGCATAACATTTATCAATTTTTTCAGTAAATATGAATAGCTTGAATTCCCCATTCAAGAGACATAGACTGGCTGAATGGTTAAAAAAAAAAATACAAGCCAAGTATCTGCTGTCTCCAGGAGACACATCTAACCCACAAAGACTCATTCAGTTTCAAGGTGAACAGATGGAAAAAAAATATTTCATGCAAATGTAAATCAAAAGAAAGCAGATATACCCATTCTCATATCAATAACATAGACATCAAATCAACAATAGTAAACAAAGACAAAGATGGTCATTATATAATGGTAAAGGGAACACCTCATCAAGAAGACATAACAATGCTAAATATTTATGCACCTAACACAGGTGCATCCAGATTCATAAAGCAAATCATACTAGATTTAAACAAAGTGATAAACAGCAACATCATAATTGCTGGGACTTCACACCCTACAGACAGAAATGCACCAGCCCTTCAAGCACAAAAAGCAATAAAGAACACTGGACTTAAAAAGGAGTCTAGAGAAAATGGGCCTAATAGACATTTACAGAGCATTCTACCCCAAAACTACTGAATATACATTCTTCCCATAAGTACATGGAACATTCTCTAAAACTGATCACATCTTAGACCACAAAACATGTCTCAACAAATTTTAAAAAAATAGAAATTACACCATGTATCTTCTCAGACCACAGTGGAATAAAATTAGAAATCAACTCCAACAGAAACACTCAATTCTACACAAAATTATGGAAATCAACCAAACTACTGCTGAACAATTATTGGGTGAAGGAGGAAACTAAGGTGGAAATCAAAAGATTCCTCGAACTAAATGAGAAAGAGAACACAAGTTTTAAAAACCTCTGGGATTCAGCAAGAGCAGTCCTTAGGGAAAAATTTATAGGCATAAATGCCTACATAAGAAAAAGACAGAAAGATCACAAATCAACAATCTAATGAGCCATCTGAAGGAAGTAGAAAAGGAAGAGCAAACCAATCCCACACCCACATAAGAAAATAAATAAGGTCAGAGCAGAAATAAATGAAATCGAAGAAAAAAATAATACAGAAGATTAATGAAACATAAGTTGGTTCTTTGAAAAGACAAACAAAATTCATAGACCTCTCACTAGATTATCCAGAAATAGAAAGGGTCCTAATAAGCTCAATCAGAAATGAAAAAGGAGATATTACAAACTGATACCACAGAAATACAAAATATCATCTGTGAATACTATAAAAAACCTCTAGGCACATAAACTCAAAAATGTGGAGAAAATGGTCAAACTTATGGAAACACACAGCCTCCCAAGGTTCAACCAGAAAAAAATAGAACTCCTGAACAGACCAATTATGAGCAATGAAATTGAAGCAACAATAAAATATTGCCCAAGAAAAAAAAACACATCCCGACCAGATGGTTTCACAACCAAATTTTATCATACCTGCCAAGAAGAATTGGTATCCGTACTGCATAAATTATTTATAACATTAAAAAGAAATAAATCCTCCCCATTCATTCCGTGATGCCAGTATCACCTTGATACCAAAGCCAGGAAAGGACACAACAACAACAACAAAACTATAGACCAATATCCCTTAAAAACATAGAGGTAAAAATCCTCAAAAAAACTCTAGCAACCCAAATTCAGCAGCAGGTCAAAAAAATAATCCATCATGACCAAGTAGGTTTCATCCTAGGGATGCAAGTATGGTTCAACATATGTAAATCCATAAATGCGATTCACCACATAAGCAGAAGCAAAAGCAAAGATCATATGATTATCTCAATAGATGCAGAAAAAGCATTTGACAAAATTTAGCACCCTTTATGATAAAAACTCTTAATAAAATAGATGGAACATAGATGGAACATGCATAGATGGAACAGGCATAGATGGAGCATATATCAAAATTATAAAAGCTATATATGACAAACTCATAGCCAACATCAGACTGAATGGGGAAAAGTTGAAAGGATTCCCAC
>VBSM01002608.1:2155463-2171559 GCA_008086735.1 Cheirogaleus medius
ACTGGAAGTCCTAGCCAGAGCAATCAGGCAAGAGAAGGAAATTAAGGGTATCCATATGAGGAAAGAGGAGGTCAAACTATCACTCTTTGCTTATGATATGATCTTATATCTAGAAAACCCCAAAGAGTCCACCAAGAGAATTCTGGAATTGATAAATAAATTCAGCAAAGTCTCAGATTACAAAATTAATGTACACAAGTCAGTAGCATTACTATATAGTTAAAAACAGTCAAGCTGAGAATCAAATCAAAGACTCAATAGTTTTCACAATAGCTACAAAGAAAATAAAATAACTAGGAATATATTTAATGGAGGTGAAAGATCTCTACAAAGATTACTACAAATCACTCAGGAAGGAAATTGCAGATAATGTATATAAATGGAAAAACATATCATGCTCATGAAACAGCAGAATCAACATTGTTAAAATGTCCATACTGCCCAAAGTGATTTACAGATTTAAAGCAATCCTTATTAAAATACCAATGTTATTTTTCAGAGATCTAAAAAATAATTCTATGCTTCATTTGGAATAGAAAAAGACTCTGAGTAGCCAAAGCAACCTTAAGAAAAAGTAATAAATCTGGAGGCATCATTTTACCAGAATTTAAACTATATTACAAGGCTATAATAACCAAAACAGCATATTATTGGCACAAAAATAGAGACAGAGACCAATGGATCAGAATATAAAACCATGGATCAGATATAAAACCATCCACGTATTTCCATCTGATCTTTGACGAAGTAAACAGCAACATACACTGGGGAAAAGAATCCATATTCAATAAATGGTTCTGGGTAAATTGCATAGCCACATGCAGAAGATTGAAACAGGATCCATATCTCTCACCACTCACAAAAATTAATTCAAAATGGATAACAGACTTAAATCTAAGGCATAAGACCACAAAAATTCTAGAAGACAATTTTAGAAAAACTCTTCCAGACAATAGCCTAGACAAGGAATTTATGGAGAAGACCAAGGGCAATCACAGCAACAGCAAGAATAAATAAATGGGACTTGATTAAATTAAAAAGTTTCTGCACAGCCAGGCAAACAATCAACAAAGCAAATAGACAACCTACAGAATGGGAGAAAATATTTGCATGCTATACATCTCATAAAGAGCCAATAACCAGAATCTACTAGGACCCCAAACAAATCAGCAAGAAAACATCAAACAACCCCACTAAAAATGGGCAAAAGACATGAATACAAGAAGCTTTTCAAAAGAAGATAGACTAATTGCCAACAAACATATGAAAAATTACTCAACACCACTAAACATCAGAGTAATGAAAATCAAAACCACAATGAGATATTACCTAACCCCAGTGAGAATGGCTTTTATCAAAATTCCAAAACAGTAGATGCTGGCCTGGATGTGGAGAGTTGGGAAGATTATATTCTGTTGGTGGGACTGCAAACTAGTGCAACCTCTATGGAAAATAGCATTATGATTCCACAAAGAACTAAAAGTAGACCCAATATTTGACCCAGAAATCCCACTACTGGGTATTTATCAAAAGAAAAAAAAAGTCATTTTATTAAATATACACCTGCACTTAAATGTTTATTGCAGCACAATTCACAATTGTAAAGACATGGAATCAACCCAAGTGCCCATGAATATATGGATGGATTTATAAAATGTGGTATACTTACACCATGGAGGACTACTCACTCATAAAAAAAATGAATTAATACCTTTGGCAACAATCTGGATGGTACTGGAGACCATTCTCCTAAGAGAAATATCTAAAAAATGGAAAAACAAATACCACATGTACTCACAATTAAATTGGAACTAACCGATCAGTACTCATGTGCAAAAATGGAAGTAAAACTCAGCGAAATCAAGCAGATGGAAGAGTAGAGAAGGGATTGGATGAAATCATGCCTAATGGGTGCAATGCACACTATCTGGGTGATGGGCGCACTTATATCTTTCACTTAAGCAGTACAAAAACAATTCATGTAACCAAAACATTTTTACTTTGTAATATTCTGAAATAAAAAAATATAAATAAATAAACAAGTGTCCCTTACTCAACCTCTAGAATAGTACTATGTGTTTTTAGCTTTATATTCAATTATTTTATCGAATATCTCAAAGTCAAAAAATCCCAACTGCTTGCCTGGTAATATTTAATATCACATAGGACAGGATAAGTCTGACACCTGCTGGTCATCTAAGAAGTTGCACAATTTTTACCAATTTAAAACAAATTTTAATTTCTGTTAACAAAACAAGTTGAATCGGATCGCAATGCTCTTTGTAAGATAAAAATCATTTGTGATCTTTTCTGTAGTCATTTCAGTTTCTGATTTTCTTAATAATTTTTAAAATTATATCATATTTTTTATTCTCAGAATAAAATTATGGGTTTATATTTTAAATAGAAGTTTTAAGAAAAGATTTAAACCTCAATATTACTTAACTCTATTTTAAAGCTGTCACTGGAGAATTTTTTCAACTAGTTTTAAATATAAATATTCTTATAATTTTTATTGTAGAATAATATAACAACCTTACCAAACAGATTTTTAATAAAATTGTATATATTTAAGATGTACAACCTGATGCTTTGATATACATATACATAGTGAATTAATTAATACAGCCAAGCTAATTAACATATCAATCTCTTCACATAGTCAGCTTTTATTGTGTGTGGTGAGAACACTTAAGATCTACTCCCTTAGCTAATCTCAAGCATAAAATACAATATAATTAACTGTACTCCCAGTACTGTAGTCTAGATTTCTAGAACATATTTATCCTACATAACTGAGACATTTGAACACTCCTATCCACCATTCCACTCTCCGTTTCTATAAATTTGACTTTTTTAGATTGCACATATAAATGAGATCATGCAGTAATATTCTTTCTGTGTCTAGCTTATTTACATAGCATAATGTCCTCTAGCTTCTTCCTTGCTGTTGCAAATGGCAGGATTTCTTCCTTTGTAAGGCTCAATTATATTCCATTATATATACATATATATATATTTCATAATTGCTTTACCCATTTATTCATTGATGGACACTTAGGTTGTTTTCCTTTCTTGGCTATTGTGAATAATACTAAAATGGACATGGGAGTGCAGATGTTTCTTTGAGATACTGACCAAACTGATGATTTTAAAACATTGAATCAAACTTGAAGAAATACTGCCCCATCATGCAAATAGAAATTATATTTCTACCCTGGAATATTAACTGTTGGTTTCTATAGGCTATGTTCAGATTTTGAGAGTTGTAATCATAATGACTGCATGTCAATATTTTGATCTTTGTAGTTATCATCATCTTCTTAGGATGTTTTCACGTAATCATCATCACTTTTATTTTTCAAGAATACTTTGACCATATCTTGATTTAATTAGTCATTCACCTTTAAGTATTCACTGTTTACAAATCTACATGACTCAAAATCATATTGAAATGAGTATCTTTTTAGGTAGAAACATTTATTTTAAAACAACCCACTGTTTCACATCAGACATTGAAGATAACATCCAAGATAAATTATTTTGGGGGCATATAAAGCTAATATTAAATATATTCAAATTCTCAAATTTATATATGATATAGATTTATATCATTCCAAATGGTTGTCCGGAGCCATGAGCAACGTGGCTGCCGGGGCGTGCTCAGGCATGCCCGACCCTTACCATAAAATAGATGCCTGGCCTTGGGAAACAGAAAGTTTTAGCTTTCGGTTTCCCTGAATCTACGCGTGTAGAGGGTTGGGGTCTTTCTTCTCCTTATATGGTCATCCTCCTAAGCTCCCTCCCCACTCCCCCTCTCTCCGGTATATATACCTACCTCATTCTGCCAATAAACGAGACTTGATCAGACACCTGTCTTGTCTCCATTTCTCGTGTCTTTTCCTTCCCCAGGTCCCACTCCCCCATTCGCAGACCCCACCAATAACTTGTCCCGCGGGCGGGACAAATGGTGGCAATGGACAACTGTTCATTGGGTACTCATCTGTGTGAAATACTGACTTAAACAAAAGAAGGAATGAGACATCATTGTCTTATTTTTTATATTGGAAAATACCATCTGTGTGTGGAAATGAGAAGTAAAAAAAACAAATGCAAAGCAGAAATGGACCATTGCAACAGTATAGGTCAAAGATAAAGATGGTTTCACAAGGAATATTCAAGGAAGGTTTTATTAATAGAAATTAAATTTAAAATGGAGATATAAATTCTAATTTTCTTCTTTTACCCATTCCCTTTCTACATATTAACAAAATTATGATTTTAATGTTAGATATGCCTCATGATTTAATCAGTGTGAGAAAACTATGAGGTAGCATTACTACACAGTGAAGTGGCATTATCTGGAATTTACTGCATAAAATCTTCCCCATTAGAAAAAAAAAGCAATCAAAACACAATGTAGTGGAAAGAATACTAATAGGGCTAGGTTTTCTGAAGATCTGACTATTTTTTTGGATTTACCTATTCTTTGCAAGATCAGATCCAAGGGCAATTTAATCCACACATTATACATCTTTGCCTCAGTTCATGATATATTAATAAAGACAGTAAACACACACACACACAGACATACAGTGTAACTTTCAAGTTTTCTCAAGTAACAGAAGATATTTTATGAAGAAGCTCAACACAAAAAGCAGCTAAAATTGTAGCTGCTGTACTGAACGATGTGGCAGGGAGCTCGTGAAGAAACCCTGTCAGATTATCCCAACCCCTACCTCCACCCTTGCTTCATCTCGCAGAAACTTGACCTCTTTAGTGGACGTATGTTAGAAAGAAATTCACTGTCCCTGACATACAGGAATCAACCTGACACAACTGGGCCATGGTGATTTTAGAAGCTGTCCTAGTGATCACAAATAGGCCATGTTCCTGTCCTGTTGTCCATAAACTACCTCACAGAACAAGAGCAAGTTCACTCTGCAACCACAATGATGTGTGACAAAGCAAGACCACTTCATAATTTTGTCTAAGCAGAAAAAAAAGCAAGGTCACTGGGCAAACAACAAAATACTCAATATCTTCCTCTCCAGGCCAATATGAATATATTTAGTATACACCTTCTTTATAGTAATATACTTTGCTGCTTCTTCACCAATGATAGCATTAGCCTAGCTCTAGTCAATCCTCCTTTTATCTAAAATTGATTAAGAAACGTAATCATAGAATTGTCCCCAATTCCTGTCAGCAGCCAAGCCCAAGGAGAATACTTGCTTACATGAATCCTTCCCCAAATCATCTAACTAAAACTCAAATCCTATAATAAGTCCTTTCTAACACACTTACTGAGATGACCCAGTTTCCTGTGATGTCTCTCTTTTGCTGCAATGAGTAATAAACCCAATCTGTTCAACTATGCATGTGTTTCTGGTAGTCCTTGATGATATAAAGAAGTACAATTGATTTTGTATGTTAATCTTGTATTCTGAAAACTTGCTAAACACAGAAATCAATTTTCCTAGGTGTTTTTTTTTGGGGGTTTTTTGGTGTTTTGTTTTTGGTTTTGGTTTTATTTTTTTGTAGATCCCATATAGTATTTTTTATACAGATTTATTCTACCAATACAGTTTTACTTCTTTCTTTCAAATCTGAGCACTTTTTATTTCTTTTTCCACCCTTATTGCACTGACTAGAACCTTTTGTATGACGTTGAATAAAAGTGCTAACAGAGAAATCCTTGACCCTGATCTTAAGAAAAAAGCATTCAGTTTTCAACACTAGGTATGATGTTAGCTGCAGGGTTTAACTGATGAGTTTTACCAATTTGCAGAAGTTCTGTTCTATTTTTATTTTCAAAGGGTTTTAATTAGAGATAGGCTTTGGATCTTTTAAGTGCTTTTCCTGCAACCATCAAGATGCTCATAAATTTTCTTTTTTTAGTTTGTTACTACGGAAATTATATTGATTGATTTTTGAGTCTTAAACAAATCTCGCATTCCTGAGGCATACCTCATTAGGTTATGATATATGACCCTTTAAATATATTATTGGGTTTTATTTGTTAAAATTTCAAAAACAATTTTTCATGTTTATTAGTCTGTAGTTTTCTTTTGTTGTTATATCCTTGCCTAGTTTTGGTATTAAGGTAATGTTGATACTATAGAATGAGTGGGGGACAGTCTGTTTCTATAAGCATTTTTTCTTTCTTTAATACTTTATACCTTGTTTGCATTGTTTCCTATGAGAAATATTTGGTCACCTTTATTTTTATTTCTTTGTATGTAACTTGTAACTTGCGACTTGGGGGATTTAAGATTTTTCTCTTTATCACTGATTTTTAGCAATTCCTGTGACCTCTTGGCTCTCACCCCTGTCCACTCTCCTTCTTGCTCTCAATTTTCTAGTCACACTGGCTTGTTTGCTGTTTTCTGAATATTCCAATTGTACTCCAACCTCAGAACCTGGTACTGACTGTTTCCTATACCTGAAAAAGATCTTTGTACAGCTCTTCACCTCCCTCAAATGTTCACTCCAATGTCACTGTCTCATTGATGCCTATGAAGAAGGCATCAGTGAGTGTCCTGCTTGAAATTACAAACCTCCTAGTGCTTCCAGACCAATCTTCTTATCACACAATATAATTTTTCATAACACTCTTCACTTTCTAACTTTCCATATGCATTCTAATGTTTATTTTCTGCTCCCCAACTGGGATATAAGTCATAGGAGGGCAGTAAACTTTGTCTATTTTGGCACTGTTGTATACTCAATACTTAGAACAATGCCTAGAACAGTAGCTTGAATACTGTATTCAGAAATATTTGTTGAAAAAATTAATTATTGAACAAATGAAGACTGAATTTAAAAAGCTACTTTAAAAATAATATTTTAAATAATATTTTTTCAATTGGAATCTATGTTATATTACGAGATCCTTGATTTTACCTTTATCTTCCTGACAGTTAATAGGCCCTTAATAAATATTTATTGAATTATTGAATGGTAAATTCCACATTATATACTTTAAAAAGGGCCACATGTTAACACGATGCTTCAGTTTACAAATCTAATGGAATCCAAATTAACTAGTAATTTCATTTCTAGAACATTTACCATTAACAATTTTCTATTTATCAGTAACAGCTCAGACTAAAATGTTCTTTTGTTATCTACTGTTGATTTTAAAACATACTAGAACTGATGAAGTATAATTTTAAAAATGTTTATGCTAGTGTCAGGAGACCTAAATTCAAGTCCCAGTTTTATCACATAGACCTATGGCCCTAGGAAAATTTCTTAAACTTTCTGACTCTCAATTTCCTTATCCTTAAAATGAGGACAATGAATTATAAGTTCTCCAAGTTCTTTCCAGCTCCTACATTCTGGGAATCTATTGCAATAAATCACCTGTCCAAACTCGGTGTTGTAGGACAGTGTTTTGCAGCGAGACAAGATTGGTACCATGATAACAAATGTCCATAATGATGACCTCAAGGCATTCTGAAGTCCCAAATTGCCTCCTGAGTCATCCTAAATGTTCTAATGTTAGCTTCCAATCTGTTCTTCTCAAGGAATTTTTTTTTTAAAAAACCCACACACATAAGAAGTAACAAAGAAACCAGAGAAGTCATTCTTTCCTTTGTTCCAGAGTTGTACATATGGTGATCCTGTTATTAATCTATGTTGGGCTATTGAAGAATGGATATCTACTCAGACTTTGTTTGCAACTGTATAACATACTGTCTTAACAACAGTATTTCTATGACTCTGGTAATCTATATGTCTTATAATTACTACTTAGATCTAAAAACTATATAATTTAGGAGATTTTCTTGTTATCTGAAATACCTACTTCCTATCACTTCAGAAATGCCTCTGTTAGTTCTGCTGTGTCATTGTCTCCAAATGTTTGCTGATTGATTTACATTCATGCTTTTGGGAGGATACACAGAACTTGAGAGGAAAAAAACATTTCTCCAGATAAGTATAATGGAAGCATACCTCACATTCTGCAGACCCCATTAACAAACTTAAATTATACACACACACACATATTTAGGGCAGCCAACTTTTTATTTTGTCACGGACAATTTTTTTTAAGTAGCTACCTTTTCTAAATATCATTACATAAAATAAAAGATACAGTAACAGAAAAATTTGGGAAAATCATAATATCAGAATAAAGGGCCATTTTTTACATTTAGTAAGTATAGTCATAAATAGCTCACTATATTGGCTTTATTTTTCTCATTTTTTCTAGAAATTATTAAGTGATAGCTTAGTGATAGTATACCCACAGTTGTCAAAGAGTCTGGGCTCTGTGACACTCTCTGGGTCTCCCAACCAAACAGCATGGGGACGTGTGAATCATTTCATGCTAATCGTGTGTGGGTGACACTTGAATTTTCCATAAATTGAAGGAGGAAATAATTAAAATGACAAAATTCAAAGTGTCCGTCTAAGAACTCAGGATGCATGGGGAGAGAATGTCTCTGGAAGAAAATGTAGGTAGTATTGTTACTCTGTAAGCTTATCTGCTAGAGATCTGATTTGGTTGAATATAACAACAATTCCATAAACATACAGCCTATATGAACAGTGACCATGTGACTTAGTTTGTGATACTATAAAAAAGATCTGAACCTGGGTAATTTATAAATAATAGAAACTTATTTCTCACAGTTCACGAAGCTGGGAAGTCTAAGATCAAGGAGATGGCAGGTTTGGTGCCTGCTGAGGGCTGCTCTCTGCTTCCAAGATAGTACCTTGTTGCTGCATCCTCTGCAGGGGACAAACACTGGGTCTTCACATGACAGAAGGGGTGGAAGGGAGTGATCCCAGTCCCTTAAGAACTTTTATAAGGACCCTAATCTCATTCACAAGGCTCCACCCTCTTGACTTCATCACCTCCTAAAGCCTCCACATGTTAATACTATCACATTGATGATTAAGTTTCAACACATAAATATTGGGGGACATTCAAACCATAGTGCTATGTTATCTCTATTTTCTTTTCTCCTTTCCTCAATTGACCCTTCATTGTCCCCCATTTCTTCATATTCTTCAAAGAGGAGCAATGGAATATGTGAGGTAGAGAAAGGGAAGAGGATGGTGATATCAGAATGTATTTATCAAAGTAATTTGTGGGAGAACATATGGCTGCTATGGATATTCTCACTTACTATTGTCAAGTCACACCCTATACTTTGGTTCTTCATCACATCCAGATGGACTGAAGCAAAAATAAACAAATAAATAAATAAATAAATAAAAATTTACCATCCTGTATAAATGCAAGATAGAATATGTGAATGAGTGATTGATCTGGAGGGAAGAGTAAGGTTTTTAGTTAGATTAAGTGGTAGAGGCTCCTGAATGACCAATAGATCGAAGAAGAAATGAAAAGGAAATTTTAAAATCTTGAGACAAAAATGGAAACACAATATGCCAAAACTTATGGGATACAGTAAAAGCAGTTCTATGAGGGAAGTTTACAGCAATAAACGCCTAGAGTAATTAAAAATAATCTCAAATAGACAACCTAAATTTACACCTCAAGAAACTAGAAAAAAAGGAACAAACTAAGCCCAAAGTTAGCAGAAGGAAGAAACTAACAAAGATCAGAGCAGAAACACACGGAGTAGAAACTATGAAAACAATTGAAAAAAATCAATGAAACCAAGAAAGAGTTGGTGTTTTGAAAAGGTAAATGAAATTGACAGACCATTAGCTAGACTAAGTAAAGAAAGAAGGGAGAAGATTCCAATAATTAAAATTATAAATGAAAGAAGAGGATCATAAGCAACTACTATGAACAATTATATGCCAGTAAATGGATAACCTACTAGAAATGATACAATCCTAGACACATATAACTTACTAAGACTGAATCATGAAGAAATAGAAAATCTGAGGAGATCAATAACAAATACAGATATTGAATCAATAATCAAAAACTTCCCAACAAAGAAAATCCTGGGATTAGTGAGTTCACTGTTGAATTCTACCAAACATTTAAAGAAGAACTAATACCAATCCTTCTCAAACTTTTCCAAAATAGTTGAAGATGGGGGAACAATTCCAAATTTATTTTAAGAGATGCACATTACCCTGATACCAAAGTCAAAGAAGGACACTACAAGAAAAGAAGATTGCAGGCCAGTATCTCTGATGAACAAAGATGCAAAATTCATCAACTAAATTCTAGTTAACCAAATTCAACAGCATATTAAAAAGATCATACACTAGGATCAAGTGAAACTTTTCCCTGGGATGCAAGAATTGTTCAACATACACATACACAAATCAATAAATCTGACACACATTTATTAACAGAATGATCATCCAAATAGATACAGAGAAAACATTTGATAAAATTCAACATATATTCATCATACAAATTCTCAAGAACTATGTATTTGTATATATACACAGATATGAGGAAATATTACTCAGCCTCAAAAAAGAAGGAAATTCTGTCATTTGTGAAAACATGAATTAAACTGGGGGACATTATAATAAGTGAAATAAGCCAGACATAGAACAATACTGCATAATCTCATATATGTGAAATCTAAAAAAGTCAAACTCATAGAAAGAGAGAATAGAATGGTGGTTGCCAGGGTCTGGAGGTGGGAGCTAGGGAATGAGGAGATGTTGGGCAAAGCATACAAAGTTTCAGTTATGCTGGATGAATAAGTCACAGAAGGGAGAAAACATTAAGAACATATCTGGTTCTCACCACCTTTAGTTAAGAGAATACCTCAACTTGCCAACAGATAAAAAGCAGACTTTTTAATGGCTACAGCAAAATTTTACGATTTTTTTTAGATTTAAATTTTTGTTGTGTCACTACATTCAGAAAACATATAAATTCATTTAGTTGGCTCAAAATCACAAAAAGTCTTAATTCTGCAAGAGACTAATTGTCTCTCAGACTTAAGGTGAGAGGTATATCAGAGAGGAGGTCTTTGTGAAAATAGCTATGCTTCTAACCCTACACCTGATTCCTTCCACTGCTTTAACCTCTCTTTGTTAACCTGCAGTTAATGTAAACATGATATTCCTGAGAGAAATCTAAAATACTCAACAGGATTATTACCTAACAATAGGGACAAACAGGAAAACACATGGAGTTCATTTAGCTTCATTTGGGTAAGTTTCCAATCCCTGGTCATTTGACTCTAACAAGCAAATGTAAGCAATCATAAAAATAACATCTACAGGATACCAATGTATTTTCTCTGATATTTGAGCCATCTAATTTTAGGCAGGCAATTCTTAGGAGTTATTACTGATGAGCTTAATAATCACATAACTAACTCTGCTCAATAATCAGCTGAAATATTTCTTTCTTTAGTGCTGCTCAAGTTAGAAGTTTCATGAGCTCAGTGTTACATTTTTATAAATTTTGACCTTATAAATATACAAAGAAGCACTATTCAACTGCTTATTTCTGAGGAGTATAATACCAATCATAAAAGGAGGAGCAATTGTAACAAAGCACTCTGTTTCCTCAATATTTACCCTTAAATATGTAACATTTAAAGGTATTTCTCAAAGAAAAGGATTTTTATTGCTAGAAGGATGTGGAGAAAGAACACTGCATTTGTTGTTAAGTGTATAATGGTGCCATTTTTATAGAAGACAATTTAATTATATTTTTAAAATTTTAAAAAATTTTAGATTCTAGAAATCCCACTGTCAAGAGTTTTACTTTACAGATAGACATAATTCTATCAAAATATGTGTACAAATATTTTATTTCAGCATTTTTGTAGTTGCAAAAATAAATAAGTAAACAGCAAAAACAAAACAGCAAATACTAAAAACAACTGTTCCACCTACAGAGAACTGGTTAAGTTTTGGTACTCTACCAAAAAGACAGCCATTATAAAATATAAACATAAACATTGATATTATAAGCTCTTCAAATTACTTGTTTAAATGTACAAGTCAAGGTGCAAAATGATGTGAATCATATGATCTATTTTCTGTAAGACAGCAACTATTAAAAGAATATGTAAGTAGATATATCTCTGTTTTCTTTTTTCTTCTTTTTAAAAAATACTGGAATAATATGGAAAAAAATTTTAGCAATGATTGCCTTTGAAAAGTGGAATGAGGGAAAATGGATGAAGGAGATTTTTAGGGTTTTTAAAATCCTATTACTGTTCCTATTGCTTAGTTTTCTATCCATGCATGTATATAGTTTTATTATTGTTTTTAATGGTGTATAATTTCATTTGTATTATTTGTACAGTGAGATGCGAGGTTGTAATTGTTTTCCTTTTTATAGCATTATGTGATTTTAAAAAATGACAATTTATAGATACATGTTTTATTTTATATATGCAAAGAAAATGAGAATTCCGGCTGCCTAGGGCCCTTATTAGAGCAATAGATATGAGAATTTTTCAGGAGAGGAATATGGTGTGCCATATGTTTCAAAATTACTTAACTACATAATCTTTTCAAAAAATATATAAACAGAGACCAATATTTTATACAAGAAATGTTAGAAAATTCTGACTTCACCAATCAACAAAATGTCAATGGAATGGATTCTTGTGATTGTTGTTAATTATAGAGAACATGATAAAAATGTAGTTGATTTTATAAACTATGAGTTCTTTTACCTTGATGCATATTTTATAACTACTAAATTTATAATTTTGTAGTTTAAAGCAGAGGTAAGCTTTTTTTGTAAAAAGCTGATAGTAAATATTTTCAACTTTGCAAGTCGTATAGTCTCTGTTGCAACTACTCAACACTGCAAATAAAGAGGAAAAGCAGCCATAGACAGTATATAAACAACTGAGCATGCCTGTGGTCCAATAAATTTTACAGTTAAAAACAGACAACAGTCTAGATTTGACCTATAGTTCTATAATGCCTGTGTTATGCTGTATCATTGGATCATACACTCTGCAACAGGCGAGGCAACTCTGTTTAGCCAAGTATAATTCCCATGGACTGCTGAGAGCTAAGAGCTGTCACCCTACAGCATTCTTAGCAATAAGACTTACTTCAGCCCAAAAATGGAACTGAGGACCTTAGACAGTATTCACTATGACTCCTCTATTCAAAACAGATAACAGAATCTGATTACTATCAATATATTTACTTATTTGCTCAATTCTAGAACACACCAAAAATAGTTTCAAAATTGTCAACCCATCCCCTTGAGAAGGTTGAGGAAGAAAAGCTAGTAACTAGAGGTCAATATCAGTTTAGCTATCTTTTTAGTCTCAGCATACATAGTTTTGAGGGTGTTTTGTTTTATTTTGATTTTTGAGACAAAGTCTCGCTCTGTGCCCTGGGTAGAGTACAATGGCGTCATTATAGCTCACTGCAACTTCAAGTTCCTGGGCTCGAGTGATCCTCCTGCCTCAGCCTCCGGAGTAGCTGGGACTACAGGTATGCACCACCATGCTGGGCTGTAGTTAAAATACTGTGTTCAAAGGGCACTTGTGTTAGTTCTTTTTCCCCCCTTTAGTGTGTTTATGGTATTCATTTGAAATACACTTAGATTGACTAGTTTCTGTTTGTATTGCATTTTAGATTTTTTTCCAAAAACCTGTTGATTTTATTCATTATTTCATTCATTCATTCATCTTAGAATGGGAAATATTAACATGGCTCCCAAAGTCAACATATACAAAATTATATACTCAGAAAACTATTACTCCTTTCCCCATATCCCTTTATTTCCACACCCATCCATTCACTGTATGTAACCAAGCTCACTAGTTTCTGGAATTTCTTCCTGTGTTTCTTTTTTGTAATGTTAAGCACATATCTGTTTTCTTACGTCTTCATTTTCTCCCACAAAGGTTAACTGTGGTTGACCATTTTCTTTTTACTTTTTTAAGGTAATCATAGATTGTGGAAATCTTCTATCAGTTCATAGGAAGCTTGCT
Source organism: Cheirogaleus medius (assembly GCA_008086735.1). Lineage (NCBI taxonomy): Eukaryota > Metazoa > Chordata > Mammalia > Primates > Cheirogaleidae > Cheirogaleus > Cheirogaleus medius. The sequence continues at coordinate 2,169,347 of VBSM01002608.1, forward strand.
CATTCTTTTATATAGCTGTATAGTTCTCCATTGCATGGACATCCATAGTTTATTAAACTAATCACCTATATTAGGGCATTTTAGGTTGTTCCTAATATTTTACAATTAGAAACAATGTTTCACATAATAAACACAGCATATATGTTTTTGTATTTTAGGAACTGTAACACAGAGTTAATTCCTAGAAGTAGAATTGCTAGATATTTAATATTAATAGATTTTTTAAAATATTGAACTCATTTTGAATTCCTGAAATAAATCCCATTTGTGTGTAATGTATTATTTTATTGATGTGGTTTTAGATTCTGTTCACTAATATTTATTTAGTATTTTGGTAATAATATTCTTAAATGATATTGGTCTATAATTTTCTTTTATTATACTGACCTAATTAGATTTAGGTTTCATTGTTTACTTCCTTTTAAAAAAAATAAGAAATATCCTTTATTTTCTATGCTCTGAAACAATTCATGTAGCATTGGGACCATCTAATTTTTAAAGGTTTGGTAGAATTTCCCCATGAAAATATCTTACATTAGTGCTTTTGTGTGGGGTATTTCCTAGATACTTTTCTCTATTTCTTCTACAGAAATTGTATGTCTTTTAGAAACAATATCCATTCATCTAGGTTTTCAAATTTTATTTGTGGGGAATTCAGCAAAGTAGTTTCATATGTTTTCAATTTATTCTTTTTCATTGTTTATTTCCCCCTTTGTCATGTATTATGTGACTATTGGTGTTTTCTTCCATTTTTCTAAGTCTGTTAGTGGTTTATTTTGTTAATTTTTCTCAAAAAAAAACCAGATTTTGAGCCCTTAATTAGATCCATTGTTTTCAAATTCCTATCACATTTTTTTTGTTTTTATGTTTATTATTTCCATATGTATGCTCCTTTATTTTGTGTTCTTTTACTAGCTTTTTGAGCTGGGGATTATATTAATATTCATTCTTTTATTTTTACTAACATAGTAATGCATCACTTAGTGGGGATATGTTCAGAGAAATGTGTTATCAGGTTATTTCAGCATTGTATGAATAATATAGAGTGTACTTACACAAACCTAGATGGTATAGCCTACTACACACCTAGGCTACATGATATAACCTATTGCTCCTAGGCTATAAACCTGTGCAGCATGTATGTTACTATACTGAATTCTGTGAGCAATTGTAACACACTGATAAGTATTTGTATACCTAACCATAGAAAAGGTACAGTAAAAATATAGTATTATAATCTTATGGGACCACCATCATATATGCAGTCTATCATTGACTAAAACGTCGTTAAGCAGCTCATGACTATACAAGCATTTAAAGTGATAAATTTTAAACTGATCATTGCTTTAAATGCAATTCACAGATTCTGAGATATAATAATTTTTTTAACTTTTCATTATGATATAATTATAGATTCACATTCGGTTGTAAGAAATAACATAGAGATCCAGTATATCCTTCATTTAGCTTCCCCCAATGTTAACAACTTGCACAACTACATTACAGTATCACAGCCAGGAAATTAACCTTAACAAAATCTATCAATCTTATTCAGATTTCACCAGTTTTGCATGCATTTCTCTGTGCGTGCCTGTGTATGTGCCTGTGTATGTGTTAATTTTACGTGTCAACTTGACTGGGCTGAGGGATGCCCAGGTAGCTGGTAAAACATTATTTCTGGATGTGTCTGTGAGGGTATTTCTGGAAGACATTAGAATTTGAATCAGTGGACTGAGTAAAGAAGAAAGATCCACCCTCACCACGGTGGGCAGGCATCATCCAATACATTAAGGGCCCAGATAGAACAAAACGGTAGAGTAAGGCCAAATTCGCTTTGTCTTCTTGACCTGGTTTAACCATCTTCTCTCGCCCTCAGACATCAGAACTCCAGGTTCACAAGCCTTCGGACTCCAAGACTTACACCTGCAACTATAATTTTGTTATTTCAAGAACACCTACCCCTTACTCTCTGAAAAGGTTGGTGGGAGCTCAAGAAATAACTCTACTAAAAATGGTGTTTATTTTTCTACTTTAGATAATTTTAACTCGTAGTGTTCTATTTTCTACTTATACTGAAGACTTAGATTTTTGTGGCATTCTTTGTTGTTCATGATTTATATTATTTCAAAAAATGTGTTGGGAGAATTGAATTTATTTATTTATTTTTCTTTTTTTTTATTTCATCATATAATGGGGGTACAAATATTGTTAGG
>VBSM01002608.1:2171659-2228210 GCA_008086735.1 Cheirogaleus medius
CCTTAGGTTTAAGTCTGTTATCCATCTTGAGTGAATTTTTGTGAGAGGCAAGAGAAAGAATTTTTGTGGCTGGCAAGAGAAAGATGAAAAAATGCTTTGTCATGAGATTGTGCTCTTCAGTAGATAATATCGACTCTAATATACCAAGCATGTATTAATTTGTTCTGTCATAAATTTTCACCCAAGCTTTACATTTAATATACAGGGATCCTGCTTCATTCTCCTGCATGTAGCTAGCCAGTTTTCCCAGCACCATTTATTGAAGAGAGATTCTTTTCCCCATTGTATATTTTTGTCTGGTTTATCAAAGATTAGGTTACCGTATACTGATGGTTTCATGTCTGATATCTCAGATCTATTCCGGATATCTATGCTTCTGTTCTTGTGCCAATACCAGGCTGGAACCAGAAGAAACCACGAATAGCCAAAGCAATCTTAAGTAAAAAGAACAAACTGGGAGGCATCAGTCTTCCTGACTTCAAGCTGTACTATAAAGCAATAATAGTTAAATCAGCTGGGAGAATTGAATTTAAGTGGCCACCATTATTTTGGCTACCCAGAGTCAATATACATATTCACACTTTAAAGAATGATGGTTGTGTTTCATCTGTAAACTCGATTATGTGCAGAAGAAAATACAAACTCCTCAAGATTTCATTCAAAATACTTCACAATATAGTTCCAATTTACTTCTGCAAAGTCATCAACCAACACTTAATCCCAGCCCCAATTCTATATTCCATTTTAATAATCCATGCCACAATTTTTAACATTCCTTAATTTTATCTTGTATTTCTCTTCTCTATACATTTACTGTGCTTTCTCCTCCCCGCAAAAGACCTTCCATTAACTTATTCACTAGTTAAAAATATTATTTGTCTATTGGGTTTCTGTCTTTCCTTTTAGTTTTAATTAAATTCTTACTGTATGATTATCTGGAGAAAAATCAAATCAGGAGTCATTTCCCACTCTTGAGATTGGTACCATTTAGTGGCATGACTAAATGCAACATACAAGCACGGTAATATTTTTCTCTCCTTCTTAAGATAATTTCTATGGAAGGAATAAATTCAACTAAATCAATCATCTGTGATTCATTAAAATTGAACTCCCACATAGCATTATGGTAACGTATGGTAACCTTTTCCTTGGTAAACATTGTGATTATCAAGTTTCAATTCCTACAATGTTTCATAGCTTCCAAAGAGGCATTTTAAAGATGTAGGAAGTTTTAAATTTTAGAAGGCTTGTTTTTTGGGTTTTTTTCACAGCATGAATATTTTCTGTTCTTGATTAACCACTACATGAGATATAATTTAGGAGTTCAGGTGCCAAATATAAATCTTAAACGAAGATATGCTTTTTTATTTATTTTTTTATTTCAGCATATTACGAGGGTACAAATGTTTAGGTTATATACATTGCCTTTGCTCCACCCAAGTCAGAGCTCAAGCATGTCCATCCTCCAGAGGGTGTGCACGGCACCCATTAGGTGTGAATATACCCATCCCCTCCACTCCCCCATCGACCTGACACCCGATGAGTGTTACTACTATATGTGCACTTAAGTGTTGATCAGTTAATACCAATTTGATGGTGAGTACATGTAGTGCTTGTTTTTCCATTCTTTTGATACTTCATGTAGCAGAATGGGCTCCAGCTTTATCCAAGATAACACAAGAGGAGCTAGATCATTACTGATTTTTGTGGCTGAGTAGAACTCCATGATCCACACATACCACATTTTATTAATCCACTCATGTATTGATGGGCACTTGGGCTGTTTCCACATCTTTACAATTGTGAATTGTTCTGCTTATAAACATTCTAGTGCAGAATGCATTTTTTATAGAATGTCTTTTTTTTCCTTTGGGTAGATGCCCAGTAATGGATTGCTGGATCAAATGGTAGTTCTACTTGTAGCTCTTTGAGGTATCTCCATATTACTTTCCACAGTGGTTGTACTAGTTTGCAGTCCCACCAGCAGTGTATGAGTGCCCCTATCTCTCCTCATCCAAGCCAACATTGTTTAGGGACTTTTTGATAAAGGACATTCTCACTGGAGATAAGTAATATCTTATTTTGGTTTTGAGTTGCATTTTCCTGATGATTAGAGATGTTGAGCATTTTTTCATATGTTTGTTAGCCATTAGTCTATCTTCTTTTGAAAAGTTTCTGTTCATGTCCTTTGCCCACTTTTTGATAGGGTTGTTAGATTTTTTCTTGAAAATGTCAAGGAAATGGACAAATTCTTAGAAACACACAGCCTCCCTAGGCTCAGTCAGGAAGAAATAGAATTCCTGAACATACCAATATCAAGTACTGAAACTGAAGGAACAATAAAAAACCTTCCTAAAAAGAAAAGTCCTGGAACAGATGGTTTCACATCCAAATTTTACCAGATCTACAAAGAAGAACTGGTGCCTATCCTGCAGAAATTATTACACAACATCGAGAAGGAAGGAATCCTCCTCAACACGTTTTATGAAACCAACATCGTCCTGATAGCAAAACCAGGAAAGGATGCAACAAAAAAAGAAAACTACAGACCAATAACCCTTATGAATATAGATGCAAAAATTCTCAACAAAATACTAGTAAACTTAATTCAGGTCCTTATCAAAAAAATAATCCATCACAACCTAGTGGGCTTCATCCCAGAGATGCAGGGATGGTTCAACATACACTGATCTATAAATATAATTCACCACATAAATAGAAGCAAAAACAAGGACCATATGATCCTCTCAATAGACGTAGAAAAAGCATTTGTCAAAATTCAGCACCTTTTTATGGTAAGAATGCTTTAAAAATGGGTATAGATGGGACTTACCTAAAAATGATAAAAGCAATTTATATGACAAACCCACAGTCAACATTATACTTAACGTGGAAAAATTGAAAGCATTCTCGCTTAGAACTGTAACCAGACAAGGTTGCCCGCTATCACCACTTCTATTCAACTTAGTGCTGGAAGTCCTAGCCAGAGCAATCAGACAAGAGAAGAAAATCAAGGGCATCCAAATGGGGGCAGAAGAGGTCAAACTGTCGCTCTTTGCTGACACTATGATTTTACATCTAGAAAATCCCAAAGATTCTACAATGATGATATGCTTTTTATAATAAAAAATATACTTTTATATTTTCTAATTTATAATTGCAGGTGTTGACCTCCACCATCACTTATATTCATAAACTAGAGTGTTCTTTGGATTATATCTAAACATCTACAGCAGAATGAGAAGAAAATGAAACTTTGGGGAAGTCTAATTCACTGACAACCTATGAAGACTTTATTATGAACTTCTGAAGCAACTACTACTAAATTTAGTTCCTAACCATTCATATACTGTGGGGATTGACCTAAGGTAAGTAAACTAAATTTATGGATCTTTAGAGATCCAACTTGATAGTGTAAATTTGATGCTGATTTGGGCATATTTTGTTTACAGAGGAACTTCCTAAAATAATTATTTTAAACTCCAAGGAATAGTAAAATGAAATTAGAAATATTGAAACATTATTCTTAGACTTTATACAGGTAGATACTTCATTATTCACCATACTGCCCCTTAGAAAATTGACTTTTGGAGTCTTCCTCTTTATGTGCCCCTGACCTTCTGAGTGCTGCTTTCTCAAATGGATGATTTCACTGAAGAAGTGGAGGAAATATTTATAATCAATGGAATTTCCCTAATACATCTTATCAGGCCATTGCACAGATAGCTAGCCTTAATATCAAGATACCAAATACATCAAGTCATTTTTGAAATCAAATTTAATGCTCTTTAGCTGATGAAAGAATAATGACTTGTTTTCTGGCTTCTTTTTCTTATATTTTTCTCTCATCGTACTTTGCCCTCAAGCATGCACAACACAAATTACATTTTCATAGCCAAGTTGAAAGATATGTCTCTTTGGAAACAAAGCATATTTTTTTCTCCTTGGTAAAAAAAAAAATATCTGTACATTATTAAGAACATTTGGTAGGAATGATTAATAGGAAAAATTACAGGGATGCAGTCAAAACTATAAGTAACTTTCCAAGATTATCTTTCCTTCTGCCTTTAGCCACCCTCAATAAAAATGACTTTTCTCTTTCTTTCTTTCTTTCTTTCTTTCTTTCTTTCTTTCTTTCTTTCTTTCTTCTTTCTTTTTTACTTCTTCCAACTGTAGCCTAACTTCTCACTGGAGAGATACTTGTATTAATTGGAAATTATGTTTTAAAGTCTAGTTCATCTGGCTGGCAAGAGAAAGATGGAAAAATGCTTTGTCATGAGATTGTGCTCTTCAGTAGATAATATTGACTCTAATATACCAAGCATGTATTAATTTGTTCTGTCATAAATTTTCACCCAAGCTTTACATTTAATATACAGAATTACCTTTCAATGAGATCTGGTGAGCATCTAATTGGAGGAGGGATACAGCAAAAGATTTCTATATTTTTGATTGACTTTATATTTTTTGAAGCAAATATTAAATGAATAATCAAGGAAATAAAAAGTTGGGTAGGTAACAACTGATATTTGGATAGTGCCAAGCTTAACCTTATAACTTCCAATTTATTAAACAATTACTAAGATGACCTTAATAGAATTTAGATGACTATCATAAACTTTAAGCTGTTCTCCCTGCTTAAACTCTTGACTCCTCCATTCTTCACGTGCAGTCAAAGGGATCATTAAAGCCTAAGAATCAGCTTGTGTCATGCTTGTGCTAAACAGCATCCAATGGATTCTTATGTCAGACCTATTCATTTTCCAACATTGCCAACTTATATTCTTCCCTGGGAATTAAACCACTACTGTGTTCACAAATGACTGGAATAAAAACTACATTTTCTACTTTCTCTTGCACTAGGGGTAGCCATGAGACTAAGCTTTATTCAATAGAATGTAAGCAGAAGTATCTTGGACCCTTTCTGGGATACAATTTTATAGCTAGCAGCATTTTCTTTCCTTGTTTGTATTTTCTGGTGGTTAAAATGCAGAGTTGATGGCTGTAGCTCATTCAGCCATTTCAGTCACTGAAGCAGAATTCAGAGCCTGAGGATGATTGAACAATAAGAAAGAGGAGCCTAGGTTCATATACACACACACATATATTTCATTAATTGCAGTTACACCTAATTCTAACTTTTCATAAAATTGAGAATAAAATTCAAAGTCCTTTCCATGGCCTACGTGTTCCTGATTTCATCCTTGGCTTTCTCTGTTATTTTCTACTATTCGTCCCCATTCACTTTATTCTAGCTATATTAAAGTTCTTGCTGCTCCTTAGACATACCACACACATTATTACATTAGGGTCTGTGTGCTTTCTGTCCCTCAGGCTGTAATGCTCTTTCCTTGGATATTTACATAACTTTAGTCTGATCTCTGCTTGGACCTTTTCCAGAAAAGCTCTCTAATCACTACTACATCTTAAATAAAATCACCAGTTATTCTTTCTTTGCCTGCAATACTTTTAGTTTCAGTTAATATATTATATATTTCATTTGCCTTTTAATTCATGTGTCTTCTTTATTAGGAGGTAAGTTCCATGAGGAGAGGCTCCTCATTTTGTTAACACTATATCTCCTACACCAAGAACCGTTTTAACACAGTTGAACAACACATACTTATTGACTGCATTAATTCACAAATAACTAACTATACATGTTCTTACCCATACAATGTTCTTACTCTATTCTTATAATGTCATGAAGTGTATATCCTACCTATTATGTACAGGATAACAAGAATACAGTTAGGGTGGTACGTTGATATGATGCTGGTCATATTTTTTGAATGGTCAATTTGTTAAAGGTCTCCTGAAGAATCTTCAAAGTGCCACTTGGTGAATTATGTTGTTAGTTTAATTTTTACATACAGGAAACAGGAGGAACCTCGTTGAGATTAGGCCATAAATTTAGGGAAGTTATTGTTTTGTTTTGTTTTTTAATGGAAAGAGGGTGAAAAGGAAATGCAATGACTTTGTTATACCACAGCCTAGACAATTTTTGACTGAGCAAGGTATTATCTAACATTATATAATTCAGAATTTTGAAAATATACTGATCTCACATTACGGTCAGATTGTTTGGATGTGAGTGTGTTATGGACAGGAGTAGAATTTTCCCTTAATGTATATTCCCACTGTCAATTATACTAGAAAGGTGTCGACCCTGGAGAAGAAAATGCCTCAAGATCCTCAAGAGGTGCATCGCAAGCTGAGAAGAGTGAACATCTTTCATTAGCTCTAAGTGTTTTAGACATTTGGCCTAGACTTTGAGGGAGATACTGGTAATTTTCCCATTGGTAGAGGCAAACTGGAGGTAAACAGGAAGTAGACTTGGTAAAAACTCCATAGTATAGGGTTGTAATAGTGTAATAACTGTAAATTTTCTATGCTGTATTTTTCTTCCTGTCTAGTCAATCCTTCAGTAAAATATTGATAATTGTTTTCTATGTCATGAGGAAGTAATGGAAAGACACTATTCTACATCTTAAAATGATGCAGTCAGACAGAAAGTAAAGGCTCCTTCCAAAATTCAAAGGGCTGGTCTCACACTAGGTGTGGATGTGCCCAAAATAGTGGCAATTAACCCAGGCAATATAGCTGAGGTAGCATCATCATAGTATAATAAGAGGGTTGGAGAGGCAAATCAGAGTGACCTGACACTTAAGAGCCAGAACTCTGAAAAATATTTAGAAATTGTTAAAATTGAGAATTTAAGAAAGCGTTCATTTTTGCACTAAAGCCTGTGGGAGGTCATTCCATTTTAAAGGGTACCTAGGTAAGATCTCTTTTATATATTCTTTTCTATTTCTAGTCCAGAGATTATTCATTCAAAAATAAAGCATTTTTTACATTGTACTGAAAATTGCTGCTTACCTTTCCCCTACCACTGCCTTCTAAATTCCTTAAAGACAGGAACTGCTTCTTTATCCATGCATTCCCAGTGGCTAGTATACCGCTGAGCAAAGTAAGACCTCAATACGTATTTGTAGAAGGCATAAGTCTTTTAAATACCATTTACAATCATTCCCATGATTTAAATGAAATAACATATAAAAAGCATGTGTATTAATAATAATTTAATTTTAAGTGGTGCAAAGGGCCTTATCAAAACAAAAACTAAAAATGAGCAAGGAAAGTTTTATAGACCTTTATTGCAAAAACACTTGTGCATTGTCATAGCAGAGGAGGTTAAATGATGTGAAAAGAATGCTCTATGCAATTCAAATTCAACAATCTCTTCCCCACGTTTTGTAATTACTACTCTGTATTTCAACATCATAAAACTAGGATTTGGGGTAGGGAGCCTGGTGAAGAAATACGGAGGGGAAAAAAATGGTCCTTTTCTCCTTCAACCGAACTGTGACCTAATTCCAAGAAATAAGTTAGCTCCAAATTATTATCTCTCTAAATACCTTAACTTCGTTCCTCAAATGTAAGTTCTTGGGATTTCTAAGACTAAAACAGAGGAAAGTTCTGGCTGATGCCCAACTCTCCCCTCACTAGAAACTGGTTAGCAACAGTTCTGCCAAAAATAACTACCTAAACTCTACCACACTCTATTATGTGTAGTGTAAAAGGAAAATTGTTAGAAAATAAACATATAAGTTCTTATTTATGATCTTAGTGATTCAAAGTTTACAAAAGGAAAACATTCTGCCATATTTCCCAGGAATTTACAGATATTCAGCTGTATCATGGATCAGTTGTTTGGCATCATTTTTTCTTAAATAAGGCAATGCAAGGGCATCAGCTCCTGTCTTTTGGGCTGAGAAGTTTCTTGCCTAAGCTCCCTCTTACGGATACCAGTCACTTTTTGGAAACATGTTATTACATTTATCGGAGTCTATTTCTTTTGTGTACACAATGATAGGAACACAAATACAAAGGAATTAGAGAATTGATATGATTGGCAATAGGCAAATGAATTGGCAAATTGATATGATTAAAACAGAAAACTAAGAAATGAATTTCACATGGTTTAGAGTCAGAGTAAGAGCCACAAATGAAATAATGCCTGTTCCCATTACACAACCTACCAGTAACAATACACATGCTTTTCAAGTATACATGAAACATTCTCCAGTACATAGTAGGTCTCAGAGAAGTTTTTTAAATTCAAGAAGATTAAAATCATACCAAATATCTTTTCCGACCACAATGGAACTAAACTACAAAGCAATACCAGAAGGAAAATTAGATAATTCACAAATTGTGGAAATTAAACAACAAACCCTTGAACAATCACTTGGCCAAAGAAGAAATACAAAGGAATATTAGAAAATATCTTGAGACAAACAAAAACACAAGACCAAAACTTATGGAATTCAGCAGAAGTAGTATTAAGAGGAAAGTTATTGAAACAAATAACTACATTAAAAAAGGAGGGAATATCTCAAATTAATAGCTTAACTATACACCTTAAGGAATTAGAAAAAGAAAAACAAACTAAGCCCAAAGTTAGCAGAACAAAGGAAATAGAGATTAAAGCAGAAATAAATGAAATAGGGAGTAGAAATATAGTTGAAAAAAGTAACAAAACTAAGGGTTGTTTTTTCAAAAGACAAATAACATTGAAAATCTATTATACTGAGAAAAAAGACTCAAATAAATAATATCATAAGTGAAAGGAGATAAATTACAACTGATACCACAGAAATTAAAAGGATCATAAGAGATTATTATGAATAATAACATGCCAACAAATTGAATAGCTGGAAAAAAAGAATATATTGCTAGAAACATATAATCTATCAAAATAAAATCAAGAAGAAATAGAATATCCAAACATGCTGATAACAAATAAGGAGAATAAGTCGGTAGTCCAAAATTTCCCCAAAGTAAAAAATTCCAGAATCAAATGGTTTCCCTGATCAATGTTATCAAAAATTTAAAGAAGAATTATCACAAATCTTTATTAAACTCTTCAAAAAAAAAAAAACTAAAGCACAAGGAATACTTCCAAGTTCATTCTATGAGGCCAGAATTGCCCTGATACCAAAGGCAGATAAAGATATTACAATTTAAAAAAAAAGAAAAACCTATAGGCAAACACCCCTCACAAATGTGGATGCAAAAATTCTCAACAAAATACAAGCAAATCAAATTAAACATCACATTAAAAGGATTACATACCATAATTAAGTGAAATTTATCCATGGGATGGAAGCAAGGCTGAACATACATGAACCAATTAATGTAATACTCCCCATTAATAGAATGAAGAATAAAATCACATAAGCATCTCAATACATGTGGAAAACACATTTTAAAAAATTAAATAATCTTTCATAATAAAAAAACTACCTCTTAACAACTAGGTATAGAAGGAATGTACTTCAACACAATACAGGCTATATAGGAAGTCCACAGCCAACATCATACCCAATGGTGAAAATTTGAAAGCTTTTAAGATTACGTACAAAACAAAAATGCACATCCTCATCATTTCTATACAACATAGTAGTGGAAATTCTAGCAAGTGCAATTAAGCAAATAAAATATATAAAAGGCATCAAAATCAAAAAGAAAGAAGCAAAATTATCTCTGTTTTCAGATGTCATAATCTTATATGTAGAAAACCAAAAAGACTCCACCAAAACAAACAAACAAACAAAAAAGCCTTGTTAGAACGAATCAATAAATTCAGTAAAATTGCAGGATACAAAATCAACATACAAAAATCAATTGCATTTCTATACATTAAAAGAAATTGATAAAACTATCCCATTTAAAACAGCATCAAAAAGAACAAAATATTAAGAAATAAATTTAGCCAACAAGGTGAAAGATCTGGACACTGAAAATATAAAAACACTGATGAAAGAAATGGAAGTAGACAGAAATAAATGTAAAGACATCCTGTATTCGTGGATTGGAAGAATTCATATTGTTAAAATGTCCATAGTACCTAAAATATTCTACAGATTCAATGCAATCTCTTTCAAATTTCCAATGACACTTTTACAAAAAAACAAACCTAAAATTCATCTGGAACCACAATATACCCTTAAAACAGTGAAAGCAATCTCAAACAAGAAAAAGAAAGCTGAGGCATCACACTACCCGATTGCAAAATATACTACAAAACTACAGGAATCAAAACAGCATGCACTGGCATAAAAAACCAGACTTTTAGACCAATAAAACAGAATAGAGAGCTCAGAAATAAAACCATGCATATACAATCAACTATATTCAACAAGAGTGCTAAGAATACAAGATGGGGAAAGAATCGCCTCTTCCACAAATGACATTGGGAAAACTGGACATCCACATAAAGAAGAATGAATTAGACCTCATCTCACACCATAAACAAAAAGCAGCTCTAAGTGGATTAAAAATTTAAAACATAAGGTCCAAAACTATAAACCTCCTAGAACACACAGGGGAAAAGCTTGACAATGGTCTTGTCAATGATATCCTGTATATGACACCAAAAACACAGACAATAACAACAAAAATAAAAAACTGAAATTACATTAAACTAAACAGTTTCTATATAGCGAAGGAAACAATCAACAGAGTGAAATGGCAACCTACAGAATGGGAGAAAAATTTGCAAACCATGTATCTAATAATGAGTTAATCTCCAAAAAAACACTAACAATAGGCAAAAGACATGGATAGACATTTCTCCAAAGAAGACATAGTAATGGCCAATAGGTATATGAAAAGGCATTCAATATTAAGCATAAGGGAAATACAAATCACCTCATACCACATAGGATGATGGCTCTTATAAAAAAACAAAAGGGTATAAATTACTGAAGATTTGGAAAAATTGGAACTCTTATACACTGTTCTTGAAAATAGGATTGTAGCAGCCCCTAAAGAAAGTATGGAAGTTCCTCAAAAGGAATTAAAAATATAACTACCATATGACCCATCAATCCTACTTCTGAGCATATAGCTAAAAGAATTGAAATCATGATCTCAAAGCAATTTCTGCACATCCATGTTCATTGTAGCATTATTCACAATAGCCAAGATTTGGAAACAATCTGAATGTCCACCATTAGATGAACTGATAAAGAAAATGTGGTCTATACATACAATGAAATATTATTCAGCTTTACAAAAGACAAAAATCATATCATATGTAAGAATATGGATGAGTCTGAAGAATATTGTGCTAAGTCAGATATCTAGTCACAGAAAGATAAATACTGTATGATTATGATTCTATTTATATGAAGTATCTGACCTCACATAATAGTCAATCTCAGAAACAGAAAGTAGAATGGTGGTTTCTAGGAGTTAGGAGGAGGCGGAAATGGGAGGTCGCTGTTCAAAAAGTATAAAGTTTCAATTCTGTGAGATGAATTAGTCCTAGAGATCTGCTGTACAACATTTTGTCTGTACTTAACAATCCTGTATTGCACACTTTAAATTTTCTTAAGAAAGTAGATGTCAAGTGTTCCTACTGCAATAAAAAATAAATATTAAAACTAAATACACCTTGGTTTCTCTCTAGATAAACATACTTATTTTTATGTTTTAAACTACCATTTTAATATATAAGCTAAAGGTTTTTTGTTCACCCCAATTCGAGAAACTTTGGAGCACAACTAAAGTAGAATTAGAGTATAATTTAATCATTGTTTGAGGAATATCAGGAGGTTTTAAAATCATATGCAAATTTTATTGCCTATAAGTTTAATGCTTTCTCCACTGCCTGCCTTAGAAGAACAATTAGGCTGTCTCATGGTGTCATCAGGAAGGTGTCTGTCTCACTCACAAACATGTGCTGCTGAATGCTATCTCCAGCCACAAACTGTCTCCTGTCGCTGCAATCATTGTGAACCCTGAATAATCACTCTTATCTCCTGTTCCACATTGTAGCTAATATAATGGCTCCAGAACACCTATTCAAAGAAACAAATACATGAATAAATACAGTTATAATAGGGAGTATATAAAATTATTATAAAGTATTATAATAAAAGTATTATAATAATTATATAATAAAAGTGTTATAAAATAGTGAATATAAATATTTACTCTGGTGTTTTGTGTGTACAGATATATTTGTTTAAGTGTGCAAGGTTTTAATTAAAATTTGATTATTTATTTCCAAAATAAAATAACCATTTTTTCAGCATAAAATTGCTACTGTAGCTATGACTAGGTACAGTGAGAGCTTTAATATACTTAATACTCCTCTCCTAGTAGCTGCAATAACACAGACAAAATTTTCTTACCCTCGAAGGGTCTTAATCAACTTTATACATAAATATTTTCAATCATTCAATGAGGAGGAATTTTAAAACATGTATATCACTTAAATAGAAATAAGAAACATAGATTTTTTTTTTCTTTTTTGGCAAGGACTGTCTGGTAAAACATTATAATCTGAGCACATGGGCTTGTCACTGATCCTATACTTTGCTTTTTTACCAATGATTTTAGCTAATCTTTTAGGTGATTTTCTCTTTGAACTAATAATAAAAAAGTAAAAAATCATCACCATATTCTTTTATAACACTAATCATTTAATGCTTAGACTACTCAACTGATTCCAACTTTCTTAAACATTTTGTTTTGAAAAAAATTACAGATTAATAGAAAGTTGCAAAGAGAGTACAGAAAAGTCCCATTTATCTTTAATTCAGTTTGTCCCAATGGTTACATCTTAAGTAATAATAATTATAGTATAATATCAAAAGAAGGAAATTGACATTGGTGTAATGTGTGTATGTAGTTCTTTTATCACACATGTAGAGTCACATAACCCAAGATATGAAACCAACTCATCATCACAAAGGTCTCCTCTCTCCAGTCACATTCATTCCTGCTTCCCCTCAGCATTCCTGACCCCGCCCAACCATAAGTTTGTTCTGCATCTCTGTAATGTTATCATTTAAATAATGTCATATAAATGGAGTCATCTCCCTCTTTTGAGATGAGTCATATCTCTTTACATTTTGCATAAGGTTCTTGAAATCCATTCAAATTGTTGCAAATTTCAATAATTTGTTCTTTATTGCTGAGTAATATTCCATGGTATGGATATATCACAGTTTGCTTAAACATTCTAAGACATTTTGTTTGCTTCCAGGTTTGAACTTTTATAATTAAAGCTGCAATGAACAATCACACATAGTTTTTTGTGTGGACATAAGCTTTCCTTCCCCTGAAATAAATGCCCAGGGTAAGATTGCTTGTATTGTAAGTGTATGTTTATTATTTTAAGAACTGCTAAACTTGTCACAGTTTTACAGGCTGAAAAAAAAAAAACTGCTATACTACCTTTCAGAGGGTCTGTACATTTCCACAAGCAATGTGAGAAATATAAGTTCTGTGCATCCTTGCCAGTACTTAGTATTGTATTTTTTTTAGCTATTCTCATTTGTGATATCTCATTGAGATATTAATTTCATTTCTTAATGGCTAGTGACGATGTTGAACATCTTTGTGTGTGTTTATTTGCTATGCATCTATGCTCTTTGGGAAAATGTCTCTTCATGTCTTTTGTTCATTTTCTAGTTGAATTCTTTATTTTTCTGTTACTGTTCACTTTCAGAGTTGTTTATATATTCTAAATGAGTGCTTTGTGAGATATGTGGATTGCAAATATTTTCTCCCAGTACATGGTTTGTCTTTTCATCCTCTCAATAAGGTCCTTCACAAAGTAAAAGTTTTAAATATTGATGAAGTATAATTTATTAATTTTATTTTTATGGATTATTCTTTTGATGTCATGTCTATGCACTTTGTATCAAGCTCTAAGTCTTAAACATTTTATTTTTCTTCTGAAAGATTTATAGAGTTTTTTAATCACTTTTTGAATTGTGATTTAAAAAACATAAAATTACCATTTTAACCATTTCTAAGTGTACAGTTCAGTAGTGTTAAGTATATTCACATTGTTGTGAAATGGATATCCAGGACATTTTCATCGTGCAGAACTGAAATTCTATATTCATTAAACAATTCCTTTTGTCCCTCCCCCAGTTCCTGATAACTATCATTCTACTTTATATTTCCATGAATTTGACTAGTTTAGATACCACATATAAGTGGAATCATGTAGTATTTTTGTTTTTTTTTGTGATTGACATTTCACTTAGCACAGTGTCCTTCAGGTTCATCTTCATTGTATCATGTGACAGGATTTCTTTCTTTTTAAAGGATAATGTTCCATTGTATGAATACACCAGATTTTGTTTATCTATTTATCACTTTGAATACTTTTTTAGTCCTATCGTTTGCCCTCTTCTTCTGGAAAACCTATGATACAAATGTTGTATCATTTGCTATAGTTCCACAAGGCCCTGAGAATCTGTCCATTTTTTCAGTCTATATTATCTCTTCTGCATAAACTAGATAATCTTTATTATTCTGTCTTTAATTTCACTGATTTGTTCTTCCACTATCTCTATTCTGCTGTTGAGCTTATATTCAGTTTTTCTAAAATTTCAGTTACTGTTTTTTCAGTTCTAAAATTTCTACTTGGTTCTTCCTTATGCCTTCTAATTATTTTCTGATACTTTGTATTTATTTGCTGAGGTTTTCAATTTTTCATTTGTTGGTAATTGTTTATTGAAGCACTTTGATGTAACATTTGTTTCACCTTGGGGTTGGCATCTGTTGGTTTTTTCCTCAATCAAGTTGAGAATTTTATGATTCTTCGTATGATGTGATTTTTGCATTGAAACCTGATATTGTAAGTATTATGAGATTCTAGATCTTATATAAATCTTCTGTTTAGCAGGCCTTCTCTGACACCACTTTGGTGGAAAACAAAAGGTATGTCACCTCATTACTGTCAGGTCAAGTAGAAATACAAGTTCCTCACTCTGCCTCCATTGACAGCCCAGGGAAGGAGAGGTACCCAGTTCCTCCAGAGCAGGAGTGGAGTTCAGGCTTCCCACTGCGAATGGGAGGGCTCCTCATTAATGCCAGTTCAGGTAAGGGTCTTGGCTCCTGGCTCCCAGTTCCCCACTCAGTCTTTGATGCTGAGGGTGGAGGTGGAGCCAGAGCAGCAATATTTGGCTAAAGTCAGAATCTTTTACTGCTTGTTTTATAAGGCCTAATGTTGGTAGCTGTACTTACCAGGAAAAAGAGAAGAAAGCATATCACTCCATCTATTCAGATTTTGACCTCCCAACCATTGTTTTTTAATCCAGTCACGGCAAAATACACTTACTCACTTTACTCATTTCCTTTCAATTAGCCTCACATTCTTTAGAACACAACGCTTCTTTATTAGTCATCAATAATTCTAACATATATTCATTTTGGTTAGATAAGAGGCATATATAATACATAGTGAAATAATCTAGTATCCTAATATTTTTTCTTTTTCTCTTGACTATTAGAATCATTAAAATATCCTATTTGGAATATTGATTCCCTTCTACATCATTAGACATTTTGACAGAATATAAACTTTGAAATATTTTGTAACCATTTTTGCTGAATCAATCTAAAATGATGCTGCAAAATTTTTTAAAAATGTACTCAGAACAAGCAAATATGTTCTATGCATCAATTTCATTTTAAGTGTCCATTTTTATCAAGGTCATAGTGACCTTTTAAATTTTCCAAATACATTTTGGTACATTTTGAAAATTCCTTTCTGAATGACTTCTGATTTATGTGTCAAAATAGAGTCCTAGCTCTAGATACACATTTTTGTTGGGCATGAGGAGGATCAATTGTTTAACAAAATTTACACAAAGAAATTAATGATTTCTATTATCAAGTGTCTTGATATTCACTTTTAAAACAGTATTAAAAATTAAAAATTTGAAAATGTTTTCCAATACTTAATCTTTTAATTCACAAGTACATTTTATTGAATTTAATTGCATATTAGATATATCCTTTGAGTTACATGCAACAGAAAAGATTTTTAAAACTTTCCTATACAGACATTTTCTGTGCTGCATACATGTTATGGAAAGGCACTGGTGAGAATTTAGGCACATATGCTAAAATAGGAAAACATTATAATTATTGGGAAATATGTCATAATAAATCCATGATCCTTGATTTAAATTAAAAAGGTTATGGTCACATTTCTATCTTATAAAGTATAAAAGCAATTAATATATTTTGTGCTATTCTTTTTGCAGTATTAAATAGCATTACAATTAATTACATATATAATTACTCTAATATTTTCACTTATCAAATAAACTTTTGAAAAATAAGAATTCATGCTAAATTATTTTCTGAAGTAAATTAAAAATTAAATAGCAAAACAATTTTTAGGAACAAAGTTTTTAAGCATAATAGATAACATGCCAAAATAATATATAGATTTTAACCAATTCCCTAAACAGGATTCCCTAGCATTTTCCTATTGGGGTAATGATGGAGTAAGAAATATTGATGTTCAGCCTAAATATAGATTGAAAGTAATTTTTGACAATGTTATTCATGAATGATATTCACTGATTTCATAAGCAAATTTTATTGTATAATCAAGCATAATCAAGCATGCCCGATTCATTGAGAATCACAGACATTATTATTATGACATATTAATCAGAAGATATACAAGTCCAAGGAATTGTCCAGTTTATTCTACAGGCCATCAAAAACATGACTTTCTTTGCCATCTTTTCTTAAAATTTGTGAATCATACTTTTGAATACCAATACATCTTAATCATATTAGATACTTTGGGTAATAAAGTAATAAAACTTTAGGCTTACTAAGTTGTCTACTCAAGAATGCCAAAGCATGCGTCCAATAAAGCTTGAGAATAAGATTATGGAACTATAACTGACCAGCTAAAGGAATAAATGTATATAAAAATAGTTAATAATAGCCTTACTTTTTAAGAAGTGTGTAACTAGCAGGCCAAAGCTGTTCAACATGGTGGTTAGGCTTAGGCTCTGGAGGCAGACTCCTTGGATTTCAATCCCAACTCTCAACACTTACAGGCAGGGTGATTTTAGACAGTTTACTTAATCTCTCTAAGCTTGAGTTTCCTCATCTATAAGGAAGTAGATTATAACTGTTTTTAGCACAGGATGATGTTGGGGTTAAATGAGATAAAATATTTCAAAGCATTTTGCACAGTGCTTGTCATATGTTATACCCCCAACATGTCAGTCATTACTACTTAACAACATGACATATCCTTAATGAAGAACTCAATTGGTAAATAGGGCATGTAACTGACTTTCTAGATACAGTGCAAATATATTCCTAAACAGCATATGAAAGAAGAGCAGTTAGTTCCAGGTTTTTTTTCTCAATACTAGAATAAGATAAATTTATGGTTAATTAATCAAAATCAAAGCAGATATTATATACATATATATTACTTAAGATTCTAAAATAAGGAAGTCATTCCTTTACTTTTCATTCATTCAGTAAGTATTTATTCAGAGAATGGAACAAGTAAGTCATTGTGCCTTTTAATTAATACTGGAATACATACTTGAACTTATTCCCACCTAAAGATGAACAACGCCAATGGGAAGTCCCCGATTCTTTGTATAGATTTATTCATTAGAGAAGATTCATTTTTCTATTAGTTGTTGATATGCAGTAAATCATTTTGCATGAACCTACTTAAATGCCTCTGGATGAAGATCCAGGGAACAAGTAAGCAGAAATGACAATTTTTTTTCTTTTAATGAATTTGACAAAAGATATGCTTCCAGTGATCAAAACTAATCAATGAAACTTTTTTAAAAAATTGTTTCTTTTAAGATTAAATTTTGAATTAGGTTCTGAGATACTCCAAAGTATCCTAAGGTACTGCCAAAAAGAAGTGGAATGAGAAGGTTAGCAGAATGGGCACAAATATCAACTCTCCACGACACCATTCAAAGGAATACAATTAATAAAATTCTTTATGTTTAAAGTCAGTGCATTATCTTGTTAAAATACAGGATAAAAATAGAATTTATACTTGTACATTGTCCATGAAACATGAGGAACAAAAAGAATTTAAATAAGTTGAAAGCAACATTCTCTATATAATAGTTTAGGAATAGAACTCTCCTCATCCACAAGACATTAATACACTATTTAAGAAAATCTGATGGGAACTTTTATTCTATTATTATATGTGTTTCAAAGTAATAGAAGCACACAGTGAAGTTATACAAAGCCTATTTTCCCCTGTTAAAGTATTTTTCAATTCTGATTTGTCATAAGATAGTTTTTCTCAAAATAAGTCCACATTTATGAAATTTAATTTTTATTTGTATATTCATCCCTTCAATGCACATTTCAAGACATCTCTAATGTACCCTCTCTGCAGTAGGTACAGAGCACAGAAATAAAAAGCAAAATCCAGAAGAGAGACCAACAAATGTATAATTTATAATACAGGGTAACACAAAGAAATGTGGAGTTATTTGAGCACATAAGATGGTGTCTGACCCACTGAGTATGAGGGCTCCTCCAAGAAATAACATCAGATTAAAGTCTTGAAAGCTAACCTTGAGTTAGTCAAGCAGGGAGAAGCATATGTAGATCATTCTGGGCCAGTCTCTATGTGCCAAGGCTAATTCAAGACACTGGAAAGAGATGAGCAATTTGGAGGACTGCAATATTAAGAAATGGCAAAGGTGAGCCCGCAGATATTTGACGTGTCATATTAAGTTGCATAGTGAGATTTGTGTTTTAGGAAGAGGACTCGGAACGCCACACAAAAGATGGTTTGATAGAAGAGACTGAGGTAGGAAAATCAAGGCATTAGCTGTTGCAGCTGGTAAGGGTAGGGAGGAAGTGGCAATGGAGTGGATTCATGAACTATTAACAAGGTAAAAGGAACAGGAATCCATAACCAATAAATACTACTTAACAAAAGAGAAGGAAATATGACAATGAATTCTAGATTTGAGCCTGAGTAACTAGATGCTGGGGAAAAGCAAAATATTGCAAAGGAAGAAGATTTACACTTTAGGATAAACTGAATATGAAAGTATCTGGGAATTATATGACATCATTAAATTTACTTATTATGCTAAAAAACTCTGTTCTCTGGAAAGATTAAGAGAATTTGCCAAGGTGCCTGATATATAAACTTGGAGTAATTTTCCGACTTCAGCTTTTCTGCTCCTTAGTATTTGTAGTCAATTTATAATTGGCCATTATTCATTAATCCATTTATCATCTCCATGAGGTTAGTTAATGGAAGCAGTCCATTTTTAATCTAACAGTGGTAATTTTCCAGAAATCCTCCAGAGAGTCTCTGAAAAGTCAAAAATCAACATTAATTTTTGAGTATTTTTCCTGCTTAAAGTTGCTGAAATACATTGTTTTTGTTAGAAAATAAATAGCAACAATTGCCACTTAAAAATTCAATTTACTACATAAATATTTCAGATTATTTTACCTTCGAGGAGCAATTTTTCCTACTTGAAAACTATTTTAGCCAAAATGTGGTGGCAAAATGGAAGGATGCATACTGGAATTAGTTGCATTTTGGGGGGGAAATTTTCTATATTCCCAGTTACAAATATACAACTTTGAATTATACTTAGTCAAGTAGCAGATCTGACTATTGTTTCATCGAATTCAACTTGTATAGATTAACTAAGCTAACTGATTGGTTATCTGCCATTATATAGCTAACACCCAAGATAATGTTATCAAAGTAATAATGAATTAAACCAAAATAAATGCATAGCTCTGAGACAGAATAAAATAAATTCTGGCATTATTTAAGGGATGTATTCTAGTGCAACAAACTTATATGTAGAGTTAACTAACAGGCTTTACAACAAAATACTGCATTTTGTCACAGCAACAAAATAATGAGCAGCTTCCAAATCACTACCTTACATGTATTATTCATACTAGTAATATTGGTAAACTGTAATATAATTTTCACTACCAAAATGTTATTAGACTTTTCTTAGCCAATACATGCTATAAATTTCTGTAAAGCATTTCTCTTGAAATCATTGAATTCCTCTTCCCCAAGCTTTAATCCCCTAGTCGCCAAGAATTGCAAGTTTCTTGTCACCATCTCAAGCTCTTCCCTCTTGGCTTCTGTTTTAACTGTTGCCCCACAAGCAATGGGACTCTGGACCCACCAGCACCAAGGACACCCAGCAGGTTTCAAATCATGGTCTTTGACCTCATCCAGTATCCTGTGGCATGAATTTAATTTCATTCAAAGCCACCAATAATTTTCCATGTCTATTCAGATTTTATTTCCTTTGATTATAGTGAATTTATAAGATATTTCAGTTATATATGCAATTATCTCATTTTTGAAGGTAAGTCTAAGGCATCAGAACAACATAAAGTTCTTTAGTACTTCTGGATTTCAGTCAAAGCAATTATTATTGTAAAGCATTAATAATATATTTTTAGATAAACAGCCATGGATACCAGGAAATCAAGTATCAAATCAAAGACAGTGGAAAACCATAAACCACAAAAGCAACCACGTAGCAGTGATACATTATGACTATGTAGGCCTACACCCTAAAACATCAATATCAGAGTCCCTTAAGAAGTCCAAAACCCATGGCTAAAAAAAACTGCTCTGCTTTAAGACTAAGAGGCACTTTAGTCTGGTGTGGGAAAGCAGTGGTTATGAGTGGAATAAACACTGGAAATTTTGCTTTTGTAGTGACAGAGCTTTGAGAAAGGCCTATGGTTTTATTTTCTTGCCTTATGCAAATATTAATATTTCTGAATAACTGTTTTGCTGTGGAGATTGTACAGTAACCATCATAAGCAAAGGCAGAAAGTATTCATTCCCTAGTGAAGACATTTTTTTAAATATCACAGAAGAATACACTTTACGTGATTACGAATACTTCTATACATAGTAAGCATGAGTGGAAAAAACAAATTTTTAAGACAAATGGCAAAAGTTTTCTCTTTAATGAATTCTTTGGTTATAAATGGTCTTGAGTGACTTTTGTTCCATGAACTATTAAGTGATTTTGCTGGTATCTGTTCCGTGTGTTCTTTGAAGACCAGAATAAAATTAATTATCCTGGGTTATAGCTCATAGAATATATTTACTACAATTTACCCTGCTTTAATATCAAACAATGACAGAATAAAAATATATCTTTAGATCTGAGATACCATATATTATTTATGAAGCTACTGCTGAGCATGTTGCACAAAGTTTTCATCTTTTTAAAAATAAAAACTCACGTATAAGGTATGTGCACCAGGAAGGACTATTAATGTCCACTTGCTCCAAGTCTATATCAGGCCTACTAACAATGCAGAAGCATTATACTTTGAATGTACCTACCTCCCTGCCATTTAAAAATAATAAAATCTGAAATAAAGATCTTGAATCAAACATCAGATTGTCACAAAAAGCAGAAGAATAGCCAGAAGTTGGTTAATGGATATAAAACTACAGCTAGATGGGAGGAATAAGTTCTAGTGTTCTATATAGCACTATAGGGTGACTATAATTAATAACAATTTATTGTATATTTTGAGTGGATTTTGATTTTGAGTGTTTCCAACACAAACAAATAAATGTTTTACGTGATGGATATGCTAAAAAAAAAAAAGAAAAGAAAAGAAAAATAAAAACTCAGATGCTCTTCACAGGCAGGATAAACAAAGCTGAAATACAAATTCTTCGTGCATCTTCCCATGATCTTTGACATGATGTTTTGCATTCACTGGCCCGCAGGTTCCTGAGTTAAATAAAGCATAATGAAACATAATTAGACTTCTGGATATTCTATAATTACTATTTGAGCAAAGCAAAAAGTATGGGGAAGTAAGGGATCTAACCTACTGCCAAAACTAAGAGCTCCTACTCTAATGTTGACAAACTATGAAACTTTAAATCTTATCAGTAGAGAAAATTAGCTAATGTGGATTAGTTTATAGTATCGAATAAAATAACAGAAAAATCCAGAAAATTTGAAAGGAAAACAAAATAAAGCTACATAAAAAATTATAAAAGAAACTAGTTCATGGTGATAAAAGAAAAAATATATAGACAGTACAATAGACTTACTTTTAGATTGGTTGCTACATGTTTTCTGGTAAAAAAAGGGTACTATTTATCTTTGTATAACTACACTGTATATTCTCTTCTACAATAGTGTAAACAAGCATATACAAGCACAGAGTAAATGACTAAGTCTTTTATGAAACTAAAAAAAGGTAACTAGATTAACAACCTGTGCATATTGAACTTTACCTTTTATTTAGAGTATCATTCAGAAATAACTTACAGTTTTTCTGAGCCTTGGGGCATTATTTTCTATACCATTGCTGTCATCTGATTTCCTGTATAGAAAACAAAAAGGAAAACCATTAGATGTCTACATTGCATAAAATTAAGTCAGCATACCATTTATATCATGACTATTGGGTTAAAACGTAAGATGTCAATACGGACAGAATTCATTCTTCCTGAAAATGTTTTACTCATAATATTGATTTTATTTTTATGCCACTGCTTGGAGAAGAGCTGTTGCCACAGATATGATTGTGACAAAGACTTTTTTATTTTAAGCACAGTGAGAATTGCTTCTTCCCAAGGATGAGTGATGGCTTGGGCATTATGACCATAACTTACAAGTTGTTTTGAAACATGCAAGGTAATAGCCACTTAGGAGCTTAGCCAATACGTGTGATTCAGGTGCAATAAGTTGATATGTTTATTACATTGAATTAGAGGTTAAACATGGTTCCCTATCCACCCCATGTTCATTAGAACAAGGTTACAAATGTGGACCTCAGATTCTTAATAATGACCAAAACGACTATCGGTAATGAATGCCCTTCAAGATCTTATAGGCGACTTAGGCTCATTAAGCCATTACCACCAGATAGTAAATTCAACTACCCCATCAACTATGTCAAAATTGGGTTAGGAGGGTGTGGGTGCTGGTAGGTGGGATTATGTGGTTTAAACAATTGAGAAGATCAGATGATGAGTGAGCTCCTCATTGAACTACCTTGAAGTGACCAGCTTCTTTTGACATTATATGCTTAGTACTATTTTTTTTAACTCATTTTCACCAAGAAACTAATATGAACTATGGTATCTAAATACCACATATATAAACATTACATATATTTTATATTTAACATGCTAAAATATTTTCTGCCAAAAAATTGATCTCCTAACTAAAAATTCTAAATGGAGCATTCATAAAGGGTTGCCCTGCATGAATTCAAGTACACTTGGTATTTGCATTAAATCCAAAGATACTGAAACAACCTAAAGATGAAAAAAAATGAAACACTTTCAGTGATCTCTGTGGCTCAATAAAGGATGGGGGAAATGGTGTACAAAGAGAAGAGAGAAAGTTCATTTTTATACTATAGATTGAATCAGTTTGACATTGTTCCTAAGACACTCGAGAAAAAAATATTAAAGAATAGGGCTCATAAATGAAAATTAAATTATTCAAAAGTGACAGCACACTCCACCCAGTTCTGGCATCATCCTTTCAGAGTGTGTCTTAAACAAACCAGGATGCAACCTCCAGCTGTGACCTCACAGGAATGGTTAGAGACAGTGAAGAGGTTGAGCTGGGAGAACAGAAGAATCCGGGCAAGAATCTAACTGTCTTCAAATATGTGAATGGATGTCATGTTGTTTATATGATTCTAAGAGTAATAAAGGAGACCAATACATGGGAATCAGAAAGATTAAAAGTTCAAATCAATATAAGATTGCCATGTTCTCCAGGAAAAAAACAGACTTCCCTGGGAGAGGTATAATTCCCTTCCAACTATAGAGTCTATGATTCTAAGACTAGGGTTATGGGACTCCTGATGTAATTATTTTGTGCCTTTAATTTGGAAGCTCATGTCTTGTTGGTTTATTTTACCTGTTGTATGTGAACTCAGTAAACATGACTATTTGAATAATGTCCACAAATATGTGAATGACAACTGTCTGCCCCACTCTTGCCATCCATGGCTATAGTACTCACACCTCAAATCTCACATTGGCTGATAAAGATAAACTCCAAGTGTGTTAGTAACAGTTGATCAGACCTTCATTTCTTCAGTTTCTTTCAGAAACTTTAATCTGGTCTCATTTGCCTGGTCTCCAGCCCTTAGCTATGTTGCTCAGACTCTAATCCCATTCTTAGGCACCTCCCTCACTGGTCTCCAAACTAACTTCTGTGGTTTGGAAGAAGTGGGAACTCCCACCTTCACCAAAACAAATGCTATCTCTTGTGATTTATTCCCAGCCCTCCTCAAGCTCAACTCAAAACAAATGGGTCTGTAAGAGAACTTGTGGCACAATTTGTGTTCTCTCAAAAATAACAACTAATAGAATCCTAGGCCAATGATTTTCAACATGACAGAGAATCAGAACCACTGGTAGATGTTTCCAAGAAATACGGATGCCCTGGCCCCAATCCCAGAGGTTCTGATCTCGGATATCCAGCAAGGCTTGAGCAACCATATTTTTAAAGAGCCTCTTAAATTGAGGATCATTTCTTTAAACAAATAATACTTCCTTATAGTTATTGCACACCTTCTGTGCATCAAAGCCTGTGCTAAGCATTTACACATACATAATATTCATTCAATCCAATAGCCTTATGTGGTAAGTACTATTATTAAATCCATTTTGTAGAGGAGAAAACGAAAGCACAGAGACATGCGGGTAATAAGCGACGGAAATGGATTCTAAGGTGGGTAGGCAGATGCAGGATACCACTCTTCACCACATGGACATGTACAAAACATAACAAACACATAATATACTCTTGTGATTTTTCTTTCCTAACTGTAAAAATTTCATTCAACATCATATTTATTTGTATTGTACCTAAGTGAAAATTAATCTGTAAAAAATAATACTTACAGCTGTTCAATTTGTTCAAATTCTTTCTCATTGCCTGTGTAACAAAAGAAGAATATGACTATTAAGTTGGGTTTTATTTTTTTTTATTTCAGCATATTATGGGGGTACAAATATTACAGTTATGTATATTGCCCATGCCCCCCTCCCCCCTCAAGGCAGAGCCTCAAGCATGACCATCCCCCAAATGTTGCACATCTCACTCATTATGTTTGTATATACCCATTCCCTCCTCTCCCCTCCCACCCGCCCGACACCCGACAAATGTTATTCCTATATGTCCGCTTAGGTGTTGATCCGTTAATGCCAATTTGCTGGTGAGTACATGTGGTGCTTGTTTTTCCACTCTTGAGATACTTCTTGTATTTGTGATCAAGCATAGTTTGGTGCTCTTGTATTTTCAAAAGTATGATTGATTATTTGTTTTGTCATTATTTAAGTTATTAAAAATTTAGTACAAAATCAGGAAAAAAATACAGGATATAAAATCAATTTTCTCAAGGGACCATTGCTCTCTCAACCCATAACCCATCAAGCACAGGCTACAAAAATAGGAAACTGACAGGACAATATTTCTTTTATGAGAACTCCAGAATGTTTGATAAAATATTTTTTAAAATGAATTATCTAAGTGAAAGAATAATTGCCTTTGAGACCTTTGATATTAAGCTATCATAGATTTTTCTGATAGTCCAGTGCTAAAACACATATCACCTAATTGGTGCTTAAGTATCAGTAAGCACCAAAAGAAAAGGGGAAAAATGGTATTTTTTAATACTAAAATTTTTTTAAGGAATTGAAACAGGAAGACCATTGATATAGGTTCCTAGCTCATTGTCACCATTGTTATTAACATAAATACTGCTCCAAATAAGAACAATTGGATTTTTCTCAAAAACCCTAAAGTCACTGAAATGTACTGAGTCATAATATTAATACTTATCATAATTAAGTGACACTTATCATAATTAATAATATTATTAAAAAAAAATCCTACCTGAGTCCGGCTGTTTCTTTTGGGTGTACTTTTCACAAAGCAGAATAATGGTCACTAAAAGAACCACCTCACCGACTATTGCAAGAAATGGTTTGAGGGGCACCAAAAAGCTCAGCACAACAAGTTCAATGTGGTCTTCACTCTCCCCTAATTGGAATAATGCCCGGCACCAGTAAGATCCCCCGTCTCCCTCGAAAAGCTCTGTTATCTTGAGACTTGTTTCATTAGCATATGTTCCATTCTTCACATACATATTCTTTTGAATGCCAACAGGAACCTAATATAAGGAGACATTAAAATCCATTTCTATCATAGTGCATAAAATATACATGTTCTATATGATCTAGTTTTGAGTGAAAGCTAGAAGATAGTGCCAAGAAAATTGCCTACTAGAAAAAATGCATATTAAAATTTGTAGGAAATCATATATAAGAGAGCTTAAGTCTTATCAGGGTTTGATCTCCCAGGTAGTAAAGAGAAAGTTTACTTTGCTGTAAGGATTTAGCATTGAAAGTTTAAAACTACCAACAAGTGAGTAGGTCATCATGGGTAAATATTATATGAGAATTAAACCCAGAAAAATTCCAGCCATCTGGGTTTCACATTCTAATCCCTGACTAGCTCTTCAGTCAAAGTACTTCCTCCTCCACATGCACAGGCATACACTGAAACAACTACCACCCCTGAAGCTACTATTTCTGATCATTCCTATAAAGGAAGATCACTCACTCCAACCATGGAGTTCCCCAGGCTGGAAATGAAAATGAAATTTTCAGGCCTTTGGAACTGATGTAGAAGGAACGATAGGACCCCTGTGGGCCTGGGATCTGAGGTAGACTGCACTGCTTTTGTCCTTTCATATATGAATTTTTCTCTCTCAAGCAAGTGGGCATCTGTGATTTGCTAGATTTTCCCCAGGCTTCCAAGTGCCATTCTAAGCCATTCGGAAACTGTTTTATTTAATCTATTTAAATTAAATTTTAATCCCAGGCCGTCTGATGCCTTCCCTGCTTTATCACTCAACTGTGCTGTGCAATAAATGCTAATCTGCATACAAATATTCTCAGGGGTTGTTTAAGGAAGAACCGTCTGTGAGTTTATTATTTGTCAAAAAACTATAGCAACCTGGCTCCATGTGCACAGCACTGCCTGGGATGCTTATTACAAATGCACCCTCTCTGAGTGACAGCTGATAAATCAAAGTGTTGCATTTTTAATAAGTACTCAGCTGATTCTGATGTACGTGGTTGGTCTACATTTTGAAAAAAAACACTTGATCTAAAGTTTTGACCGGTCCCCTGTCCCCTGAACTTTTCTTTTTTTGTTTGTTTGTTTTTTTTCCCCTGAACTTTTCTTATACCCTAATATGACTTGGGCTTAGGGCCAAATTAAGAGGATACTGATTAAGACAGCAAATGGAAAGAAGCACAGGCACATGTAAAATAATATTCTCAAAGTTTAATATAATTACATTTAGGCTATTGTTTTTCACATATTGTTGTATCACATGCATAAATAAATTAAGCTGTACTTCGAATACCATGAAATATGGTTGATATTTATTTTTAAAATCTTACATGCTTTTAAAAAATATTTACATATACACGATAGCTTTTCCTAATCATCAATGAGAGTGGAAGTATTAATGGTTTAAGTATATAACCATGTGATTTGGTTAGAGCTATTTTGTGGAAAAATTAAACCTGTGTTACCACAGAATAAGTTACACTTGTTTCTAAGTCCTTCATCTATTGTCTTTCAATAGTTTATGATAGCAACAATTTCGTCTAAGAAGAAATTTAACATTTCATTGTAAGATTTGTACTGTCCCATATGTTCTTTCTAGAATTATAGCTTGCCTTTAATGAGGCTTTAATTTCAATGCTCATTAGCACCAGGGTAAGAGAAAGGTGTCCCCTAAAAAACAATGTCCTAAATTTTCCTGGATATTTTGGAAGAAAAAAGGAAGCCAGAAATGTTTTTCTTAATATCAGCCCTTTAAATAGCCATTTCCCTTAGAAAAATAGGAACTAAAAGTATTTGACTCCCCTTAGGCATCTTGAGGACCAAAAAAAGGCCAATGGCACTTGCTGATAGAACTCAGGATTTAAGTTACCAAATTTTCATTTTTTTCTCAAGTAATATTGTTAATATTTCAAGAGAGAGAAGTAAGAAAAGGTGGCTGGCTTTTTTTTTTTTCTAGTTACTTTCATGGAATAAGAAAACAAAATATTTTTTGATGGGATTATTTCTAAACTGGTCAACTAAAAGTGAATTTTAACTTCCTTTCAAAGAATTTTTAAAAATTGTTAAATTTATAAAACAAAGTACCAGCTAAGGAAACATTAAGAGTATTTTCAGAAATATAATGTAATATGCCAAAACATCAAATGACAACTCCATTTATCACTGTTCTTTATGAATATATACTGACAAACAAGATAACAGAAGTATAAATCATCCTAGGAATTTTGAGTATCTTACGATCTTATTATTTATGAAATGAGTTTTTTGTTTCCTTCAAATCAAAGAAATATGCTCTTACCTGTACACTCCCATTAAGACTGTACCAGGTCCAATTTAAAGGAAAACAACCTTCACATTTACATGTCAAGACAGTAGAATCCCCCACATAAGAGATCAATGGCTTGTTTCTTCCATGAACTTTGGGGACTAAGAAAAATTTAGAGAAATGTTACTGAAACAGTTTAAACAAAGGGTATGTATTAAATTTGAAGAAATTTTCTCCTTTAATTTTTTCATTAATACATGATTTTATGTAGTTTTAGTTATATATACAATGAAACTAATTTATAGTAGTTAGGGTGTAGTTAGTAGTAGTATTAATAGTAGTGGTTAGATAGCTCCAATAAAATTGTCTCTAATGTAGAAATGGAAGAAAGGTCTTCTATTATTAAGCCTAATACTAATTAAAAGTATTATAATAAATCATTACATGTTTTAGATAAGAAAGAAGCTTCATGTTTTCCAGCCTATTCTTTCTTCTCACCTACTAAGTTACCTTACAGCAATTACTTCCTTCAAAGTTTTAGATATAGATAACCTTTGAGTGAGAAGACAAAATTTCCAGAGTAAGAAATCTTCAGTTGATACAGATTTATGAAAAGCCAGCAAAGAGTTAAGAGAAGGTAGAAACATGAGAAAGGAACAAAGGAAAATTAACGGAAAGAGAAATGTTAGAAAGAAAATGAGATTAAAAAACACTTTTATGTGATTTCATAAAAAAAAAACAACCAAAACTAATATTCATTATGATAAATTTCTTAGTCATGAAAGTTTGAAGCAAATGCCAACAGTAACAGAATACAAATTAGCACTGAACTTAGAGAAATGAAGTTTTGGGTATATAAATAACTTGGTAAAAAAAATTAAAACATAACACAAGCAATGTAAGAAAAGCTAATTAAAAGTCTACATGGTGAAATCAGTTCCCTCTGATTGATCTTGAAGGATATATTACAGAAAGTACATTTATATTGGAGATGTAGAAAGATAAACAGAGATTACTTTTATTGATTTTTTTACTAATTGTAACAGGCTTTTTTTTTTTTTACTTTAGTTTGCTAGTTGGTAAAGAATGGATGAAATTATAATGTCTAAATTTTAAATACTATGTTGATGAATTTTATAGATTTATTTAATATTCACTTCTTCTATTTTTAGGTTTTATATTTGGGATGGTCAGGGTTAGAAATAAAAACATCAACTTTAATTGCTAAAGTTGGGCTTCTAGATTAAATAACATTTTCCAAGTGCTCCTGAGTTTCTACTACCCAAAGATGAATGGGCATTTGCTGGATATATGAATTGTAAAGATGAGGAAGAGAAAAATAATTTGCTAATAACTGTAAATAAAGTCTAATTTGTATAAGCTCTAGAGAAGGGGTAAAAACAGAGTTGGAGAACAGTATTTCTTTATGGCTTCTGTCCTTAGTTGATTAATATTACAATGGTGAGTGAGGTAAGTTTTCCCTTTTTCCTTATAGTTTAAAATGGGCCTAAATTGTTGGATCCAATATAATTCATATATCTCTCTCCCCCTTCACCAGGAGTGCTAACCAGCACAATGATGAATGAGGCACTACTAACAATAAAGAGATGTAAATAAG
Organism: Cheirogaleus medius; assembly: GCA_008086735.1. Classification (NCBI taxonomy): domain Eukaryota; kingdom Metazoa; phylum Chordata; class Mammalia; order Primates; family Cheirogaleidae; genus Cheirogaleus; species Cheirogaleus medius. The sequence goes on from VBSM01002608.1 coordinate 2,201,541, forward strand.
AGGAAATTATGTCACCTGTGAAGGCATAAACGGTGCAAGAAAACATAAGAGGTGACGGAGCAATCTATACGTCAGTGGGTTCCACGCTTTTCATAACCAAGAAAGCATGCTTTGATGAAATTGAATGGTCTATAATTTTACATGAACCAAAGATGTGAACTACAAATCAGAATTTGTAATCCCCCCACTACTAGTTTATGAACACCTAGTTAGGAACTACTAGGAGGCTCCTGAGGGAGGTGACAGGTGAGGTGAGTATATGTGACTGATTTACGCTGTACTGCTTTTCTTAATCAAACTTTCTTACAATTTGTAATGTCCATGGCCTTTCTGCACAGTGACCATTAGCCAGCTTAATAGGATGGATTATCTTCATGTGGAAGAATGATTTCTAGACCAGCTGGCCATGTGGCACAGAAAATAAATAAGACCTAGAAAAAATGGGGAACTGGAAATTCATCTGAAAACTTCTCATAACCATGGGACTGCAAGCCTCCAAGAATGAGGAAAGGGCTTTAAATTCAGTCCTTTATGGACTGCCCAGTCCATCTGAAAAAAGATATTAAAAGAGTAAAATAATGAAAAACCAGAGATGAATTCACAAGAGACTAGGCCCACAAGAAGAAGGAAGAAATAGTAGCTTTGAGATGCAGGTGATGGTACCAATCCATCCTTGAATACCACGTGGTAAACAACTTTTCAGTGAAGCTCTAAAACAAATTCTACTGTTTTAACCACATATTCAAATGCTTGGCTAAAGCTATAAAATAAGAGTATATTTGTAGAAGCATTCTAATTTAAGCATAAATTAGAATAATTTAAATCAAGGTGCCTAATTACTGCCTCTTAACCAATAACATGAATTGGTTTAAAAAGTTAAAAAGAAAATCTCGTTCCCACACCTATGTAGTATATGAAGCAGAAAGAATATATGAAATAACTTTACATATTATTATAAAACCCAAGGATAAAAAGGAAATAGCCCATTCACAACATAATGGTTTTATAGGCAGAATAAAGCAAATTATACTTTGACGCAATAACCATGAGCTAAATTTTTAAATAAAAAGGCAACTGCAATCCCTCTTATTTATAAAAATTCCCCTTAGTAATAAAAAAATAAAAAGAGTGTCTCTCACAGAGGTGTTCTGCCCTATTAGGTCAAGTTTCTTTTGCTAGTTTGGTTCAATTTGCTTAGTCTACCACGGCTCCCTCAGAGCTCATTTGTAGACCCAGCTAGGACTGTGATTGAGGAAAATAACCAATGTAAGAAAATTGGCAGCAACTCTTGGATCCATGATACTGGCCAACCATCTGTCCTAATATTAATTTAACAAGTATATTTTAAGTTCTTGAGAAACAAGAAACTGTTTAAATGACAAAATGTTGAAGGCTCAATTAGGTTGATCTACAAAACATTTCGTTCTGTATTGTTTTTCTCACAGTAGAGCCAGTTTTTCCACTAGATAGTGGAGGTTGTGGCAATAATGGATACTGGTCTGTGGAGCGAGGTCCCTGTTAACCTGTGTATAAATTCCTTTCTCTCATTCAACCTTCCCATTTTCTATCCCTAGAGAGGAAGATGTTCCTGGATTGGTCATATTCCATGGTATTAATTGGAACTTTTTCCCTAAAATTGGGAATTTGGAGGCATACGTAACCCAGCCCTAGGCTCAGCATAATTTTTTTTTTCCTAGTTGAAGAGGGTGTGTCTTCTCTCTAGAGTAGTAAGTACCAAACTGAGTTTGGGTTGTGAAGGAATAGGCTGGTCTGCTTTGGTTTAAGGCAAGACCTAGCTGAGGAAAAGGAAGCCAGCCATCCAAGTGGTCAAGCCTTCCAAGGATTTCTACAGCAAGGTTTGCTCCAAGGGTGGTCAACAGTAAAGTGTTTCAGTTTTCCATTTGTGTGCTTATTTCCGTATCTGAGATTTTGTTCTGAGAGGGAGTGACTAGACCAAGCAAGAATTAAATTATTCATGGATATTCTGACAAAGCTCTATTGATCTATCAGCTCAATATACTTTCTAAATATACTTGTTTCCAAAATACCCAACAATTGGTGTGGTTTTATTAATTGGTGAAGTATGAGAACATAAAGGCATGTGAGGGATACAATCCCACTTGGAAAGAACAACCCTGTTTTAGAAGTGTCAACTAAAGATCTGCTGATCAAGCAGGGATAGGACCTTTGCTAAACTAGTGATTCTTTACTGAAGCTCCAAGCTTCTTTCCAAACCTCAGGTAGAGTCGAGCCACACTTCCTGAGTTCCTTGTGGAGAGGCAGAAGCCATATTAGTGCAGCTCTGGAACAGTACAGTGAGCTAAAGCCAGGCTAGGCTCACCTTCAAACAAACACTGCTTTGAAGTGCAGACTTTGTGTTGGACACTAGTGAAGGGCATAGTTTCTGCTTTCCCAGGTTGTTTATCCCCAGATATCCTATTTCTCAATCTCAGCATGCTTTTTTTTCTGGTGATTATGTCATGCTTTAACAGGAAAATATGTGTTGAAATAGGATCAAAATATTGAAATTTACTCATAGGCTAAGAATAAAAAGTAGAAGAAAGGTAATACTTGGGAAATAAACGTAGAAGATAAGCTGTTTTTCAGAAAGTCTCTATGAGATTCACACTTGGAAAACATACTATGCAGCTGAAAGGGGCTTTTCAACAAAATCTTAGGTATTCTATGAGATTTGGGTGAGAAACACATGGTTACACTATTAAACCATCCAATTAAATATTAAGATCAGACTGTCGACTGCAGATAACTGACAATGACTAAGGGATGACATGGAGAAGCTGAGACCAAAATTCCATCTCTTCTGTTTTCTTGTCTGGCCCCTAAACTAATGCCCAAAGTAACATAAACTCTTCTTCTGCACTGCCATACATGGCTGATAACCATATTGTCAAAGACTGCTAACTGGATTTCAAATATGAGATTCAGGACTGAAGTCTCAGCTGATTCTACTATGCTACTTTTACGTACTTTTGACTTTTTGGAGCCTTCCAGGGAAAGACAGATAGCTAAGCCATGACAGGTTTCACAGCATTTGGTACCATCACATCTCACCATGACTTACAAAAAGTTCTTGTTCTTTGCCAATTAAATGTCTGCATACTTTCTACTAAGATAGTTTAACATCGATGAATATATGCAAATATTCTGAGTAGTTTTTAGTAACTATTCAGAATATTTGACCCACTACTGAGAAACACTCACTCACCCTTCTCGGGTGAAAAGTTATCACAAACATGTTAGCAGTTACAAGCATCCAGTGCAGACCTGTGCCATCTCCACTGTCCTGGTGTCAACAGCTAAACACACAAAGCCAGTGGGATTTTTTGCATTGTACTAATAAGTGATGTTGAGACCCTTTTACAATCTTGTAGTCATGCGTCAACCAAGTCCCATAAAGACAGAAGCAGGGACTTTGCTGATGAATCATTTTGAAGGTTCAGGCTCATACACCATAGATGACTCATGTAGTCAATGACAGAAAAAATTTTTTGGCTCAATTTAAAATAGAGAATAAAACAGGCTTTTCATCCACATTCAATTATAATACTGCTAAGAAAAGATAATTATTCTTCTTAGAAAAAACCATAAGCAAACCATGTGGAAAAAGAGTATAATAGGACATTTACAAAAATATTCACTATTCTATAACCCTTTCAGACCTAATTAAATAACTATAACATGAATTGTTCTGTAGATGCCTTTAAATTCTACTGAAATAAAATTATTTCTCCAAGCAATATTCAATTCAGATGAATTACAGAGAATTGTTTTACCAAGGAAGATCCAGAAGGGCCCACCTTATGAATTTTATAAATATCTTTAGGATATGGTACATACTTAAAAATCACATTAATGTTAAATGGGCATTAAAAATGAATTAAACTAACCTGCTTCAAGCAAACTAGAAAAAAAAGTAAATAGCCAATGACTCTGCCTTCTGTAAAGAACTGATTTAAAACCTAGGCCTTGTGTCATGTTCCTGGCCCCAGCTAGCATCATCTAAGTTATCTCAAAATTGCTGAGGAATCAAGAGGCCTTCCCTAAGAATACTTGGCATTAAATATATTGGTATGTTGAAAATAAAATGCTTCTGTTAATCGTCACATTAGAGGCAAGAATGATCACTTCCATGTAATAATTTAAGTAACGTATTACAAGAGGGCCAATAGAAAAAATGTAATATACTTAATATTTAAACTTTAAGCAGGCATGGCTAGTACATATTTCCAGAGAACAATGCTATTTCAAAGAAAAACAAAAACAAATCAGTGTTTAAAACTGAATCACCTGGGAGCACTTTAAGTCTTAAGATTTGATGAGCATTTCCTCAGGACCCGTAGGCTTTCTTGACATATTTTTAAAAGACTCAATAAAATATGTTTGTGGGGGTTTTGAGTGTGTGGGGGGTTAATATTCTTTTTTGCTCATTTGGAAGGAAGAGAGAAAGAAAGAAAAAAGAAAGAGAAGGAAAAGAGAGAAAGAGGAAAGGAAAGAAGGATAGAGGGAGGGAAAGAAGGAAAAAGGGAAAAATGACAAGGAAAGGAGAGAATATGGGAACAGAAGGGGAAAGGAGGGCAGAGAAAAAAGAAAACGGAATGAAATGGGGAAGGAAAAGGAAACAGAGAGGAAATATATATGGTGTATCTATTCCTTTACTAGTTAAATTAGGCAAATAGAGGAAGGAAAGTTAAGAAAGAATAAACATGATGAAAACATTCAAAGAATGCTACTAGTTATCTGCCTTTGGAGAGATAAAAGTGTACAAATGCAAGGATTTATTATATTTAGCAAGTTGGAGCAACTACAAAACCAAGCAAAGGAAATGTGTCTGCGAAGGCAGAGGAGACTTAGTGAGGGATACGGGAGTGAGGCACCTTAGAGCACGGCAGTGATTGAGCAGGCCATCCTGCTATGGGTGGGGCCTTGTCAGAGCAGCTAGTCAGACATCAGAACTTTTAGGAAAACAAAACTTTTAGAGAACAATTTTCATGTTCCCTGGGAAATTAATGCAAAGCAGAACCCAAAGTAGTTAATATGGTGACAAATTGCATTTCCCAAATACCCGCATGGATACTGTAGTTCACTAATCTACCATAAACTATTGGGTTTTCCATGAAGATAATTATCCAGTTCAAACAACTAGCCCTTATTATGAGACTCAGACCTTCTAAAGTTTTGGTTTAATGATAACAATAATAAAATACTTTGATATGTTTCTTCCCATGGGAGACAGCTGTGGATGATATGGTGAGGTTTGTATATATTTTTAAATGTCCTTACTTGGTGAGATAAAAAGTGGGCAACCCACTGTGCATCTCCATGTTATTTTTAAATTTTATGAATCCCTAAAATTCCACATCCTGGGGCCATTGATATAGAATATCAAATCATATTCTCACAGGCAGGGAACACAATAACTTAGAAATCTGGAGGACTATTTTAAAAGCTTCAGATTTTAGAGAACAAATAAATAAATAAATTCAAGAGACTAATATGATTTACAAATAACCTGGTAGGGTGGCCTTTTGACCTGATACCTGTGCTTTAAATTGGGGAATGGAAGGAAGCAGGAGGGAAGTGGATTGGGAAATTTAAGACCATTTTTAAGGTTTCCTCTTGTGATTCAGTGGAAAGCATTTTCTTTCAGCTATATTATGTTTATTATGGTAATGATCATTTAAAAATAGGGGGAGACTTAGAAATCTCAGAACATAAAACCAAAGTTATTAATTAATCTTCAAGTTATTAATACTGACCTCTGAAATTGAATGTCCCCCTTTGTTCCTTTTCATCTTGAAAGAAACAAGAATAACTTCCCATTTGTTTGCTATTAGTGATGGTGAACCTAAAGATAATTCAATATATTAATATAGGCTTAGTTCTCAAAAACCTTCCAAAGGAAAATGAAAAGATGTAGCCATTAATCAAAATTTTAAAAAAGATAATTCTGTAAATATGAATTAGAACATTAGCATAACATTCAAGTGACTGCAAAGGAAAGAATGTTCAGTCAACAAAAATACTTAGAATTGAGCTAATCTTGTCTAGCAAGAGAGGTTAAGATTTTATATACTCACGTGTGTTGGGTATATAGGATGTTTCCTGTTGCATTGATAAGATAATTATTCTCAAGTATTTCATCATCTTTTTTCCAAGTCACATTTACTGAAGTCAAATCCTTAGATGTCGTTAACTGGCACGTGAGTTGTATATTAGAAGGTCTGTCTAAAGTGATATTTTTTTCTACTGGCATACTGGACTGTTCTATTAGCACAAAAGAAGACAAAATGTGAAAGTTACATTTGGGGGAATATCCAATATACAATACATTTTAAGTTATTAACAACAATGTTCTACCAACAGTTTCTTAATGTAGCATTCATTTGTTTGAAGCATTATTCCTCTGTCAACATAGATTTGGTTACTGTTCTTATTCTCTTTCATAGGCACACCTGAAGATAAGTTTTCATCTAACATTAACAGAATCACAAAAGCCCAAGGCTGTGATATTTATCTCTGTAAAATCTCTATAGCTGAAGGGAATACAGGCGGGAGAGCACTGTAAAACCTGTGTGCCATATGCTCTGCCGGTGTAGAAACAGCACAACTGCAAAAACAAACACACTGGTGGGGTGAGAACGAAGTGGCTGCTTTAACTCTTTTCAGTAATCTTGTTTTGGTAGTTACTACAAAAATGATTTGTGTGCAATGTGGATTTGAGTGATAGACTACATTTTACCATTCCCAGTCTTCTTAAGAAGCTGTAGGGGCTAGATATAGCTACAGATGTAAGACACGATTTAAATAAGCATCCTGTAGTTCTGAATTTTAACTGAATTTAAAATATCAGTATGAATTCATGAGGTGTTTACCTTAAAAGAACACACACACACATATACATATATATTGAAGGGGTCCAGAATACACCACTGTAACATAAATATTTTGAGCAGAAGGCATTTGAGTTCCTGAAATCTCTTCTCTAACTAAAAGCAGAGCCTCCCAAAAGAACTCAAAAGAACCTCAACTGCCCTCCCTAGAAGCACCAGGGAAGATTGCCTCTGATCACCAGGTAGAAGTCTTCACACCACACCCAAATAGACACTGTCACAGAACTATCATATCTCCGGTCTATTCTCCCAGGGGCTCATTTATCCTTCCAAAAGTCATCTGTTTTTCCATAAGTGGACTTCCCTCCTCCTATTACTCCATTAAGATGGTATATAAGCCCCAAATTCTAACTGCTCCTTTGAGCCACATTTTGCTCAGTGAACTCCAGTGCACAGCGGATTAAATCTGTCTTTTGTTTTGCTAACCTGTCTTTTGTCAGTTTAATTCTCTGAACCTAAAATGGTTGAGGAAAAGTTCTCTTCTGCCTGACAGTTTGGCAAGGAAGATGGGACAGATGGAACTTCTCTCCAGATTTTGAGACTGCAACTGAGATCTAAGGACCAAGCTGGCAAGTGTAAGCTTCACTTACCAGTCTCCCAGATTTCTGCTGAGGGTCGAGTCAAGTGAGGGCGGTAACAGCCTCAAGTCTTAATCCTCAGACTCCCAGCCACTAACACTCTGCCAACACATACCCACACCCACACACAAACACATCCCAGTTATAAAGGATATATAAAGCCAATTTTAATTTTGAACAGTGGGAAATAGGCCCGGAGCAGTGGCTCACACTCGTAATCCTTTAGGAGGCTGAGGCAAAAGGATTGCTTGAGGCCAGGAGTTGAAGACCAGCCTAAGCAAGAATGAGATCCCATCTCTATAAAAAATAGAAAAATTAGCTCGCCATCCTGGCACATGCCTGAAGTCCTAGCTACTTGGTAGGCTTTGGCAAGAGGATCACTGGAACCCAGAAGTCTGAAGTTGCAGTGAACTATCATGACACCACTGCACTCTAGTCCAGGTGACAGAAGGAGATCCTGTCTCAGGGGAAAAAAAAGAAAAAGAAAAACGATGCTCATAGGAGCTTTATGCAGAACACTGGGAAATAAAAGAAAAATATCGAGCATGTACTTTGCTTGTCCTATACTAATTGTAGTACTGGCTAACAAAATAGTAAAGAAAGAAAACTTTCTCTTTATAGAATTCCAGCAAGTAAATAAAAAAGAAAGCATAGAAGTATACTACAATGATGTTGCAACCCCTAGTGAATCATCGTTCTACGCATTTTACATCAACTGCTACAATAATCTCAAAAACAGAATTATGTGCCTCTTGAGGACGGACGAACACCCCAGAACCTAGGAAGTAATCTTGTCCAAAAAAAGGAGGGGTGTCTTGAAACTGATTATCTCTAGGTCCAATTCTCATTTTATAGGAAGTAAAAAGGATGGAAGAGCACATTAAACTACATCTCATGAAAGTAATCAACAAAATCCAGATTGTGGGAAAACTCTGTAAGATAAATGATCTTGTTTTTTCAACAGATAATTTCAAAAAGAGAGAGAGAGAAAGAAATAGGTATCTTAAGGAAATCTGCAGATTATAAGATACTTAAAAAATGGCTTTAAAAGAAAAGCAAGACTAAGCTCTAATATTTAGGGATGCACACCTGGGAAATAAAACAATATAGAAAAGGAAGTGAATATAAAAATCAGAATAGTGGGAGTTACTCTTAAGGGAAAGGGAAGGAGCTGTATTTGGGAGAGGACACTGCATTACATAAGCAAATTTCCCGAGTTCTTCTAATACTTAATAATAGTATGGTATAATTATAGGTAGAATGTAGAAAGAAAAAACAAACAGAACTTAAATAAAATATTATATCACTTTTAATTACATTTAAAACTTTACAAAATGCTTTCTTAAGCAATGACCAGGTACAAAGTTTGCAAACAGTAAAGTGCTTTGTGAGCACATGCTTGAAATAACTGCTTCTATAATTGTAACATTGCTGAATTGAATTTTATGCTCAAAACGAAAAATAACATTTGATGTCTCTAGAATATTGCCAGACACTAAACTATTCCTTTAAATTCCCCTTACTTGGTTTCTATTTCATTATCCTTTGTGACTCTAAATATTTTGCTAGCCACACAAAAATTCTTCCAATTGTCCCTTAAATGTTGGCGCCACTTGGGATTTTGCTCTCTGGTCTCTATACTTCTCCATTTGAGATTCCTGCATTGGACACAACTTTTACCCTTCACACTACTTATCTGCAAAACTCTAAGTACCATTCAAGACTTCTTTCTTAATCTCTAGGCCCCATAGCTCCAGGTGTCTACTGAGCATCTAAACCTGGCTATCCCATGGGTAGGTACTTCAAACTCAATATATCCAAAGGAGATCCATTAACATTTCCTTCCCCTGACCTCTAACACTGAATCACATACTGCAATATTCAGTTGATTCTACCTCTAAAATATCAATCAAATTCACCCAGTTTTTTTCAACACTCCTTATTTTTTTCATTAGGACTAGCAAATGACCTCCTAACTTCACTTGGCTACTTTCTCTTCCTCCCTCTATTTTTTATAATGACACCAAAGTTGTCCTTCTAAAAGCAAAACTCAAATTATTTAACTGCCCTAATTAGATATTCTTCATTTGCAAAACAAGGTATCTTTATATTGGGATACCACAGTTTCCTTATTTGTAAAATGGAACAATATGTATTTCATGAGACTGTAAAAAGTGCTATCATAAGAAAAGCACTAGTAACATAATTTAGCAATTGTTCAATAAATGGCTACTTATATCTCACCACTGTCTCACTGGGAAATATAAAAACTAACATGTATGGTGCTAAGAGTTATATGTTGATCATCTAATCTTCACAACATTTTATGAGGCTTATGAGATAAGTATAATATGATTGTCATCATCCCTACTTTACAAACAAAGCAAAGACAGGTTGACTATCTTGTCTAAGATCCCACATCAAGATGATGGCAGCACTGAATCTCAAATTTAAGTAAGGCTGAGTCCAGATTTTCATAACCAACAGTATATATACCAACACTCAAAGATATGAAATTCTCATGGCAATGAGATTATTATAACTTTATTACTTTCAAATTGTTGAACCGAGATTCTAAATGAAAAGATATTAATAGCAAATGAAACAAATTTATGGCATAGCAATACACATTTTGAATGTAATGATAGATGAATGGTGTGATCAACACATTTAAAACATTCACATTTTCAGCTAACACTCTTTTACATAATTTAAAATGTAATGTAGCCTTTCTTAGCGGCAGGCCGTCCTCTAAGCCCTAATTGTTATTAGCCAAGCTCTTACTGATAACCTAATTGTTTCCTATAATACTTTGCAGGTGCTTCTACAGCTTGCTTTCCTTCCTGTCAAGAAATGACAACATCAAAAAAAATTCTACCCTTTTGCATATTTTGTGGTTAGCCAACAAACTAATGTGAGCTCAATGGATGTTTCAACTTCCCTAATATTGCACAACAGCAATGTATTTTTGCTGTTTTGGACTGTTGCAAAACCTGCATGACATCTACATTTATAAGACTATAAAAACTTGTGCAATTTCTAAAGTATATTTTCAAAAGACTGTTCTTAAAACCATATAGTAATTTATATCTGAGTAAATACATTCTTATTTTCATAATTAAAATTTTAAAAGTATATGGACCTTTCAGCAATTTGCAATCTTCAGAGAAATGATGTTTAGATCTTCTTGGGTCCATTTAGAACCCGATCTCTTTAACCATTCACTAGAAATAAAAGTCTACTTTGTTCATTTATTTTTGAAAAAGAACAAAATGGAAAAAGTCAATTAAGACTTCTTGCATAAGACAGTATTTCCAAACATGCTTTACTAAAAGAGTTAAATGAACTGCAACATGTACAACTGTTAGATGGAACTACGATTGAAGCTGAGAAAGAACTATGCAGGGCCATCAGCCTGACTTTTCCTTCATTTCACCACAGAAGTCAAGGAGGTCCCTTGTTACACCCTAAAATATGAACAAGACATGCAGAACCCTTACAGAAACAATCAGAAGGTCACACTAACATGAGGCCAACACCCCAATATGAAAGTGAAGTGATCAAAAAAAAAAAAGTGAAACACTCTCCATTTTAACATTATGTTATGCTTCTTACCATATGGACTTGAATTGAATTTATAAAATAACTCTTCTGGATAACAATAAAATATCTTAAACCTCATATCCAAAATATATAAAATAACATAAGAACAGTGCTCTTTGAGTCCCGTAATTTTGCCTCTCTCCCAAAATAAATCTCATATTGAAGAATCATGATCATTTTTTCATTGAGTCTGTCAACAAGTTATTTATACGCCCTCTGATCAGTGCAGTACTGATGTGATATATCATAAAATACAAGTGGTTCCTGAATTCCATAAGCTTAAAATGTAAAATCACCAATGGGCAAAGAGAAACCTGAAAGGATATAAACCCAACTTGAGTAAAAAGTATGCACATGTTTTATACACTTTTTATATGTATATAAAATCTCCAAGTCATTCCTTGGGAATCTCTCAAGACCTACAAACTATGTGGCTGACATTAGATGAGCACAGCCTATTCTCAGACTTTTAGGAAATTTTTTATACAGACATCCTCAAAAGAAAGAAATACTAGAAAATTGGATGGCTTCTACACAAATCGAGCCGGGTTTACCAAAATAATTCAAAGATTTAGCAATATTCTGAAACAATGTACTAAAATTATTCAAGAGGAGATGTTGGTTGAATTTCATTAAATAAAGCTCTTGTTGGTCACTATCCTCCTCCAATTCAATTAGCACCAAGTATCTTAATTTAATGATTAGTTCTCTACTTTCTAAATTGATTTAAGATCATTTCAAAGAAAACTGAAAAATACTACACAATTCTATGTGAATTTCATAATTGCATATTTCTTGTTTTCAACAATGCAATATTTAATTTGAGGAGATAACATTGAGTAATAATCCAACAATTAAATATATTTTTCTACAGCATAGAGAATGTACTAATATTGCAACTATTGCTTACATCAGTTACAAGAAAATTACAGCAAACGGTTACATTATTTTAGTAATCAAATAGGTTTGCTGCCATTATTTCCAAATAATTAACACAAAGTTAATCCAATACTGTAGCAGTGGACATTTATATTTTTGGACAACTGGAATCTGAACACCCTTCCCCTCTCTATAAGGTTTGGTGAGAGGCAAAACCCCTTCACTCACTATGGAAGCAAGATATCTCTTTCCTCTACCCCAATGAGGGCTAGAGCTTGGCCACTTGACTAATCATATTCTCTCACTCAAGGCTTTAAAATTAGAGAGAAGGATTTAAGGACCTAGGCAGAACTGAGAAATTAATCACAATAACAATGGTGTCTTAGTTTGCGTTGCTACAAAGTAATACCTGAGGCTGAGTAATTTTTAAAGAAAAGAGGTTTATTTGGCTCATGGTTCGGCAGGCTACACAAGAAGCACAGCACCAAGCACCTGCTTCTGTTGAGGGACTCAGGAAACTTTTACTCATGGAGGAAGGCAAGGGGGAAGCAGGTATGTCACATGGCGAGAGAATGAGCAAGAGAGAGAGGAGGAGATGCCAACCTCTTTTAACAACCAGCTCTGACGTGAACTAATAGAATAAAAACTCACTCATTTCCTCAGGTAGGGCATCAAGCCATTCATAAAGGATCCATCCCCATGAGCCAAACAGCCCCCACCAGGCCCCACCTCCAACAATGGAGATCAAATTTCACTGTGAGATTTGGAGGGGACAAATATTCAAACCATATCAAATGACAAGTGTCTAGCAAGGGTAATGTATCATTTATTCATTTAGCCATTCATCGAACATTTATTTACTGAACACCAACTACTTGTATAACTGGCCTTGCACAATGACGCCCTCCGTAAGTTATTTTTTTGTCTCTCTCCAATACCTTAGACTTTCAGAACAGTCAAGCCAAAAGAGCAGAACACTGTAATCTTCTTGTTTAACTATTAATAACTTTTCCACAGAACTTCCTGAGAACTCACCATACCTCACCAACAGCTGACTCCTGAATCAGACCACCTGCAGATTCTGTGACTTCAAACCCCACACAACCTGACCTGCATTCCACAGCCCACTACAAAAGCCCTTGCCCTTAGTTTTGTCAGGGAGATGGATTTGAGAAATATTTCCCATCAATTCCTTTCAATAAAGCCCTTTCTTCCCTGGCAATACTTGTCTCAGTAACTGGCTTTCTGTGCCGAGAGCAACTAGACCTAGGCTGGACCCCTTTTGTGATTGGTAACACATGTCTTTCATTTATCCATTCATTCAATAATTTCACTAGAAATCTACCATGTGCCTTTGTTCTAGGCACTGACATCAAGAATCCAATACCAGCAGAAACATCTTAAGCATACCGTTTCATTGTTCCTTGCTGTCCTCCTGACATCCTTGACATTCTAGAAACTTGATTTCTAGCCTTTCCATCAATTCTTCTAGCCAAAATCTTTTATTCAATAAATTATTTCCTGCTTAGCTGGCTATAGAGTGTTTCTGTGCTTGAGATTATAACCCTAGTCCATACATACCTATCAAGATTTATGTTCAATACTTCCCTTTTCCATTTAATGATTAAAACTCTATAGTACTTACATCATTTGGCAGCTGATAAAGATCTAGAACATATGATAATATTTGGTTCCCAAAATAAACTCTGCATAATAGTCATAACACCTGTTCAATACACCTGAGAGGTAATAGCTGAAATTACATGTGGGGCAAGGTCCAGGCTTGGGCAGCAGTCCAGGACTCAGAACAGCCTAGCGCTGTATGGTCTGCTCCACGGCCCGTCCACCACTTTTGTTCTTAGAGCTATAAATCACACTTTTATATTTTTCCCTGTCTCTTTTGCATTTACAAATCAAAATCATCTTGTGCCATTATAATTTGCCTCCTCATGGAATGTTCCTATTTATTTTGAACCATTTTGCACACATTTACTTTAATTCAATGGAGGAAAGGAAAAGCAAATGAAAATGTCCTATCATAAGATTACCCAGTACAAAGAACCATTTAAATGTTGAAATGGATTATTCTAATGGCATTCAAAATTATTTTAGTAGCAGAACTATTTCAGAAATAAATCAGAGGAAATCTCAATAGAAACCCTGCCCCCCGACACACACACTATACAAAACTGATAAATATATTGCTACAATTAATGAAGACTGGAGAGGTGTAGAAAACATTCAAGATTGGCTTCTTCATGCCCTCATCTTCTTTCCCCATCATGGTTACATCACATGGAACAAAGGATTTAAAAATAACTGGATTTCGTTAAAGAAGAATTAAGCACAGAGACCTCAGGACCCACCAAATCAAGATGAGGGCTCACAAATATCTAATGTAAATTGAAAGCATGACCCACTACTTTGATAATGAACTTCTCCAAACTACAGGTGCTTATGCCTTGATGTCAGTCCTTGAGATTTTGTCTTATATCAGTGGTTTATGTCTCATGGTATCAACTTCTGGGGTGCTACAAATATGGATACTCAGGCCTCCTCCCAAAGATTTGGATTCTGTCGGCCTACGTATATGCATTTTAGTATACACCCAAGTGACTGTCTCAGGTCACCGGCCTCCTTCACAGAGAGGGTGACCTTAACTGGACACTGTTCCCAACAGTCTCTATCATACCACCTTTATTTATTGACTTTCCAGAACTTGGCACTATGTCATATTATCTTTTTAACTAATTTGTTTATTTATTCATTGCCTCTCCCCACTGAAATGTAAACTATATGACATTCGGGGGGCAGGGGCAGAAAGATAAGTCCACAGTGTGCACCACCGTAAAATAGGCTTTCAAGAAATTTTTGTTGAACCAATTTTAATAATGCATGTGGCCCCTAGAATACAGTATTTACAATACTGAGTCATTTCTCTAGACAGATAAGGTACCCTGCCTTAGACTGAAGGTTCAGGCTTATTAAAACTCTGCCTCATGAAGTATATAAGGAATTCTAGGCAGAAAACATTTAAGAAAATATGCAAGAAATGTTTAAGAAGTTGTTCTTATCTCACACAGTTGATTCATGTATTGGCCAAAACAAATTTGTTCAGTATTTTTATATGCTATATGTGATACACAGGTGATTTAAAAATTGTTAATCTAACTGGCGAGATACGATTCAAACAAAAATAACTATAATTGAGTTTAACTGCAATAGATCCCTAAATCAAATGAGATCTAAATCACCGATGACAATACAGTATCATAAAAACATTAATTCTCCCCCAAATTAATCTACCGAGTCAGTGAAGAATCAGTCAAAATCCAAAAGTACTTTTTATGGAACTTGCTTTTTAAAAGTCTACATGAAAGAATAAAAGCCCAAGAAATAGAAACCCATTTTTCAAAAAGAACAAAGATAGAATGTTTGAAAAATTAATATTAATGATGCTATAAAATGCCAAGAAATTAATGGAATAAAAAAGGCCAAATTTTTCAGACTGCAAGCCAAAACCTTTTAGTACATCAGGAAATCAACTTAGTAGTTATCATCAGATTTGTTTTTTAATGGTTTAAAAGAGAAGAGAAATTATCAGAGGTATAACATACCTCTTAGGTGTGGGTGTTGTTTAATGAATGTTTGTTTCACATGCGTGTTAATGTGTGAGTGGTGCATCAGGTTAGAAGGTAAAATTTATTTCTTTGGGTAGCACTTTAATAAGTTTGAAAAAAACTGAAAAAGTAGAAAACAGAATAGAATTTTGGAATTGGAAATATGATCAGGGTGATATTTCAAAGCGTTTAGAAAAAGAACTATTCAGTTAAGAGTATTGAGATATTAATTATCTGTATAAAATAACAATATAGTTCTCTATCACATAAAAAACATAAAACTATATTCTAGATGAGTTAAAAAGGGTGAAAAACTATGAAAATAGTAGGAAAAAATATAATGAAATTTCTTCACAATCAAAAATACCATGTGAAAGTTTAAAGACAAGTGGGAGAAAATATTTGCAACTTCTAGAAAAAGTA
This sequence comes from Cheirogaleus medius, assembly GCA_008086735.1. Taxonomy (NCBI): domain Eukaryota; kingdom Metazoa; phylum Chordata; class Mammalia; order Primates; family Cheirogaleidae; genus Cheirogaleus; species Cheirogaleus medius. The sequence continues at coordinate 2,217,555 of VBSM01002608.1, forward strand.
CAGAATAAGTATTCAAAATGTATACCTAACTCATTTAAATAAATTAAAAACAATAAACCTAATAGTAAAACGAATACAGGCGATTAACAGATAAACACATAAATACACACACACACACATACACACACACACACACACAAAAGTATGGCTAACTCCAAAATTCGAATCAAAACAAAAATAATACAGCTTTTCACACTCACTGGCAAAGACAAAAGAGTGCAATAATATCAAGGACTGGTAAGGATATAGGGAAAATTATAATCAAATATGTGGGTGGGGATAAGGAACAAACTTTCAAGATACTTTGAAGGGCAATTTGAAAGTAACTATTAAAATAAAAATGTACATAATTTCTAACTGAGCAATTCTATTATACTTCATGGTATTTATCCTAGCAAAACATTCACAATTATGCCAAGAGATGTGTGTTCATTGCTATGTGGTTTATAACAGAAAAAAATGTATTGGCAAACTAGGGTCCATTATGAGGAAAAATGTCTAAGTGGTATATTTATACTGTGCATACAAGTAAAGAAAGAAGCTAGATCCATATGTAATATGGCTAGATATCCAAGAACTAATGTTGAATGACAGAAAACAATTTTCAGAACAATACATATGGACTTACACCACTAATATGAAAAATACAAAGCAATGGTTTCTATGGACACACATACACAGAAACACACACAAAGCATGAGAAAGAAACACACTGAACGGAGGTTATCATTGGAAAAGAGGAGAGTGAACAGAGACAGAAGTGGTGGATGGTTGGTTGGTTCCAGGGGATTTAAAATCACAGTCATGTTTTTTATTTTATCTCCAGAAGTTCTACTTGGCTATTTTTCAAATCTTCTTTGTTTTCTTTTAAAAGCATAATGTTCATTTCTCATGTTTCTCATGTATTTAATATTTCTTCTTTTATGTCCCTACCTAGTATTTCTATGATCTGTAGCTCTGGAATGTCTAATCCGATTGCTCCTTAGCTCTCAGTGTTAGCAGTTGCTTTATTGTTTTTCACATTTCTGTCATGTAACATGTTGGGGCATGTGTCAGTAAGGATTGCATAGCCAGAGTGGACAATACATCTTTCCACAGACATTTTTCAATTGCTTTCCTGTAGAAACATTACCTGTCGGGGGTCATTTTTGTGTTATTTCTCAACTTTGAGGCTGGACAAATATAATGCAAGTAATGTAAATTTGTGATCTAAACCTTGTTGAGAGCAAGCCCAAATCTTTGAATAATCAGGGGAATCTTTGGGGATTTGGGGTGATTGTTTTTGGTTGTTTAAATTTTTAATATTATTTTTAATTGAGAGATAACAATGGGAGTCTTTTGTTTTTAATACAGAACAAAGCTTTTAAAAAGTCAACTTGTCATCTTATACTGCCTGCTGATTTTTTTTTCCCCTAGGTCAAAGCTTTCATTGTCTTTGTAACCAAGGAAGCATCAGCTTTCTGGAGGTTTTCAATCCAATTCCCCTCCTTGCATGAATTCAAGGCCTTGTTTTTATATTTCTGTGGCTCTTAAAACTCAACTGCCTAAGCAACAAACACAGAAAACCTAACACAACATCAATTCAGAGGTTTGAGGCCCTGAACACCAGTTTTGGGCAGTGCAAACTGTCTTTACTTTTGTATACTTAGCTATATATTTAAAAGAATGTTTTACTATATTTTAGATATTAGTAGTTGTGGCAGGAGGGTTTTCATATTCTCTAATTTATTATAATGCTGGAAATAATATTTAAATATTTTAAAAATTGAATTTATCTTTACTTATGTAGTTAAAAATCGATTAAAAAAAACAATTAACACCTATCAGAGAAACAAAAACAGTGCTTCTCTAAATGTGTTTTATTGACGATGTGGCTTTTGACTCCATCAATTCTTAAACGTAGGAAAGATGATGAGAACACCAGCAGGATAGAGGGAAGGGATGCGTCCCACTTATTATAGCAGGTCCTGTGCCTGTGACTCAACACCATCAGCCAACTTTGTGGTAAGATTCTTTATTAAATGTTAACCATGAAGACATCTGAAACCATATGTCTTCCCATGATGAGGGGATGGGGAACATTTGCAGGGCTCTCCCTTTTATGTATAGAACAGTGGGGGTAATTTTCAACTGGGGATCTTTTTGCCCCCCGCCCCCCGGGGACATTTGGCAATATCTAGCGATGTTTCTGGTTGTCACAACTTAGCAGGTACTACTCACATCTCATGGGCAAAGGCCAGGAATGCTAACCATCCTACAATACCCAAACAGCCCCCCGCAACAAAGAATTATCCTGCCCAAAATGTCAGTATTTCCATTAATGGGAAACCCTGATGTAGAGCAAAAGTCGCTGGCAGCCACTGCCACTTGTGTTGCTAGGGGATCACTCTTTCACTTTCTCTTTCTCTCACTCTCTGTGAATGTTAAGACTCACAATTTTTTCTCTGTACATCAATGGTCTATACATCAGATTTGATGAATGCCTCTAAAAAAATATTATAAACAGTTGCACCTCATTGGAGTTATTCTAGAATCTATGCAATAAAGTGTCTAAACAGCCACAGGCAAGGACTCTTGCTTCTTTTCTTCTTCTCAATCACCTGACCCTAGAATCTGAGCAGTCCTAGGCGGCCTCTTGACCACCTGGCTGCAGGCAACATGGCTGTCCTTCCTTACCTTGACTAACTTTTCCAAACCTTACATTGTGCCTTAATCTGTCTATCTGCATCTCCAGTGTTTGCTTATGCTACCTCCCTGCCTCACGAGGACTTGGCCAGGACAGTTGCTCACATCTCAGCATGGTAAATAAAATGTGCCACTGGGTCAACATGGGAGAGCTGATGCCAATACTACCTGGCGGGTTGAGAAAACCATCAGTTATTCTGATTTTATTCTCTATGGCTAAACTACAACACACCCATTGAGACACTCAACAGTAATATGCAGAGGGGAGAAAAACTAAAAGTAACAATACAGGAATATCATACATGTAACTTTAATTGTGGTAACACAATGAATTCTGAAAACTATTGACATTGGGAAAGTTCATATAGTGATTTAAACATAGTCCATTATCAAAAGATAAGTTTTAAAAACCCAGTGGTAGCAGAGAGAAAAAAATACTTTTAGTTTTAGTCAAGTCAATTATGCTTTCACAAATTCATTATTAAACAAATGTAATTTCTAAGACTAACCTTTTCAGAAATAAGGCAATTAAAATAGCATTATTTTCATAGTCAGCCTTCTTAAAATAGGTATAACTGTTTTCAATAATGCTGTTCAAAGAAATGAATAATTGGGTATTAAGAAAGGCTGCAAAGCTAACAATTAATAGCATAGACTGCCTGGGTTCAAAACCATGAGCTCCAACTTAGGACCTATGGTTCTGGTCAGTTCTCTTAATTTCTTTGTGCCTTTTGTTGTCTGCAAATTACAAATAATAATAGTACTCACCTCATAGGATTGTTATAATGATTAAGTTATATTTAGAAATATGTACATGGTCCATAGTCGACATTATGAGTTTGTAAAACAAACAAGTGAATGCATGCAGACAGCAGATCAGGCTGTGGTCAGCCGATCATGTCCTGACTTTTAATGTTTGCTCAGATTTACAGCAAACTCAAGCTCAAGCGTCTGTGAGGAAGAGAAAAGCCTGACTAAAGTTTGATCAATCCAAGGAAATGTAACTAATGGTCATTTGTGAACAATTGGTCTCTTTACAGCAGTAGGAATACTGGTTTTAATAGTATTATTAGAATAAAAAAATAGGAGTTAAACCCTTTAAACAAGTTAACTAAATAACCAGCCTGGCATCAATTAAAATGTCCCTTTCTTGCTCTTGCCCTAAGCATTGACCCTTTATTTCCAGGGCCCGCCTGTCCTGCATAAGTAAGAGGTGCCCTGCTGACAACACTGCCAGGCTAGTTAAACAATTTGCAAACTTCATGTCTCACAAAAGTCTCATTCTCCTCTCTCTCTCTTTTTTTTTTTTTTGGCTTCCAGCTTTGCATGGACAATAACACGAGAAATATTTCATCCTAACAAAGGTAACCAACAACTAGAACATGCCAAAAGTGAAAGAACAAGTAACAACATAGAACTGTGGCAATTATTTTTTACAAAGTAAGAATGAACTCCATATATTGGAAAATAGACATTTGGAAACAAACAAGGATTGCACAAAGTCATAAAAATGCTCCACCAAGAAGCACAGTGCAAACATTCCATTGGCATCAGATTGGGAAATACACAGGCACATACACACACAAACACACACACCTATTCATACTAAACAGAAGTGAAGAAACAGTTCATAAGCCTAGAGGACAGTTAAAAAGTAGACATATATTTGCAGAAAAAGTAATCATTCATTTATAAACAGGTTTATAATATTTTAAATTCTAATTATACAATTTTACTATTGTTACCATAACAGATTAATGACTCTTATGAATTGAAAAATCTAAGATTACTTTTAAAATACTGAAATCCAAAACTGTGAAAGAAAAAGCAGAGCTTGGTTTAATTTTGGAATTCTTTGCCTGTTTTTCAATAGCACCATCATTGACTCATTTGATATCATCTTTAATTTCTCTGGCTAAAGGTTTTCTAATAGGATATATGAATTCTCCTATTGACGCAGAGTGATGTTAATGGATTTACCAGCAAGAATTGATAAAAACGTAAGACTATCTGCAAACCAAAATTAGTCCTCTCTTTTCTCAGGTATCCCTCTTCTAGGGACCCCTTCTTAGCCCTAACATGTCTGGAATGACTTCCTCCTATCTCTGCACCCAGAGCACAATGTTCTGACCACATCAATTCTCATCATACTATAATTATACACAGTAAGGGAGTTTCTCCCACCAGACCATGAACAGGGATTAGCACTTCATATGAGGCAAAAAGCAATGGCTTAGTTAAAAAATTTTTTAAATTTTTATTTTGGCTTTGTAATATTTGAAACATGATATGCTTACCAGTCAATGATATGTTATAACTTTCCATGGAAAGGTTATTGTATTTTACCATCATCTCTTCTTGGACAGGTAAACTTGTAAAAGGTGAATCTATAAGAGAAAGAACATAGGATTACACATTCTTACCAAGGCTAAATGACTATCTAAAAGCCCCTTTGCAACAGCTAACATGTTATTGTACACTATGAATGAAAAATAGTATGTTCAGGTAGCTCTAAATCTTATATGCCACAAAGATATTCAGAAATATACTGGGCTATTAAATATGACAAAATTTCTGATTTTCTACATCCTCCTTTTACCTAAAAATCTCTACTGATTTATATCAGATGGTTTTTTTAAATAAAAACTTCCATTTTCTTATTCTACAATTATAATTGCTTTACAAAACATAAATGAGCTGTAGACACTGAGGAATTAGACAAGAGTGCCTGAAAAGTGAAAGACATGAACAGGCAGAAAAGATAAGAGAACAAAGAGGAACAGGCACACTGCAACACAGGGCACGAAAAAATCAAAATAGAAAGCATTGGACACTAGGGCACACAGAAAAAATAATTGCATGGTAGGTTTAGGCTATTTTTTTCCAGCTACGGTTACAGTGAGGCAAATCCTCTAAGCACCTGAGTTTTCTCTTTCACTTCTTTCTCCTTTGGAAACCTTTCATTAAAGAAACAAAGTTTTCCATTTCCACCTCTACCCCTCTTCTTAAAGCTTCTTTTTGTACACTGCCTATTGTTCCTTCGACTTTTGGGCCCCAGACTTTACCTCCCAGGAACACTTCCCCAACTCTATCAAACAAGTCAGAGAGGAGGGGAAATAAAGCTTATTATCATAAACTTGGCTGTATTCTTTAAATGTTCCATTCAATGTAAATTAAACCTGAACCTTTTTTACTGTACTTTTTAAATACTCTGCTCAAAAAATTATTCCTAGTGTAAGATTAGATTACCAGTTCTTTCTTTTCTTATACATATGAAAAATGTTATCAAAGTTGGTGACTGCTTTTGTTGCTTTAGTTTTATACATGCCTTTTACAATATTGCCTAATAAAAAATGTACCTCGCAGAACGTAACTCTCCAATAGGCTGTGTTCCAAAGGTCTAATCACCTCTCACACAGCTTTGAAAGTTGGAATGCACTTTCTCATAAAATAATCCTTTAATAATATACTTAAATCACACTGCCCTCTAACAGTGATTATATAGGGAAGTATGTTGTAAGTTTCTCCCCAGGCTACCTGGAATGCAAAATCTTTCCTCCACCCACATCCAATATTCATTCATTCATTCATTCATATTCTCCCTCCCTTCCCACCTCTCTCTTTTTCTCACTCTTACTCTGAAACACACATATACACACACATACACACTGCTAAAAAGGCTCTCATCAACATTATTTTCCTAATGAAAATTCCTTTTTTCCATTCTTAGGAATAGCTCACTCAGAAGTTGTATTAAAGAGAATATATTTCAGAAATATCAGGGCAGATGCTATTCACTTATAGACAGAAAGCCAGGAGGGGATGGATGGGAAAGAAAGGGTTGTTCTATATCATCTGTTCTGTGAAGCCTGCAAAACGTAAGCTTTGATACCTTTGCTTCCTTGCTAGGTAGTACTCCTTCCTTGGCCTAGCCCACTACAGAGCAGAATACAATCTTGAGGGTTATTACCATACTCTTTAAACCTGAAACAAGCCCATAATTCTTTTGAGATTATCCATCATCATTTTTTCATTATTATTCACACAATCAGTAACAATAAGAGTGACATAAACTAAAAACAATGCTTTCTATCATTCTTATTTCTATTTCACTTAAATAAGGGAATATATAGAACACCTGTGACATACGTGATGCTGATGAGAGCATGAGGCTGAGTAAACTTGGACCCTAAAGGGCTTCGTGGATTATAACAATAGGGGTTTAGGCTCACAAACTGGTGATCAAGACTCATTACAATTTCAGAGTAACACCTATTCATACATCGCATTGACTATAACTAGCCTGTATATTTTATACAAGTTGGCACATAAGCTACAGGGTGAAGCCTGACCCTGGAGGTGGAATGAAGGTAAAGATAATGCCATGGAGATGAGCTCTGAGGCTGGGGCTATGTTCCTATTGCTGGTCACTAGGACTTGCTATGGACTGGCCCACCTGGAACTTATATTAGAACAAGAAGAGAAAGAGATTCTAAGCTTGACTTGGGCATAATCTAAGCTTACTGCAGTTGAAGGAATAGGAATGGAAGGAGAAACCAAGCTTCAGGAAGTAGGGAAGTCTGGGTAGTTCCAGAATATACTAGCTGTTGAGGACATTTCCAATTGCCAGTTCACATATTAAAAATACAATCGTTCATAAACCAGACACCACCTGTACCCTACCTTCATATTCACTTTGAAGTATCTTGATCAAGTTCCAGTTTCCACTGAACAATCCCGCAATGCAAAAGAACATGTATATATAACTGTGGTGATTTTTGCCTTGGGAAAAGTCCCTTGAAGAGGCAATATACACAAATGCCTTGGGTGGGAAACGGTATTCTATAGAAGGTGTTAGGATAGTAAGAGTGAGAAGTTATTTGTTTAGGCAAAATATTTTTAACTAAAAAAGTGAGAATGTAAACCTTATTGCCTTCAGTTGGAGGATGGCTGGCAGGTGGTTGATTCAGCTAATGTTGGAGTTTAAAAGAAATTGGCAGGAGATTCAGGCAGATGTGGTCTGAATACTTCCCTGAAGGGATTAGACTGAGTCACAAAAAGAAGTATAAAATGGAGAGGCAGGAATTCTGGGTCCATAATCCAAGTTCTGTCACTGACTTGTTACTTAGAGTTTCAAAATATGATACACTCAGCTCGGACTTTGACAACACATCTCCACTGAAAACCTCAGTTCATAGGGAAAAGAAAGGAGGATCAGAAAAGTTGCATAAATATGAGTGATGGTGCCAAGATTGTAACATGCATTCATCAAGTTATCATACTCACCCCTGTCTTAATCATTGCTGAAAATTTTCCACCTGGCATTCTTTTACAGGTAGTGGCAAAAATGCTAACAGAAAAGAGTAATGTCAAATAGTTGCTCCAGAGATTAATGGAACTTTTTTCTCCCTTTGCAAAGTAGATAAAGCATGAGACTTTTGCATCAAAGAATTGAGTAATGCCTGATTTTCACCTATTATTGTTTCATGTGAAATAGCAAAACGGTCTCTACTTAGATGTTTTCAACAAGTTACATTTTAAAATAGGCATTGCTAGAAGAGCTTATAATTTATGCTGTTAACATGTCCAAATAAAATAAACATGCTATAATTCCACTCAAAATATTAAAGTAATATTTTCACATATTTCATTTGAAGTCTTCATTCAATCAAAGTAAATTGGGAAGAAAAAAAGAAGATAAGTAACACTAAAACAGTGCACTGGGTTTTAGAATCTGCTTTTATTTAAATCAGGAAATAAATTCAACTATACCTCCAATTAAGAATATTCTATCTAAATCCCCTCCCCCCCGCAAAAATTTCTTCATTATATTTTAAAATCTTGGAAGGGTCTGGACTTCATTAAGAAAAAGGTGTAAGAAGCAGATATTATTAAAATAAATATCATTATCTTTATTTCACTTATCTATATATTGATTTCTATCAATAAGCATAATTTAAATTTAATTTTTTAAAAAATCTTAATTTTAACATTCTGATATATAGAATTATAAATGTGCAACAGAATTACAGAAACACTACAACTTAGGAATGAATAATATATACCATTTATAAAATGGAAGTTTGGAAATCAGAATATACTACTTCATGAAAGCAGTATTATATACAACCATGAGACACCAAGCCAAATTGTAAAAGCCATTTAAACCATGATATGGCTAAGCTATAGTTTTAAATTATCTAATAACCAAGTAAAATATTGCCTATAAACAATACATTTAGAATTCTATTTCTGGATTCTAGGAATATAGCATTCCTATCCCCTGTTCTTAACTGCATTAAGAGAAAGAAAAGAAGGGGACTAAGGCTACTTTGAGTCCTGGAAATTATTCTTCAGAGAGAGTACATCACGAAAAGAAGAAAGAAAGGTTTGTCAAGAAAATTCAAGTCATCCTGAGGGGGCAGGACTTTCTAAGGGACAGATAACAGGAGATAGGGAACTCTAGATATTACACAAAATGGGAACTATTGGATAAGAAGGTCATTTATAGACAAGTTTTTTTAAAAAAAGGTCTAATGATAAGCATGATATGCACTTTTTATTATTATTAATACTAGTCTTGTAAAACTATTTTTTAAAACCTGACCACAGAGGAATAAAAATGGATTGATTTTTTCATTAAAATACATTTTGCAATAAAGTACATTTCAAAGTTCAGTGTGGAAATTCTCATGTTTCAAATCACCTCTACTTAGGTCATATGATACTTTAACAGTAAATCTTATACCAAATAAAACTCTAAAAAAAATAAAACCTCAAAAGTTTAACTAAGATGTCTATTCTTTCTAAAGATGGTAAATTTTTTAAATGTTCCACTTGCTAGGTTAGTCTTTGATAAGACTTGGATTTTGTTCAATGGTTCTCAACTAGGGGTAATTCTGCCCCACAGGGGACATTTGTCAATGTTTGAAGGCATTTTGCTTGTCACAACTGGGGGAAGGTCACTGCTTTTATTTAGTAGGTTGTATTAGTTTCCATAACAAATTACCACAAATTAAAAAATTACTACAAATTTGGTGGCAAAAATAACAGCAGTTTATTCGTTCACATTTCTGGAGGCTGGAAGTCTGAAATCAAAGTCTCAGCAAGGCCATACTCCCTGTGAAGGCTCTAGGGAAGAATCCATCTCTGCCTCTGCCTAGCATCTAATAGTTGCTGGCAATCATTATAGCTTATAGCTGCATCATTCCTATCCCTGTCTCTGCCATCGTCTTTCTGTGTATGTCTGTATCTCTGTATCCACATCTCCCTTTCTTTTATTTATAAAAACCACCATCATTGGGATTAAGGCTTACTTTAATCTAGTATGACCTCATTTTAAGTTATTACATCTGCAAACACCCTATTCCTAAATAAGGTCACTTTCACAAGTACCAAAGGTCAGGACTTAAACATATTTTAGGGGAACAAACAATACACTCACTACATATGTACAGCTCAGGGTTACTACTAAACATTTTATAGTAGCAGCCCCCACAACAAAGAATTACCCAGCCCAAAATGTCAATAATGCCAAGGTTGAAAAACCCTAATTTTGAATAGATATACAATCTCAACCGTGATTCTTCAAAATGATAATGCTTAATAATCTTCAAATAGCCCTGTGGCCCTATGGTCATGTTATACATAATTTAGGTGCAGATATTGTAAAGAATGAACACTTCTTGCTACCCTTCACTACCAACCACACCCTCCTCCCAAAGACCTATTTTTGAGGACTGGATAGAGTGCTGAAATGCAAACCAGGAAACCAGTTATAGCTATTAGCCAGCTCACTGCTCTTGGCTATGTTATGAAAGCACTTTGGGTTTCAAGATCAATCAAATGAGATCTCTAAAGTCCCTTTCAGATTCTTAGAACTGTATAACTATAAGGCTATAAAAAGATTCTGGTTTGAAATTAAGAACATATTAGTTATGATAATCTTAATAACTTTAAAAATGCCCAAAA